>BMAW01104572.1:948540-984747 GCA_019974015.1 Nephila pilipes | reverse complement strand
ATATATATATATATATATATATATATATATATATATATATATATATACACTGCTGGCCACACAAAAATGCAACACCATGAAGGAAGCATGCAAACCATGTGATATTTACATCATGCGTTTGCGACGATGAGCTAAGCAAATCATTAGCATTGCAGCGCAGACGCACATCACGGGCCACTGTAGCGTCATTCGCAAGCGCTATATAAGGGGAGAACAGATTGGCGATTTGAAGTATGGCAATTATTTTTTCGAGCGTTTTTCTTTTCTTTCTTTCTTTTTTTTTTTTTTTTTTTTGTAAGCTGTTTATCTGGCATCAAGCATCTTTTGACCAAGTTTCTGAATTCGACCGAGGAAGAATAGCAGCCTATAGGGGAACTGTGATGCAGATCTGTGATCGCTGGATGCAAGAGGGAACGACGGACCGATGAGGCCGATCAAAACCACCTCTTCGTGTGATGATAGGCAGATTGTGCGCATGGCAGTGATGGATTGCGCAGCCACATCACGAACCATCGCACAACAGATTCAGTCTGCTACGCATCATTTGGTGTCCGCACATTCCATTTGACGCCGAAAGTGGAATATCCCCAAATCGTCCATTGCTTCGCTTACCCTTGACTCAAAACCACATTCATTTGCGCCGCCAATGGTGCAATGAACGGTGGACATGGACAACGGAATGGAACGACATTGTGCTTATTGACGAAACCCGCATCTGCCTGCAACATCACGATGGTCGGATTCGAGTTTGGAGACACCGTGGTGAGAGGCTGCTGAACTGTTGCGTTATGCATCTCCATATTGGTCCTGCACCGGTATCATGTTTTGGGGTGGTATTGGATTTCACTCCCGCACCCCTTTAGTACGCATTACCGGTACACTGAACAGCCAGCGCTATATCTCTGAGGTGTTGGAGCTCGTGGTCCTCTCATACCTTCAGCGTTTGCCATCAGCCATATTTTAACAGGATAATGCGTGACCACACGTGGCACGTAATGTTCAAGAGTTCTTCTTTACCCATCAGATTGAAGGAAGCCGCATGGACTGCTGTTCCCCTACCCCAAGGATACATCCAAAACCTCTTTGATTATATGCCGAGGCGTGTAGCAATGGTTCTAGCTAACAATGGCGGCTAATTACTGATTTTGTCATCATCCACACTTCACAAGAAGCTGTAATTTTAATCGTTTGATCTTTGTACAACATGTTATCTGCCAAATAAATTTCGCTGTGATATCTCTGGTCCTTTTGGGTGTGGCATTTTGTGTAGCCAGCAGTGTATTTGTATATATATATATATATATATATATTAACCCGAATCAAATTCTCATATTATTATTCTGTAATACTTCCCGAAACGTGGGAAGCAAGTAATCCTCCCGAGTTCCATTAGGGAAATCAAGAATATTCTACAATAAATTAAGGGAAATTATACTTTATTGAATTCAATGTATTTGTACGAAATTTAATTTAAAAACTGTTCAGAGGTTACAATGCAATGCTGTTACTAAGTTAACAATAAAAGAAAAAGAACAGTCATTCTCACTGTAATTAATAATAATAAGTGAAGAAAGTAATAATGGGGTGTTACAAGCTAGTAAACTGTACTACAATGTAATAAGCAAATGCATTCTTAATAAACTAGAAAAGTAATCTGTTTTATTATTATTATTATTATTATACGTAATTTCTCTCACTCTCTCCCTCTACTTTTTGATACATTGATACAACTACGACGTGTTTGAGTCCTGATTTTACTAAAGAGCCATCATTAGGAATAATGGAGCCTTCTGCTAGTAGGCAATGAACCTTTAAAGTCCTCACGTAGTGTGGTATGAAGCGGGAGGTACTACATTCAAACTATTTTCCGCGATCATGATAAAAATTATGCGGTAGATTATCAATAAAATATAATTTCCTTTAATTTATTGCAGAATGTTCTTGATTTGTGTAATAAGCCTCCGACAGATTAGTCATTCTCGCGATTCGAGTGGTAAAAATAGTAGTAGTTTTTAATTGGATCAGAATTAATTTGAATCGATGTTAAAAGAACAAAAATTAAAAAGAAGATAATGAATCGAATTCATCACATATATGAATACCACATGGCCCGTTGAAATAAAATGCGCTCCCAAAGTGGTCCACAAAGTTGCTTTTGATTATTCTATATCTGACCTGTCAAAAGTTTGAAGCTTTGACATCATGAAAACTAGACGGACTGCCCAGTTTTTTGAAACTAGCTCAATTTTGTTATTGCTTCTGATCAAGAATATGGAAGGATTATTATGACGACACTTGAATCAATGTACAGAGATATTCCTATAGTAATGAGATATGATACTCGTATGAATTAGTCAAGGTGGAATGTTCTTTGGTACTTTAAATGTTCGATAAAAGTTTAAATTTTTGTTCAAATGACCCAGCTCCGTGGGCCGCAGTTTAACACCAGGCAGGCTACATGCGGTCCTCTAATTGGCCAGGGGTGATCTAAACTAATTTAAAGGAGGGATCCATATTCTCTATCACTTTAATTTAATTTATTATTGCCATGTGTTTTGAAAAGGGTTTGTTATACACATATTCCTTTCACACGTGTTTTTTTTTCAGATGGGAAATATTATTTAAAGATTGTAAGTGTTGAGACCAATGATTATATTTAATTTTGATAACTTGCTGTGAATTGACAAAATCAAAATAATTATTAAATATATCAATATTATTATTATATACTTTATCCAACTAAAAGAGTTTTTTTTTAATCAATTCATGTCATTAAATAAATAAATCGCATTTATTGTAGTTCTTTGTAAACTCAAATTTAAATCTCAGAATCACGTTACCCATAAGGCTAAAGTTTAACTTCTGGGCTTCCCTTCAGATTTTGGGCGCATGCACGTTAAATCTATCTAGAATTAATTTCTTCAAATTTGGGAGTTGGAGAAGTTAGGTGAGTGAGACCGAGTTCAATTTTCGACCTCGTCTCTAGATTAAAGTTCAAAATTACGAGATCAATTACTTTTGACTCTCTGGTTTTTTTTGTTAGAGGGAAATTAGTAAAACAAATAATCAATCAATAACAGTCTAATTTTAAACTTAGATGCAATTTAGTAAATCTGTACTCCACAATGATGCTCTTGAGGCCTAAATATAGCTTACATTAAACAAACAATATCTCACAGAATTGCGATAAACGGTTTTAACAAATGTTAGGCTGACACCTGGTTCACTTATAATTTTAAATTAACTGTCTGGAAAAGTGACTGCTCGAATTTCTTTAATAATGTAATACTATACACTCTACTCCAAAAATTGTTTGTATTTTGACATCATATACAACAAATAGTTCAATGTAGAAAATAATGTGAAAAACCATACATTTTTAATTATGTTTTTGTTTGTTTGTTTTTGAGGATTTTTGTAGCATTAATCGAAAGCGAAGAGTTAATGAATATTTCATGTATCACTTAATAAATTTTTTGCAAGTAAAAAATGATACATGGCATGAAAATTTTTCAGATGAGGAGCTTTTTATATTTAATGTCAATTTCCAGGATTTTTATATACATGTTTTGATAAAAGGAATAAATAACGGATCATATGGGCCAAATAACTTAATTTTTTGATAAAACATATCTTGTTACTATTAGTTAACATTAAAAAGAAACGACAAGTTCAGCATTATAAATATAAAACTAATTTTTTACAAAAATCTCATATAAATTATTATTAATAAAGAGATTAAACTGAACAAACGGGAGTGATGCAAAATAATTATAGATTGCGTTATACATAGACAACTTCAGTTAATATTGTAATGAAAAAAAAAAAAAAAAAAAAAAACAGTAAAAGTTTTCTCAGCTGAAAACTTTTGTATTTTGTATTCTTTTAAAATATCTCTTATATATAGGGATTTATAAACTTAACTGTATTATTATATGTATTATAATTCTAATTATGTGACACGGTTCTTTAATCGCCTGGGATTAAAGCTGCAGAATATGATAGAGTCCTCTTAGCTCAAAACATTTTTATAGTAGGTAAATAAAACTGAAAATATTACACTAAAAATTAAGAAGCTTCTGTAAAAGATAGATGAGTTTTCGATTATTCAGACTGAACAGACATCTGATCCACTTATCACAATCTTAAATAACATTAAAATACACGAATTCTTTTGAAATGTTATCAAAACTAAAATTTATATATATTCATATCTAAATAAGTACAACAATATTCACGTTCAGCTCAAAACCAACCAGGCATTGAACTAAAAGTATTAACTTCTCTTGATAATACAGTAGCTCAATAAAATTTTTGTATCACACATATACAATCTCTGCTTAGAATATCTCGTTCATATATTAGTATATCAATAGTATTATTTTAAATTTGAAATATTTCTGTTAATAATATTAATTTACTTCTAGGCAGGTGTAAGATCTAAAGTTCAATTTCACGATATATTTTCAGCAATATCGGGGATAAATGATCGGAAAGGCTAAATTCTCCGATAAGAAAATTTTCTTCTACTACATCAGCAGTACTTTTGCCCCAGGCGTGTTTCTTAATATTCCTAAAGTCAGGCCCCTAAAAGTTTTTAACTACTAAGGAATAAAATAATCTTTTCTATAAAAGCATTCCATGAAAATTACTGCCTGTATTATGTATGTACACGCCACTAGATGGCTCTTTCTTGAGTCATAATAGTTTCCTGTTTTTTATCTGCATCAGAGAGATAGAGAGAGAACGCTGTAATGAGGAGCAGGACGGAACGCCGTTCACCAAATAAATAGTATTTGTGAGAAAAAGTGATCATTGCATTATATATACTTCTTCATGTCTATATACCTCTACTATGTCTATATAGTGGCAATAAATATCAATTTAAAGGCTGACCAACACTAACACTCCCTGAAAACATGCTTTCGGTCTGTTGCGGCCTCTTTAAGATCATATATTATCTTTGCAACTCACCCGTAGGCCAAGTCAGATAATGCTATATCATTTAAGGATTTCAAAGAGAAAATTAAAAGAGGAAGAAAAGTTATCTTGAAGATTTTGGGCTTAAGAAAAAGTTAGGAAATAGTGTTCCACTGTGACATTTTCTTTAAAACATAATACCTAAAAACAGTTTACACACATTACATTTATTAAAGTTATTAAAAAACTTTCACCCTTGAAAATTTATATCAAACATTTGACTGTAATTGATTAATTACTTGATACATTCAAAAAGTGTATGTAGGGCTGTTTTATTAAAGTTCTAAAGAGTTAGGGAACATTTGAAAACCTGATTACAATAAACAATACAAAAAAATTTATCGTTTATGATTTTAATTTGCTTTTTGTCAAATATCACACTTTGAATATTAAATTTTAAATTTGTATCTGATTTGATGATTTGTTTTCCTTCTTACATGAAATGAAGCGTTGATAATATTTTTAATATCAACATTGAGTGATTTCATACGTCTTGATTTAATTATATTTTTAAATAATAACTTCTTATGTAAATAATTTGCTTGTAAATTCTTGTATATTGTTTTCTATCTCTCAAAACTTTTCGCTTCTTGTAACAACTTTCAGTTTATAAAAAAAAATGTACAAAAAATTGAGTATTACAATATAGCTATAATTGAATACTTGTTAGATGGTAAAATGCAAATGTATTGATAAATAATGTGAAAGTTAAAAAACTGTATAAATGACAAGAAATTTGAAAGACAAATAATATTATATAAAGAAAAAAATTTCAATAAGCAAACGAATTTGTGTCATCACAAAAGTCGACGAAAAGTTATAAAAGGTTATAATCGAATATCACACATAGATCGGTTGTAAAATTAACCCCTTTTCTATTTAAAATCCGTATAGAAAAACATCATACATGATTTGCAATATAAAACATTTTGTATCGTAAACGTGTATGTTGTATATCAGTGTACGTGTCATGATTTTTTAATTGTACATGATATGTAAATCTCTTGCTGTTTTGTAATCACCATTCCTTCTGCTTTGAAATCATACAAACTATACGATTTCGAAACAGCAAAAGTCATACATTAGCCATCTTTATGCGACATCAAAAGGAGAAACTATAACTCAATTAATATAATACAACACATTAAGAAATAAAAAAAAAAACACTTGAAGTAAATTTTATTGTTTGTGCATGAAAGGACAATCAAAATAATCTATTAATCCATTCTTATGTAATCAGATTATTAAATCTCTAATTCAATAAAAAATATGCAAAAGCGTTAATTTCCTAACGTAACTTGCAGTGAATCTTGCTTGAGTATTCTAAAAAAAAAAAAAAATGGTCCCATAAAAAAAAATTTCTTCCAAAGTACAGAATTTAATAAAAATTGCTTTATGCATGACGTTGAAAATAACAGATTTCTCCACCAAATGCGCTATTTTTTTAAAAATAATTATTCAATTAAATATAAGAATAAAAGCAAACGCGATGAAACACACTTAAGTGGACAATAATATCCTGCTTAGATATTAAAGTTAATACAAAAGATAAATTATTTAATTGAATATATTTTTAGCTAAATGTAGTTATTGCTCCCTTAAAAATAATTAAATTTTTAAGTATGATCTTTATTTAATAAAAAAAAAAATTAGGAGAAATTTAAAAGGACATATTTTTGAAAATTAAGTTTATAATTGGTGAAAGCAGGCACCAAGCATGTACGCAACTTTTACGATAAAATTTTGCAAATTGCTCTGGTGACCATTTTGTCATTCATTAAAACAACAGTCCCTTTGATGGCTAACAAGCCATCTAACAAAGAAAAACTAATATTACAAATATATATGTGTATATGTATGTATGTATATATATATAGTACTTTTGTAATTTGAATGAGAATGCAATAAATTCTATCTTATTTTGTTTCATTTTATCCATTGATTTTTAATACATAAAATTGAGCAAAATGTAATGATTTTCATTTATTTTATCTACAGCCATTTTGAACAAAATCTTAAAATAAATATGTTTTAGAATCATTTATCATGAAATGAATAAAATCTTTAAGTAAATGTAAGAGAAAAAACGTTTATCATGTAATGAAAATTGAATATAGAGTCACTATAAACAAATCATTTTAGAAATGTGATTTTAAATTAATTTAACAAACCATAATTTTAATTTCACATTTTTTTATTAGCTGATTAGCTCCATGTAACCGAGGCTGATTCACATTAAATCTGTTGGAGCCTCCCGTTGGCGTGATGTGGAATTTAGGAGAGGGGGTGCCAGCTCAGGTGTCGTCCTCGTCACTTAACCAAGGTTCAAAATTATGAGGTCCGTCGCCAATAGCCCTCGTGTTGCTTCTAGTGTGACGTTAATAACACCAAACCAAGCTGATTAGCTCTTATTCATTAATTTACGTTTAATTGCAATAAGTAATTAAATATACTATAAATTAAATAATCTTACAGCACACACATGAGCATTTCATGATATAATTACTCCATAAATTTTACATTGTAATTTTAATAAGTTAAAAAAATAGATTAAAATTCATATTATTATGAGGAACTCAAGCCAAAATAATGTATAATTCACAGAATTAAGATTAAAAGTAAATTTAAGAAAGGTGTAAGAAAGTTCATATAATTGAAAATAAAGAAAGAAATGTGAGAGAGATTGCTTATATATTTATATTGTTAAAATGTGCAGAAAAATACATAAAACTTGCATATTAAGGAATGTAAGCAAAGTTTCTACTAAACATTTTTGCTGAATATTATGCTCAAAGAAACATCATACTTATAATTTTATAATAGACCTTACAAATAGGTATCAAATCAAATATGAACGCTCAAGGATAGTAACGTATTTTAGCATTATTTATCCAGTAAAAAATTTAATTACCTTAATGCTACACTGAGTTATTGATTTATAAGAATAACTATTTTCAATAAAAAAAAAAAAAAAAACAAAGAACTAAAAGTAACTGAAGTTCTGCACGAATAAAGAAGTTTTTTCATTAAATGTTAATAACAAGAATAGCTCAAATAAAATACATTGCATAAAAATAATGCAGTAATTATATAAATAGAATATAATCAGCTAGTTGAATGCAACAATAAGCTTAATGAAACAATAATTATGAGGATGGTGTATGTATCTGCATAATTTGTTTTTTTATCTAGACAATTTTATATTAAAAAATCGACAGGTTAGCGATATGATACAATCGATTTAAATCCAAAACTTCCTCAGTAAATATTTTATGTTTTTGAAATAGGTTAGTCCATTATGTAAATGATTGAAGCAATAACAATTTTATTACTTTCTCGAATAAATACAAATTTTGTGTGTGATTAATACGTCTAAATTTCCTAAATGAGAAAAAACACTCGTGATTTACTTTTCATTTTTGCTCTCCAAACTGCGTGTGAGCTATGCTTTGAAAGTGTTTGGAAATATTTGCATTGGTCTTGTAGTGTAGTTTAAATTTGCCCTTCAGATAAGAAAAGCAGTGTCTCGGGATGTTGTGTTCAATCAATGTTCACAAAGGGGTAGGGGTGGGGAAAGTCGTAAAGTCATTCGTTGTAAGGACATTCTACGTGTTGACATTGAGGAGTAAACACGCCTAGAATTATGGAGCTTTCTAAGCCTAACGTGGACGCCCCGGCTTCTACTGATGCTATGGACACATGAACATCGACTCCTGAGAGCACAGCACCAGTAACAACAGCAAAGGATATTTGAGACTCCCTGACACTACTAATAAAGTAAGAAAAGTACTCCAACTAAGGATTGGGGACATCAACAGCCTAATTGATATAGAAGACGCTGATCCAAATACGAGAGCAGGATCGATAGCAGAGGAACTGCAGCTGCAATGAATGACCGCTGAAGAAGAATTGAAAAAATTGACAGGTGAGATGAACTTGGTTTCTCCTTGCCAAGTTAAAAGTTGCCTTAAACATGGAAATTTAAATTTTAAAAATTTAAGAAAACGCATGACAGAATCATGCAGTATTAATGACAAAAATAATGTAGCATCAGCCACAGCCAGTATTACAAGGGTTCCTAAGGTCCAACGCGTCACTGATGCATATGGCTTCCAACTGCCAAGCAAATAGGCAAAAAAGGCCGTTGTAGCTGATAATTTAAGTTTAAATAATAATAACCAAATAATAATGAGCAATAGCTTTAATGCGTTTAATGCATTAGGGGCTATTGATCCCAATATGGCGGACGCTGACATCCCCCCCAGACCCTCAAGGTACAACTGGTAATGCTCAGGCTTACCCAAAATTAAAATTTCCTCATCCAAGCCATCAATAGGGAATACCCGAAGTCAGCTTGCAAGCTATCGGGTCAATATATTAAAGTATCTCCTGATTCAGAAGATGATCACAGAGGGATTACTACCCTCTTGACCAACCTAAAGGTTGAATACTATGTTATTCGACTGATCCATGAAAGGCCTTTGAAGGTATGTGTCAATGGACTTCCAGTCCTCACTGATATAGAGGACATAAAAGAAGACCTCATTTCTAAAGGAATAAAGGTTGAAAAAATAGCTCAACTAAAACAACTGAAGACAAAATTCCCTCTCCCCATCTTTATGTAGAGATCCGTAGGAGAGAAGACGCACTAGATATCTACAAAATTCAAACTATCATGCACATTGTAGTAAGAATTGCTCAATTCAAAAAGAAGCAAGGAACTACGCAGTGTTACAACTGCAACTATTTCCACCATTCCTCGAAAAACTGCAGAATAAACTCAAGATGTTTAAAGTGTAGCGAAAATCACCGCACCGGCGAATGCGAAATCAAGGAGAGATTAGAAAAACCATTATGCATAAATTGCAACTCTAATCACATGGCCTCTTGGCAGGTATGCCCACTGTTCCCTAAAAGGAAACTAGCTAAAGGCAAATCCACAACGAAAACTGAAAATAGGAACCTTCCCCCTACGACCCGTTATCGCAAACATTACATTTGCAAACATTTGCAGTAATGAAACTCCTCAAGAGAAGGTGTCACAAGAAACCCTAATGTCAGCCGAAGCCAAACACCAGTTTGAACCGGTTACTGCCCCAAATAATACCAAAACCACAGGAAATTTTAATCCTGACTGCAATTGCTGAACTGCAAAATATCTTCAATAAATTTCCTACGCTTTTCGAAGCTTTAAACAATATGTGAAAGTTGACAACGACCTCGACAAACGCAACATTTTCATATCGTGTGTAGTCGCGACACCACCCACCGCTAGTAATTAAAATTCATCCTCCTTGGCCACAAACTGGTATATTGGAATGTCCAAGGTGTAAAGTTCTATTATATAGAATTAAGTGACTTTATAGATAAGCACTACCCTGATTTAATTTTAATTCAAGAAACATATCTAGGACCAGGTATGAAATTTTCAATTCCCAACTACATCACACACCGTAATGATAGACCTACCTCAACAAATCGCCCGTATGGCGGCACTGCGATATTAATTTAAAAAAACCTCTCCCACACTTCAAAATTACAACACCCACATTAAACGGTGCAGAAGCAACAGTCGTTGCACTCAACCCCACAGATGGAAACCCAATACTCGTTACCTCCATGTATATCCCTCCATCTGTCAGAGTCACTCATGTTCCAATAGACATAAAAAAGGGCCGACTTCATCAATTTGTGGAGATCTCAATGCTAAGCATACAAGCTGGGGCTGCTCACATAATTCATCTAGAGGTAACGCACTTAAAAATTTATCCGATCAGAACGGCATAGAGATCTTAGCCCCGCTTACACCAACACGCTATAAACATAACTCCGCCTCCACCATTCACATTGCACTAACGGTGAATTTTGATTGCCCTACCAGATGCACTTGCTACCGGAATTGAGTAGCGACATAACACAGTTCTAATACACTTTGAAACTCAAGATAAATTGAAAATATCTTCACCGAAACTAAACACAAACTGGGAGTTGTACAGAAAAATTCTCTTAGATACAGCAGTCAAAACATTCACACTCCTTAAAGCACGAAGCGGAGAGGATATAGAAAATGAAGTCGCCATACTAACACACAACATTTTAAGTGCACACAAAAACGCTTCCAAATCAATAAAAACTAACAAACAGACTTTTATTGGCAGAGAGCTCAGAAACTTATTCAGAGAAAGGAACAAAGTCAGAAAAATCTGGCAATTCACAAGGTTCCCTGCCGATAAACAAAATTTAAACAGAATTCAAAACGAAATTAGGCGTTCGCACAAAACAAAGAAGGGGAAGAAATTCTTGAAAATCTGAACGCTGAAAACGGTACTCTATGGGGTATGAAAAAACCTTCAGAAAGAGAAGATCCCCTGTATCTGTCCTAAAAGGCCCAAATAGTATTACCCTGAGTGACGCAGACAGAACTGAAATACTCGCTGACTCATTTTAGAGTTAGTTCAAACTAAACGATATAAATACACCTGCACACGATAGCACAGTGAAACATGTCGTTCACAAAATACTTCACGAATGAAAACAACTTCCAAAACTTTCCAACACCACACCTCCACTTGCCTCTGAAACAGCAAACTACATAAAAATCCTTAAAATTAAAAAAACACCGGGAAGAGAAGGCATCACAAACAAAATGATCAAACATCTACCTCACCTCTGCATCTTCCAACTACGCAATATCATCCAGAATGTGCTAGACCTCGGTCACTTTCCGAATTCATGGAAAATCGCAACAATAATTCCGATAAGAAAACCGGGTAAAGACCCCACAAGAGCTGAAAACTACAGACCCATCTCCCTCCTACCATTAAAAATAGTGGATAAAGCAAATCAACCAATTAGCAATAAGCTAAAAGATGAATTTTACTCCTAAATCTCTCGTAACTATTTAATGTGTTTGAAATAAATTGGTTTATCATCTAAATGAAAGTCGAGATAATGAACCATATCGATATAGATTCAATGAATATATTCCCATTTCGAATATATCCCCATCCTTAAATCGAATAAATATTTTTAAGAAAATTAGGGAGAAGCATTAACACGCCCATTTTTCCTAGAAATTTCTTCAAATTAATCACAATTCTTGAATCTACGAGCCATTATTTAGAAGTATCTAGGAATTTTTGCATTTTTTTTTCATTCTCTAGCTCAGTAGTTCCCTAGGGTGCCTCAACATCTTCACAAAAGTGCCAGGAAATTCACATATTTTTTTTTATCTCTTACTTAGAATTAGTCCGTGTTTTACAAGCGATAAGTAACCGTTGGAAACTAAAGCTCACAAACGGTCCCGGGGTTGAATAAGTAAGTTGGGAATCACTGGTATAGTTTAAATTATTCCTTAGACAAAACTACCAACTGATCTTAGAGCTAGAAACGGTTCCCAAAAGAGTTCCTAGTTCTAAGACGAGTAGGTCAGCTTTCTTAAATTTTTCTTAGCCCGCGAACCAGTAAAATTTGTGAAAAATTTTTGCGCACCGGTACTTTCTTAGCAAAAAAACTTTACTTGGTATTAACGAACTACTACATGACTTAATTGTAACATTTTATTACCATTTAATAAATAATTATTGTCATTATTATTTGTAAGCAAACAAACCTTTGAGAAAATCACAGAAATTAATAAGAAATAATCACAAAGTCATTGCAAAAAGAAAAAAAAATCAGTCTTCTGATGAATACAAAATTATGTATCTATAATTTTTTTGTTTATTTGGCATAAAATCAAAAGATTCTTTAATTAATTTCAATCACCTTTTGATTATGGGTTCTAAATAAGTCACATGCTAGGTAGGTGAAACAACCAAAAATTGATTTCTAAATTTATTTTTTATTACTGTCATAGATGAAAATCTCGTTTCTCATAAATATGTTGTTGTGAAGGGGACTAACATTGCCATTTTTTTCATGCCGGATTTTTTTGCATATTTAAACCTGTAATTACATTGTGAGTGAAGTATTAATTCGGAAGAATTTATAGTTAAGAAGATAAAAATAAAAATCAAGTGGTATTAAATCAATTACTCTTATTCTAATATGGAAAATATGAATGTAATTGTACACATCTTATGTAAGAGGCAGAACACTTTATCATTATTAAGACAAATTTGAAATAATCTAATTAAAACGATTTGTAAAAAATTATTTGTTAAATTGGGAGAAATTAATTAAACCTGTATTTACATTGTGTTTTGTAATCAGGTTTTCCGAGATTTTCAAATGTGTGATTTTTTTTTCATGCCAAAAGGGCATTTAAAAGCCTAAATAAGATGCTTTTAGAAAATCAGTAAATAGTTTGAGTTTTATCGAAAGTGGGATTATTTAAAAACAAATGTGTAAAAAAAAAATGTTTTTTTCCTTTGCATTTTATTTGTATATACTTGAGCCCGTGGTAGCCTAGTGGTCGTGGCCGTGGACACGTGGCTGGCGGTTTTCATTAAATCGCGGGTTCGACCCTTAATGCCACTAAAGACGCCATGTTGCCGGGGCTGATGCAAGTTCAATCTGACGGGGCCTAAAGTCCTCCCATTGGCCTGGTGTGTAAGTTAGGAGAGGAAGGTGCCAGCTCAGGTGTCATCCTCGCTACTTGACCGAGGCTCAAAATTACGAGATCCATCGTCAATAGCCCTCATGTTGCTTCTAGTGCGACGTTAATAAAACCAAACCAAAATTCTATGTACTTGAGTATAGTAACAACAAAAAAAAGTGCTTAAAGAAGCTTCTTTTCGCTACATTTCTAAAAAATGACTTACATTAAACATCAGATAAAAATAATAGTTAAAAAGGAACAAATTACTATTTGTACGATATCAACTAATATTATCGTTATATTTGTATAGCTTTTACTGAAGCGATCTATAAAAATATCATTTTGCATAATTATTGATTGCACAAACAATGACATTATTTTTAATACCAAGTCCTCCATTTGTTGAACTTTGATATCAGTTTCATTCATCAAACTGTTTTCATCAGTATTAATGAAATGACTGATGATAAAATTTATTGATAGCGTTGTTTTTTTAATAAGTATGATTTTAAGAGTTATAACTTAGCATTAAAAAAAGAATATGAGGTACCAAGAAAAGGGAGGAGTATGACTTTACGGAATATTACTTTCATTGTCGATTGATTTTATGTTTAGAGAATTCCTACAAAATTCCTTCAATTATATCTTTGTATTTTCAAATTATTTTAATATTTTTTATATTATATATCATTAATTTTAATTTCCTCCAGGGCAAATATATGACCCAAAATTCAGATCCTCAATAGACTTTCAGCAAAATCGGGTATAATAATCCGGAAAATTTAAGTATCTCTGGAAGATTTGCAGCTTGACACTCCTTTTGCCAATTTTATGTTTTTTGTAAAGAAGCTTGGCTTGCTGTCCCCCCCTCCCCTAACTACCAAGGAACAGCATTTTCTAAAAGCCTTCAAGCTGAGGCATCCTTGTAAACTTACGCTGCACTGTGTCTAGATGTAGCCAATAAATGTCAAATGAAAGCAGACCAACAATATCCCTCCCCTCAAAATATGTGGTCAGTCTGTTGCGGCCCCTTTAAAATAATATATTAGCTTTTCCCATAGACTGCTTTGAAGAAGTGATTTCAATGGGAATTAGGGTTGAAACGAGAAGGGAAAATTATTTTAAAGTATAAAGGTGGTGAGGAGTGATGAAAGAGGACGAATCAGCTGCTCTATTGCAATGTTTAGCTTCGTTCTGTTGGAAGGAGAAAAATTAAAAGGGTATTAGTAGTTAAAATGCTCTTGGTTATCGTGGGGTTCAATGAAAGTAATTTTCACAGGATTGATAATGAAAGCATGTATTCCATTGCTGTGTGCAAAAATAGGCTGGTCTTGGATAAGAGGATTTCTGTAGTTAGTTCGTAGAAGAAGCGTTTAGAAAGATAAGCAATATGAGTGTTAATTTGGATATTCGAAGGCCGAATATCTTTAAGGATAACTATGTTTCTAATGTACTAGTCAAAACAATTGGGGGAATATTTTCCTTCCTGTCAAAGAGACTACCTGTTATCAATTCTGACTCGTCGTTGTCAATTTGAGTGATGATTGTATTGGAGTGTACTGGGTAAAATAACAATTATCTTTGAAGTATGTCCTATACATTCATTGCACGTGGAATATATTTTATTTAACTAATATATAAATTGCTACAAATAAGACAATCCCCTTAAATGAAACATTTTTAACGAAGAGGAAAGGCAAAAGAAGGTATAAAATGCAAACCATGTCGGTATGTTACGAATTCAATATTTGTTTATTTTCAGACCAAAAGAAATATTTTTATAGTAGTAATTTTGTTTCAGTGAGTACAAAGGTAGATTATTTTTTCTTGTAAACAGGAAAAAAGAGATATATTTGACCTCATATTGCCAGGCATTACCATCCGTAGGTTTCTATAATATATACGCGAATAGCGCATCTCAATTTCTGGGCGTCAATAAATTGTTTAACGACGATGCACGTAAAATAACAAGTTACTAAAAAGGAGAATTTGTAAGCAAAACAGACCCATTTAATATAATCAATCCACTAGAAAAGGAGAATAAATATTTTAAAATCAATATTAAAAAAATATCTGAAAAAACTTTAAAACAGTAAATGGCACATCACTTTTATAGAAGAACGCGACTTAGTACAATGAAATCTCTGGATGAAAAAGTGCAAATGTTTTTGGAAGACATCTCTTGGATTTTTCCAGGATATGAAAAAAAAAAAAAAAAAAAAAAGAACTTAAGCTAGGAAGAAAAAAAATCGAACTGCAACTGTAGAATCCGAGGACATTTTGGACAAGATGCCAGATTTTAGATAAAACATTATTAGGAGGTTATATTTAATAGTTTTTTTAAGATTTGTGATCAATCAATATTAAAAAGAATATCTGAGATAACTGTATTATCGAGATAACTATTCTTCTTTAAACAAAGGTATTATTCAATTAGCTTAGTATTAAGTGATGGTAATGAAGTTCCTTTAGTAGACGATGAAGATGTGGATCCAAATTAAGAAGAGTTAAAAAAAAATTCCCCTCCTCCGAAAAGCTTTGATCTTTCTTGATTGTTATTGAATTCTTATGTAATACAATTATTTAAGTATTTTTAATATGATTCAATGTTTTCAATTCAATGTTTTTTAAATATTGATTTCATTTAACAATAGATTTGTATAATATAGATTCTTAGGTATAAAAATCTGCATTTTATAGGAATAATTCAATTTACTTGATTTTCATAATTTGATTTCGTTTTGCATAATAATATATCTTTTATGGTTTTTATTTCTTTCAAGAATCGCGTCCTTGAAATTGAGTCGTGGGTGCATATTCTAATGATTGCTGCATGTTAAACGAAATGGGGTCTCAAAGTGGTGTTGCACAGAAGCAAGGTGAATTCCGCTTAGGATTCCAATCTTCATCTAACCTTTGCTTGGATTTATAATGTGTGTTTTCAAAAGTCCTTATGTGATAAGACTCCTAAATGAAATTAATTTTAAAGAATTTCTCCTTTTTTAAAATTGTTTTGTAATTGAATAAATATTCTTCACTGCTGTTAGTTACATTTCATCATTTAGTTTAAAAATGTTTTCATAAATTTTCATAATTGTGGAAAATTTAGCTCAGGAAGTAAGCATTCAATCTTTTCATCTTCTGGGTTTGTAATGCTCATTTAATTCAATAATTTCAGTTGTTTTGTTTCATTTGAATAATCGGAATTTAAATATTTTTGGAACATATTTTAATACTAGTGCATCTCATTTACTATTTAAAAATTAGTAATACCAAACATCTAACTTTGAAATATTTAAGAAGTTTTATTAAAGTATTAATTTTTTAAACAAGAATGTTTTAGTAATCAGATCAGTCTTTTTTATGTGTTTATTAATTTGCCAAGATCTGCATGCAAAATAACAAATTAAGTTAATTGTTCTGATCTTTTCTTGTATTTTATCTGACATGAGCACTTATGAGACTTGATTATTTTCAAACCTTTAAAAATAATTTTATTAATAGGAATTCATGAAAATAGGGGTATTAATGAACTAAATGGGTGAACGTACTTACATTTTCTTTGGTAATAAAATAAAAAGTATTGTAGCTATTCTTTGTCAAATAACAATTTATCAAAAAAGAAACTTATTATTTAAAACTTTTACTGATAGGGATAAACATTATTATAAATTTTATTGTAGAATGTATAGTTATATATACAAAATTTTTATATGACAAAATTTTTTTTTATTAATTATAGTTCATCACAAACTTATCGAAATATGTAATTTTTTCCAGATTTTAGAATCAACATTTTTCTATTTTATTTGTACACAAAATTCAACCAAACTGTCCACAAAATTCACCGATGCTTGAGTTCCTTGATATAACTTTTCAAATAATTGATTGTGTGTGATATGTCATTTTATATATTATACTACAATAAATTATTATAAATACGTATTTCTAAAAAAAGAATTAATTTAATATTTCTGCTTGTTTTAAATCCTGAAACTGATCATATTTATTTAATTATTTGTTTAATCCTTGTGACTTAAAGATTCTTCTAATTCCGACGTTGTTTTAGTAGGAGAAAAAGTAATTTCTTAAAAATTCTTTTTTTTTTAATAATTTAAGATTCCAACTTTAAAAAAATTATTGTTTAACTTTTTGTATAAAGTTAGTTGGATTAAGAAATAGATAAACAGGGTCTGACCACTGTTTGAATTGATATCTTGCTTTATTTTTTTGTATCAATATTTAGAATTTGATTGTTATTTTTGAAAATTTAATTTCTCAACTTAATTATGGAACTTCCAATTGCTTTTAATTTTTTAATAACTATTATGAGGGTATTCTTTCCTTTTTTGCGAAAGGTGCTTCATAAATTAAATTCTTTAGCTTTTAATTTTAGTTACAATTTTATTCATCGAAATATAAATTGCGCTGAATAAAAGGCAAACTCTTTTTCATCGAAAAGAATTCTGACATCATATAGTTTTCAACCATATGATTTTTATCAGAAAAGAATGTTAATGTAATTTATTCTATTGCGATACATTGGAGACATAAGTATTTCTGATAATATTCCATTTGACACTGTAAAAAAAGAAAGAAACTTCTTTAAACATTGAGGTAGTTTCTAGTGGTATTAATTTATTGAAAACATAAATCTCAACATTTTGAAAAAAACTAAAGTGTATTTAATTTGTTAAAAATAAAAGAATTTTGAAACGTTAAAATTTTAAAAGATAAATTTTAAACCCGCTAACATTTTTTTTTTCTTCATCCGTATGATAAATGCTTCTCTGCGTAGTAAAATATTGCTTGATCACGTTTCCATGAGGCAAAACATTTCACTGTTGTCCCTTTTGAAAATCCTATCTACTTGGGGTCTCTTTTTCGATCGTTAAGAAGTTCTGAGTTTATTATAAGCTATATTTATTTTCAACATCCTCATTCGAAGAATTTCATTACCTGGAACAACAAACTAATTCTCTAATGAGATTCTTTTGGCACAAATATATTTTCTCTTATTTGAAATTACTTTTTTTTTTTTTTGAAAAACTATAAACAGTAATAAAGAATAGAAAATAACGCTACATTAAGACACTGTACCGTAGAGTTATATTTACTTCAAAATTACATCTTTAGCTATTAATTTATTTTTTAAAAAAAAAAATTGTATGAAAGATTCGATGTTATACACAAAATCAGTTGTGAATAATTTCAGTACAATTAAACAAAATTCAGTAAAGAATTTGATTATTCCGAAGAATACGAGAATGATCTTCAGTAATTCAATGATAATGAACAAAAAATCTATTTCATTGCTAAGGAGGAAAAAACTGTTTATTCTAGTCTTTACGATAATAAAAATCACACAATTTTTTTCAATTGTAATTGGTTTTCATTCGATTTAAAATATTTCAACTGATTTTCATTTTCTTTCACAACATAATTTCTTCAATTTGGTAAGCATTTCTTCAAAATTATATTTATTTTTAAGTGGTTCATTTTAATAGTGGCTCCTTTAAGATATCAAACAAAACATACATGTAAGCAACAAGTAGATAGCTGGAGCGCAATTTAGTCGACAAAACTTTTCAGAAAACAAGATCGCAGGAAAACTGGTGAATGTCAAGAAAAAACAGTGTATTACTATGCAGAGAGTTTTCCCCGCGAATCGTCTTGTGTATGGTTGCTACAAATTAGTTCTTCTCTAGAACTACACTTTGGCGATCAACCTTTACTAGGAAAGAGAAATTCGCGGGGGGAAATCTTCAACCCCGTAAAGTAAAGACTCCCCATGATTCGTGTTCCGATAAGATTGGACAAGTCCGGGGCTCAAAAACCTTCGTCATATAGGCTGAAAAAGTGGAATGGGGGAACATACTGCTCCATATCTACAACCAATCAGCGCACTTCAAGAAGCTTTTACTTCTAAACTTTACACTGACGTCACATTCCATGTTCCAAGGGGTAGGATGGGAGTAAGAAACCCTCGATTAACAGGTTGGGAAAAAAGAAGGGGAAGTGACCCTCAACATAACACGTCTAAGAACTTAGAGTGAGGAGAGAGGGAAATAACCCTCCTATAAGAAAACGGTGAGCGGAGGGGAGGTTTTGATCGACAGGTGCCACAACTCTTTCTATTGTGCTTGCTGCGAATCTGCTATTAATACTGCCTCCTACTCACCAAATTAATGATTAATGTGCAAAAAATGCACTGAAAAGGATATAACATCAGTCTTCTATTGGAATGAATCTACAATAGCGCTGTCATGGACGAACAAGACAACTTGAGGTCTTAAGACGTTTGTAGACAATTGAGAGGTGATTATCCAAGAGTAAACAAAAACAAATCAGTGGCACCATGTTTCAAAGGAACAAAACTCTATACATATCATATTGAGAGAATTTTATCAAAAATTCAATAAAGTGACTTATGGTGATTTGGGTCATCCTGTCTTAAAAAGCGTGTAGTAAATTTCCCTATAGATTATAATGGCACCCATAATAGTGAATTATTCCAAAGAGAGTGAAAGGATAATCAAGGGGATTCAGTGTATCTCTTGGTGCAAGATATTAAAATTATCCCAATCATTAACACACAAAGCGTTTTAATTTTTTCTGTTAAACTATTTCAAAAACGATGTACTTAAGCACAGCTATCAATCTCGAAAAGACAAAGTTTCTTTTACAAAGAAGCAGGAAAAAAATCAAAATTATTTCTCAAAAAAGCAGAATTCATCTATTCCTTCCCTCTTCCGAGGGTGATAGACAACAACTTCTTGGAGAGGACATTTTTATTACTGAGTTCAGTGTCTTTGTCTAAAAGTGGAAAGTGAGTGATTGCTCATTCATAGCGGTTGAATGGTCTTGGGAGAATATTGTGTGAAGATATGTTACTTTTTTGGAGCTCAGATTATTCACAATGCTTACTTGGAAGTTGTTCCCCCGATTCACAGAAACTCAGTAAAATTACAAACAAATAAAGGCTAAAAAATAACGCTTGCAAAAAAACCTGTCATGTTAAAAGTTGAAAAATATTTGTTTGCTTCAAAAAAAAATTTTTTTTTCATTTTAAAAAACTTAAAAAAAAAAAAAAAAAAAATTTGATTTTGATATCACGATTTGAACCAGGAAAAAGCACCTTATATTCATTGTTTAATATGATATCAAGAAAACACAAGCATTTTTTCATATTTTAAGAAAGGTAGGATTTAGTACATTGTCAGATTGGACAGGCTCTCACAATATGTCTATATTGCTTCTAGAAATGGCGCTGCACTCGTGTCAATGTTACGCTTAGCATTTAGCCACGTCCTGTGATTAGTGACCAACTTTTTTTTACAAGTACCATTGGCGTATCATTAATACGATTGTTTAATTTGTGAAATAAAAATTGAGTTTTCCCCCATTAAGTTATATTTTAAATTTAAAATTATTTTAAGAGTGATTTCAATATATTTAATTTAATAAAATTTTAATCATTAAAACTATATTTTTCTGTTGAATTTAAATTGTTCGGCATAAGTCTAAATTTTCTTCTATAAGATTTACTTCAGAATAACTTGCTCTACGCTAAATACCCTCTCTATTTTACCATTTGTGCATATTCAATCAATAATTTTAAATTTTAACCCTTTGAGGGGCGGTATATAAAAAACATTAAGTTTTAGTTAAAATTCATCTGATATGAATTAATAATATTAAAAGGACACAATATCAAACTGTAAAATTAATTTTTATTTATTTTCTGATTTTTAAGACCCGGTATAAATAATGTACCACCGCCCCTCTAGGACATCTCGTTTGTACACTCGTTGCTCGCTCGAAGTTCATGTATTCCTTCGAAGAAATAGTAAATATTTTCATAAAAAGTATATTATTTTAGTTAATTTGGGAAATATTAGGATCACAAAACACTTCTAAAAAGGAGAACTTTATGATGTATTTTTATTTTATGAATTATAATTTGTGCGAAAATGTATTAATTAATTTAAATATAACTTTTTTATACATATATGATTTTCATAATTTAATGATATAACTACATTTAAAATGATATAACTACATTAAACTTAATGAACGAAATTTAGTAGAAAAGCATACGCGGTTTTATTTAAAATAAAGCATATCTTTTTTGCATATACCGTAAAGATATTTCCTTCCTCACTTGTTTCTGAAGGTAACTCCGATCCATCAGATGGGAGCTCTTTAAACCAAACAAGTTTTTTGTCCTGGTGTGGCATTCTTTTAAAAATATTTTGTAGAAATATATATATTTAAAAAATTAATTAAAATTAGATTATAAGGATATTTTAAATAAAATTAAGAATAAGTGTAGATCCGTAAGAGTTCAAAAACCAGCCGTCCACGGTAACTGGCAGCATTTTCGAAACATACTCTCTCACATATGTGATGGACAAATGTGTCAAAAAGAAAGAAAAAAAAAAGGTCAGTACTCTTTATTCTGAAGTATTAATGGGTTGTACGCTGAGGGTTGTGTTCTTACAAAGCGGATAACTCTTTGCTGTATTGTATAATCTTTTCGCTGTATCTTTTGTAATACCTTTCCTCAATGATTTACATCTAGTTTACTTAGATTCTTTGATAAAGTTCACCGCTAGAGGCAATGAACCCTTACTGTCGTCCCTCAATTGTATCTAGCTTATCGTCTATATTTATTTCATGCTAACACTATACATCAATTGTCTTTTGCAAGTCTCATGTCCATCAACAACAACAAGTCCCTAATTTACTGTCTCCAGCCTGTTCTATCTTAGATACCTGCGAAGACTCTCATTCCGTCTTTGCTTTGTTAGATTTTTTTTGCAATAGTTTAGGTTTTGAGAAATCCTTTTCCCCCCGAGCTTTTGCTGGTTGTCTTTTCGAGGGCACGCACAGCGTTGACAAATTTTTCTTAGCCATCTAAGGGGCTATTGTTTTAGGTGAAGTATTTTGGCGTACCAGATCACTTTTTAATTTTTTATCGTTTGCTTCATTTTTAATTTCAGTTATTTGAAATATATTCAATTTAATAATTTTTCTCTTGCTTTAATTTTAATTGCATGCTGCTAATATAGATTCAATTTAATAATTTATCGTTTGTTATAATTTTAATTACGTTTATCTTAAATTATCAACATATTCAATTAAACATAAATTATTAAACATATTCAACCATAAATTATTAAACATATTCAATTTAATAATTTATGGTTTCCTTTAATTTTAATATCAAAAATTTTACTAATGTCCATTTCTCCAAATTTCATCATTTGCTTTTAATTATTTTATTTAACTGAATAATTTAATAATAACTATTAAAAATGCACAAAAGGCTAAACGTGTTCTTTTCAAAACTTTGTAATAGAACTTTTCTTCCTGATTTAAATTTCTTTTCTTAGGAGAATAAGTCTGATTTTTGCCTCACTGGCACTTTATAACATATTTACGACCTCTATATTTCCATGTAATAAAGTGAATCGTCACATATCAGTTTGATTCGAAAGTTTTAGTGCTGCCATCTGCTGCTCTCTAAGCCTCTGTGTGGGGGGCGGTATAAATTTTATACCACTTAGTAGTTTGAAGTGTGAAACGAATACTTTATATATTTTGTTTTGAGTAATTAGCAGTATTTACATAAAGTTTCAAACTTGTAGATTGGTTAGCAGAAGAAATTAAAATTTTCAATTCATTTCAGAAACATTTCTGTAAGGGATAAAACAACGACTTGTTAGGAACTTTCATTAGATTTAAAGCTAAAATTTTTATAACCATTCTTCACGTCTGTGCCATCTAATTTAAGTAAATAACACTATAAGCTACCATTAGAAGACAAACGTGTGGGGAAGAAAGGTATTTTACACAGATTTTTAGGGTGCTTAAACATGTGGTATAAAAAATATACCACCGACACCTGAAAGGGTTAATGGGGCAAATATTCTTCAAAACTCAAAAATATTTCTAATCACCCTTCTATCTACGTTTAATTTTTCCTCTTTCCATTTATTTAGTGTTTCATCCTTTAAATAGATATTCGCGAATATCTTTAAAACGAAAAATTGTCATCTGTAACTACATCTTTCAAATCAGTCAATACAAGTTTGACTATGATAGACACTTCCTCCCATTTAATTTTGTCTCTTAATACAGTATACTGAAAACAGTGCAATTGACAAACAATTTCTCAACGTATTCATAAACAATTTTGAAAGCAATTTTAACTTTTAGAAATGTATCCTTAACCCTAGGAAAACAGTACAAAAGTGTTACTTTATTCCTTAGTATTAATGGTACGAATTCATCTTCATATATCGTTTTATATAGCAATAAATAAATAAAATATTTTTTTAAAAAAACTTTTCTAACTGGAATCTTATCATATTTAAAAAAAAAATTGGTAATTTTATTAAAAAAATAGTGCCTTGCTGTGAAGAAATCAAGAGCATAAGTTCTGATGTATTGTTTTGGAAGAATGTTTTTGCAAGTGTAGGATATATATTTTTCTAAATTTAAATACTATGACCGAAGCAGATCATATTGTAACGAAAATTTCCAGGGTGCGGGGAATGAAAATCAGTTCAACATGGAGGATAATAACAAATGGCACTTTATTCATAAGCCTTCACGATGACATACAGGTAGCAGAGCTTGGACAATAACAGTACTAACAGAATATACACAGGACTTGTACAGATTAGTGACACAGACGTAGGGACAAATACAGCACTTGTGTAGATCAACAACACAAACAGATGCAGAACTACAGTTATAATAGCGTGTAACACCGCAGCTTAATGATTCTCACTGTGCACAAATCTCCACAATATTACTAAGCATTAGAAAAGGCACACTCCAAAAGCAGATTCATTAACTGACTAACAGACTCCTTTTCAAGACTATGGTTCATGGCGTGTTTGTGCATCTTCCGGCAAGGTATGACGTCAGATGGGAAAATTCACGAAAAATCCGTAACTTTCTTCCCTATCAATATATTGCCCAGGTTTTAGCACATTCAAGTTACTTTCCATTTGTCTCCAAACTCGCCAAGTTTCTCATCAAGTCGCAAAAAGTAAATTCAAATCCATCTCTTAAGGGATCATTGCTTAAGTGACTGATGACACATCTGTAAATATTTTTTTTTCCCTTCACAAGACAGCTGTTGCAAGAAATCGCATTCTCTTATTCGTAACAATATAATTGCAAAATGCTTTCTATTGTGTGCTAGTATCAAAGTAAACCCCGACACTTTTAAATAGCTTAGGAGCTTTTTATATTCAAACCAATCTCTTCACAAACTTGTTTACTCATACCGTAAAGAGGCTAAAATATAAATATATGACTTAGTGCAGTCAAAAGCATTCGTAATATGTAAAAATCATATTCTTCCTCTAATTTCAGTATATTTTACAAATTGTTACTAAAAACCACTATATATGTTTACAAGACCAAAAATTCAATTATATAGGCATCTCTTTACTTATTAAATATATAAAACGGTCATGGATTATTGACAGGCCAATCTAGATATCCAGAAAGTCTAGAGTAAAGAAAAATTCAAATATTATTTTGGATAGCTCAAAATTCTTGTATAATACACAACTATACACATTTTAAAACAAGTTCGTTAGCAAAGAAAAAATAATTTATTTAAAATTTGTATCTTATGAATAGAATAAATCAGAGTTCATCTTCGAATAAACAAAATTGTAAGAAAAGTATTCGCTTAATTTACAAAAAATTGCAAATAAACATATATAAATAATTTTAACAGATACAAATAGCAAAAAATATCAAAGACAATTAAGAACAAGCATTAAAATTTTCCATAAAATTATTTGACAAAGCAAAGTACATTTAACAAATCGAAAGGTTTTCTAAACAATTGTACTTTCCTGAAACTGAAAGTGTACATATACATGTAGGATGTTTACATTTTGAGACGCCTTCCAACGCTAGAGGCACTACGAACTTGATCTCTACTTTGTGACCTCATTCCAAGGGGCCCACATGAGTACCGGTAGAGGCGAGGGCGCGACCAACATGGAAAGACGAGCGATCTGATAGATCTTTAATATGTTTGCCCAATAGTTCTGTTTTAACTTTGTAAATACTGTACAATAATATATTGTTGAATTAAATATCATCTTCTAAAAATTCCTATGTCATTGAATCCAAAAAACCTCTAGACATAAACAAATAACGAGTCATGTACCCCTTTTCTGTAGTTAGGATTCTACATACATATATAGAGAAAGACAAATTTATTTAGAGGTAGACAAATACATTTGTTAAAAAACATTATTTTTCATAGTAACGTTAAAGAAAAACCACTAATTTAAAAGAAAATAATATTTATATACATTTATGTATCCATATACAGTTTATAATAATATCTCACTGTGATATTTTTCGAAACATGGTGCTGCACATAACCAACATTATAGTCTCTGCATTCAAATCATGTTTCTCTTCGAATTTTCCCATTATCATTTCTTAAGGCTGCATACGACACATTTTTTTCCTGGACAGTCACTCTCTCCACACACACACACACACACACACACACACACACACACACATATATATATATATATATATATATATATATATATATATAAATTCCTATCAATCAAACGAAATATATTTTCAGAACTTTCAGGGTTAACAAAGTAGCGAGAACCAGAATCATTACCTCTTTTTTCGATCAATCGTTTAATCAATTTCATTCGAAAATTGATATTTTTTTAAAATCCCACCATTTCTTATAGGTAACGAAAGAATTCCACAATTTGATGTAGAGAATATAGAAAAATCTTCTTGTAATACTTACTTTGTTGATTTTGGGCAACAGTATAGTAGGATAGACATTGGTCTGATCTATCAATACCACCCATGATGTTATAAGTACTGAACATAAGGAGTGGTTTTTGTTTAGCCGTTTCATAACATCTCCATTTTATCCTATTGAAAGGTCTTGATTTTATCTTTCTTTATCATGGAACTTTTTAATAAAGCTCCATAGATGTCTGTTTTACTGTTTATCAGTAATTCTGCTAGTTCATACGATGTATTAAAATTGTCCTTTGATAAATAACATCATTTGCCAATAATTCATGGAGAAGAGTCATAACACTTTTTGTTAAAAGACCATAATCATTATAGTGTTCGCGGAAGACTATGCCTTTTCCTGTAAATATGAACGAGTTCCATATAAAACCACTTTCAGACTCGTATAACTTAAAATAATTTTATTCCAAAATGAAGTCGTTTTTGCATAATGTATTGATTCCATCCGAATCGACTTTTATAGGCTATCGACTTTTGTATCTTGCACCACTGACTCATCCACTGATATATCGGGTTTCGGTACATACACAGATTTGAATTTCTTCACTATTAGATCGGGAAATTCACTGATTTCCCTTGATTTAGATTATGATGAAACTCTTTATTGAAAGCATCATTATTTTTAAAGCGCAGGAACTTCGTCAAAAGTCCATGACGCAGCCGAATAACTGGGAGGGTGCAATCCTTAATGATCCATAGCGCAATTTTTCCGAAAAATAGAATTAAAGAACAGATTGAAATTTTCCAGAGATCTCCAGAATCTCCAAGACACACTTTTAAGCCTGGATTTTCGGTAAAAGAAAATTTAGGATGACTAGGTTGAGAAGAAGTATTATCAATTTGACAGCTGTCTCTAGCACTATCTAAGCAGTCATTATCTGATTCACTTTCTGAGGATGAAAATTCTTTATACAAACTTTCCTCCTCGATCAAACAATCCTTTTCAGAACCACTATTCATTTTTAGAGTAAGCCGAAGAGGACTTCGTTATCCTATGCAACCAGCAAATGGTAGCTATAGGTATTTAGTTAAGCTTTTAAAAGAGGGTTTTCCCCCAATGAAATTAAGTAGAGGTTCTGCTAAGAAGCAGTAATACCAATAGAAATTTAGATTGTTGTATAGAATAGATCATTCTCAGCACAATAAATGGCAATGATTCCGACGTGAATCGTGATCGCCGCTACAGAAAAGATTGATAAAATATTTAGAAGAGAGCTTTTTCCTTTTTGGAGATACCACTGAAACAGAAGCTCAGGAAGACCCTCCCAGTTCAAATAAAGTAGCCGAATTGTTTTCCAAAAGGAAGATATTATCTCTTTAAGTGACATGTTTCGGATATTGACAGACATGGATTCAAATGCCTATATTTGTTGGCTCCCACTTTTCAGGGACTTATGAAATACTTGTACTAATCACTTGAAATTTTTCTTAGGGCAAAATATGAAGATGGATTCCTCAAAAGAAAACGAAACTTTGCAATTACATCTTTTGCGCAATCTACGGTGATTTATATTGATAACATTAATTTTATATAAAAGACAAAACAGAACTTCTACTTATAACTATGTTGTATGCTTCTGATGCGTTTTTTTTTTATTTTATTTTTATGAATTAAAATGGAAATATTAAGCAGATTTAAAAAGATTAAAACAAGGTGATACTTCACTTTTTGTGAAAATAAAATTAAATGAAATATTCACGTAATTGAAAAATATCAAAAGATAAGTGAAACATATATTTTTTGTTCAGTAGCACAAAAATTTAAAGGTTTCAACTAAAAGGAATGATGAATTGATAAATAAGAGTTCGTGATAAAACACATTATCTGGTCTGATATCTGGTATGATCATCAGTAATGGTGCTAACTGCTGATTTTTTCATTTCATACAAAATTATCAGTTTTAAATAACGTTGTTAATTTAGATGTTGTAGCCGTTTAGAAAAATGTATTATGTTTATTAGTATATATGTGCTTTGTTATTAAACGTCCAATACTCACAACAGAAAATATTCCTTTGCAGATTGTACATATAACCACAAATAAATGCATTTTCATTATTGTATTTAATAAGTGGCAACACATTTTTAAATATTCATTAAAATGATTTTTCGTTTCTTTGAAATACTCATATTGCCTTGCATAAATTTTTTTTTTTTTTTTACTATTGCGCTAGAATTATTTAGTTAATAAAAAATTTTAATTGAAAGAAAAGTAAATTTTTGAAGTAATAATATTAATTTAAAATTACCCCTCTCCCCTCAAAAAAATCATCATTTCTTTTGAGGATAATAATTAATATTCTTTCGTACTATTAGAAAATCTCTTTAACTTGGTATATTTTGAAAGTAAATAATACTTCCCTCTTTCAGAGAAACTCGTTAAAACTGTGCCGAATCACTCACGTTTGCCTAAATGGCCCAAAATGAAAGTGATTCGAAGTAATTTAAATTTTGCCCTAAAATGATGCAATCCTATTCGGTAAACAGTAAAACTAATGATTGAAATCTAATAAATTCCCTACTGAATGGGCTAAAGTCTAAATTTTTTTTATCATGTAATTTGTGGTTAGACGGGAATGGTTTGATAGGAACATTTAAAAGGTTACTGAAATTAACCATTATGGTTTTAATACTTTTTAGGGGTACAAAAGAATGCAAATGGTATTTTGGCAATACAAGTTTTAAAAGGAATACGGTTTTCGAAAATAAGAACAAAACTGTCTAAGGAATACGGTTGGTCAATTTGCAACAATGAACTGGAAATCCAATTCTTCTTACGTTAGTTGGTTGCGATAAATGATATGTTACCTAGCGAGTACAAGGAACACTAATTTATTACAATTAATTGATTTCAAATACTAAAGTTGATATTTACTAGATAAAGTAAAATCGCACTTACATTTGCTGTGCATTTTGGGTGCACGTCGCACACTAAAAAAATATTGTAATGCCCTCGTACACGGCGTTCTACTTGAACGTTTTAAAAAGCTCTCATTGTCCCTTCTCTTCGGAAATTTTGGGTGGAATGAAAATGGCCCTTTCTCTTGCAAAATCACGAGACATAATCCTTTGTTTTGGTTGGCTAGCTGAAAGAAATAAACCATCTATTGGTCCTGAACACTCGATCCTGGGCAGGAATTGACATCTGCAAAACTGGACATCTGATGTGGGAGTGTTCTCGGTTCCCAGGAGAATCGGACTCTAAAAGGAAAAAGTTCATGAGAAACAGAAATGTTCCTTCCCCTTTTCGTGAGTCCAGATGTATTCTATTAGGACCACTAACGAACTTGCTAAGTGTGATGGCTCCACCACTGTTCATTGTTATTAAAATGTGTGCAAAATTCTATGACCAATTTTCATATTTGTAATTTTTGTTTATTTTGCTCTTAAAACTGCAAGTGCAAGAGCGGCACCCCCCAAAACTATGGGGCCTTGAGCTCTCGCCTCTGCGTAAGGCCGACACTGCCCTATCAAGTGAAAATACCGCATTCTGTTCGTCAAGATTATGGCATTGTAGACCGCATTTTCTGCGTATTTTAGGTGCACGTTTTTTTATATTTTGAATTTAAAATTATAAAATTATTATCAATGTTATTTATACTTATTTTCTATAATCTCTTCAACTATTACTTTATTTTTCTTTTCAAACTATTACTTTATCATGCTGATGCTTTATTTAATATTAACTATTATATAATGAGAGCAAATTTCGAACTGAATTTTAATGTAAGTATTTCAAACACTATTATAGATATGCTCATAATTTTTACATACCGACGTTTTAGCACCTTTGCTTTGTTTCCATATAAAATTTTAATTGTATTCACTAAATTCATAACATATTTTTTTTCTTCATGACATTTAGAGTTTTCAACCGTATTGTACGAAACTTACGGAATATATAAAAATATGCTAGAGATGCATGATATCAAAATTTGAATGAAATGTTTTAAATGTTCAGAGAATCGTAAGTATTTACGATAAATAATTTTTAATTGCGTTTATAAAAAAATTTTCGTAAATTTAAATGTAGAATTTCATTATAGCTTGTGTAAAATTACTAGTTTTGTATAGTTAAGATTACGAAAAATGTCTATATTTTAATTATTTGTACTTCAGTTATCCTCTAACAGAAGATAAATGATGAGAGATTTTATACAAATGGTTATTTTTTAAACTTGAACCTTCGAATAATTGGTAATAAAAATAATCTGGACAAATTTATAGTTGATATTTAAGCATAAAAACAAATATAAAGGTATAAAAAAGCTTTTAATAACTAATTATTCGAAAATTAAAGTTAAAAAAATATGGAATATCCTCGTTTATCTTCTCTTTGAAGGAACTGAAGTTCGGCCATTTAAAATTCGGATTTATTTCGTTATCTTAAATTGTACGTAAGCTGGAATTGTATGTAACTAGAAATTGCATGTAAGCTGCCCTGAACGCCTGGTTTTGAAATGATGGGGAAAAAAAAACCCAATGATTAAAAAGGTTTTTTTCGTTGTAATATTTATCAATGCATTAGAAATTTTTCTACGTAATTTAATATAAAAGCTTAAAATTTATTCATCTGTAATGGTTGAAAAGCTTAAAACTTTAATAATTTTGAGGCGATTGCTTTTTTTTTTTTATTTTCGACACCTTATAATGAAATAAACATTTTTTTTTTAAAAAAAAAATAAAACTATTAGTGTGGATTAAAATAAGAAAAAAGAAACAATACAGTTATTCATTGTTTCCATGTATCATTGAATTTAAATATAGGTATTTTATAGAATATTTACTAAGTGATATTTTTAGAGATTTATAGATATTTTATAAAAGTTTAATTCTATTTGATAATTTTAATATGAAGTGGGGAGTGAGTTAACCTAGAAAAGAAGACACAGAAAAAGTAATTTGTCCAATTATATAAAAAAGCGATTTCCTTCTCCCCCTCAATTTGTGAAAGCTTCAGATTAATATTGAATCAAAACAAGTGAGCATATAATCCATTTTATTTATGTGAAGGAACTTCAAAGAAGTTTTTGATTCAAGTTAATGTACAGAAATTTACTGATACGAAGTACACTTATTGATGTGGGCACAAAAGAAATATTTACCATTTCCCCCTTTTAAACAAATGTCTCAATGGAAAATGCCTCAATCCTAAGAGTAAGGCCTAATCTTTAATGAGCCGTAAAACTTTCGTCAACGCTCATTGTGTCGCTACACCTTCCCAAATTATCTATCGGGAGACCTTTAAAGAGGGGAAAGGAATTTGGTAAAATACTTACAAAACAAACGTTAAAGACTCACATGAAGAAAAGAAAATACGTTTAGTTCCTTTTTGGCAAATTCACGGCCATGTAGTATTATTCGTTTAGTCACTTTTTGGTGGATCTCGAGCTGGATGAGATTATATATGCATAACCCTCAGATGGTTAATAAGGGTTCTTCGTTCACGAAACTGCAAAGAATCTTTGTATGGTATGTGTGTTTCAAGGAAAATGCAAGAAATCAATTGCCGATAACCACTGGCAGTTTAACGGCACTTGAAGATCGGCATCGTTACTTTGTTTTGAGCGAAATGTGCAATCTATTTATTTTGAAAAAAATTCTGTGTATTGAAAGAGGACAACAGTTACTTAATCCCAATAATTTATTAAATTTGGATCCATTTTTAGACGAGAAGAACAAATTCTGGTTTGGCGGAAATCTAAGATATTCTAACCTACCTGTTGAACAAAAATATACCAAAATATCATATCTACCTAGTGCCAAAGTCAAAATTTTAAGAGTATTCAATAAAGTAGGACTGGATTTTTGTTGTCTCTTTAATATCAAATTAATTCCAGGTAATAGGGAAAGAGAGAGTACATAAATGTTAAATTTGTATTTTTTTGTGTTTGGCTGTTAGAGTCATACATTAGGAAATTATAAATAATTTAAATACTAAAGCCTTTGCTGCTGCATTGAAAAGATTCATTTCTTGCAGAGGTAGGCCTATTGATATTTTTAGTGACAACGGAACTAACTTTGTAGGAGCCAACAATCAATAATGAGTTTCGCAAAATTTTTAAGAAGCTATTTAAGAATGAAAGTACAGAAAAATTTGAGAATTTTCTCGCTTCTGATAGCATTAAGTAGCCTTTTAATTCTCCTGCCACACCTAACTTCGGAGGTGTGTGGAAGGGTTAAATCTTTGAAATTTCACCTTAAACAGGTTGTGGGAAATGCGATTCTTACTCATGGAAGAATTTTTCATACTTGTTACACGAATGGAAACAGTATTACGTTTGCCCTCTCTCTGAGGATTCCAATGATGATTTAGCCAAAATCCTTTAGCACGTACTCCAGTCCCATTTTTTGATTGCCTCATCATTTACATCCTTACTTTACACAAATTTTAACGAAATTCCAATTAATAGGTTCATTTGGTGGAAACTAATGTAAAAAATGTCTTAAACATTTTTAAGTAAATGATTTTCAAACTATTTAAATTTTCTTCAAGTGCGACTTTAACAGAGTAAAGGAGAAAAAGAGTTAAAGGAAAATGAAGTAGTTTTGGATAAAGGTTTGATTGATTGATTAGTTTTATTAACGTCGCAATAGAAGAAACACGAGAGTTATTGGCGACGAACCTCATAATTTTGAACCAGGTCAAGTGACGAGAACATAACCTGAGCTGGCACCCCCTTCTGCTCCACGCCAATGGAAGGATTTTCAGCCAGATTTAACGTGCATCAGCCCCTGCTACACGATGGGTCTTTAGTGATATTAAAACTCGAACCTGCGAATCGACGGAAACTGCCGGCTACGAATCAGCTGTCATAACCATTAGGCTACTGCGACCTCCATTCCGAGTCAAGAGGAAGACTTTGAGCGTTGACAGATTTAACATGCATCAGCCCCGACTACATGGTGGGTCTTAAGTGGCATCAAGGCTCACATTCACGACTCAATGAAATCTGCTGACCGCCAGTTCTCGACCATGACCACGAGGCTACCGTGGCCACTTGGATAAAGGTGATGATGATTCAAAATTACTGAGCTGGAATCTTGACAAAATAATTAATGCTCACCCAGGAAAGGAAAATATAACCAGAAAAGTTAAATTAAAAACAAGTAAAGGTATCTATAAACGACTTGATAGTAAAATTGTTAAATTAGCTTTTGATTTTAATTACTGAACTACAATATTATTGTTGATTCATTGTTCACTAAATTTTCCAGTATATTGTAACGAGTATTATCATGTATTTGTAACTTGTTTGATCCATATATTGAAATATTTTTTAAAAAAAATTTATCAAGGTATGTTGAGTGCAACTTCTGACCATTATTGGAAAATGGTTCCGTTATCGCTAGCGCAAATGTAGACTGGTTACGCTATGAGCGTCGGTGTGAAAAGAGATTCTGAATTGTGAACTAGATGTGTCAACATAGCTCAGAACGGAGTTGTTAATAAATATATAAGAGAAGTCAGCAGTCCACTTTTTTTGTGTGTGATTATTTACAGTTAATTAAATTTACAAAGGATTTAAGAACTACCGTTGGGCCAAATTTACTTCATATCTGATATTCCGTTCTGGAAATATTCGTTTGCTTTATGTTTAAAATAGTACAAGTAAATTTTGTGTATATATCTACGCTATTTTAATAAAGGTTTGTTCACAAAAACTAGCGATCAGAAACTGTTTACCACGGAAAAGATGAAATTTAAAAGGTATTGTGTGATGCATTTTTGCTGTTTGAATTACCAAAAACTATCAGTAGTTTAATATGTTAAGGAAAAAATATACATATATGAATCAAATAAAATAAAACTTTAAACTTCTGTGAGGACAACATTAGTTGAGTTTTCCCTCACTAGATAGCAGCATGAGTATTCCAAACTTGGTTATCGACAGTTTAAAAGAGGCATCGAAAATATTTCAAAATAATTATAATTATGAATTGTATTATAATAAATATTATGGATACACAAGAGTAATATAAATAATCAGTGTAAATTCCTAAACTTCAGTTGTTAATTTTATTTCTGTATTTTTACATGAAATACATTTGGTTTAATTGAGATTATGCTTTTTAAGTGTAAAACGAACTGTATATGTTTGGAAAAATGTGGTGAGTGAACCACTTCGCTTGTAAGACTTCTAACATGTTGCCGAGTTTCAGATCTCAAGAAAATAAAATTCCAAAATCATTCTGAACTGGTCATCGTATAATCTCAAATCTCTTTTAACATCATGCAACCTAATTAAATTAATCCTATGCTATATTCACTATCGGAAGTCACAAAAATCGTGACCGATAGGAAAGAATACTTCTATAAGCTCTTATTTTCTTATCACGTTGAATAAAAGCATATTGTATATAATGTATTATGTCCAATGCATAAAAAGCTACATATGATACACTTAAGATAACTATTATCTCCTACTCGTGTATGTTTTTTTGAAATTGTATTTCTTCTCTGTTCAAAATAAATAGTTATTTCTTGGCACATCTGAATTTATAATTTACCTGATATATATATATATATATACTCGAATGTGTACACAAATACACACACACAGATATATATATAGTTATATATATATATATGCATTCAGTTTTCTGAATTATAAAACTGTAGAGAAAGTACTTCGTGTAAAATAAATTGATCAAAGTAATATAAGATTATTGAAAACAATATACAAGATCAAAACCGTAAAATAATTACATTTCATTTACTTTAACTAAGACGAGAACATTTATATGCAGGAAGACTCTAATGAAGTGTTCGCTATATAATACCACGCTATATATATATATATATATATATATATATATATATATATATATATATAATAAACTCAAATTGTGAGTTATTGTCTGGTTTGAATTAATTAGTGATTGTGTTGATTAGAGACTCTAAATATTGATTAATAATGTAACTAATACGTTGCGCTCCAAATTTATTGGCTAAAAGTTTTAGTAACAATAACCGCAAGACGCGAACTTTTCGATGTAGGAAGACCCTAATGAAGAGCTAATTTAATAAAGTCATGTTAATTAACTCAAACTGAGTTACTGCCTGGCTCGGATTAATTAGTGATCCTTTAAATACTAATTAATAAGGGAAAGAAAAGGAAGTAATGGAGTACTTTATATAAAGGCTGAAGGTTTTTGTAACAATAACAGCAAGACGAGAACCATCCTATGCAGGAGGACCTTAATAAAATGTTTTATTTAATAAGACCATGCAAATAAACGGTTTGGATTAATTAGTGACTTCTTAAATATTGATTAATAATGGAAGGATAAGAATTGTGTACACTTCGTTCTTTGTGAACTTGAAAGTTAGATTCTAAAGGATAGAATATTTAATTTCGGGCTCTCATCGTCTTAAAATCTGTTCCGGTCAGGTGGGAAATTAAAGGGAAAGTTCAGTAAAAGTCTGCAATTTTCGACATAATCGAGTTTTCGTCTCTGCTCCAGCACTTTCGGGAACCTTCATTTTGTCACCAGTTGCCAAGTTTCTCGTCAAAAAGACCACCAAGTAGCCAAAACGATCGCCAAATCTGTCGTCAAGATTAAGAGGTCATTACTTAAACTTTCTTTTCGTATTCGATGAAATCTTTGAAAATATCCTTTCTCCTTCATAAGAGGAACGTTACAGGGAAGTGACATAGCTGATTAGTAACAGTATGTTACATAGAGTATTCATGTAGCTTTAATGTAGCCTTGAAAGCATGACCTTTCAATGCTCATATATATGTACATAAATTTTCAACATAATCCTTAGCTACAGTAGGCTTTAACCATATATAAACGCAACTTTACTTCCTCGAAAAAAAATATCTTATTATCAT
>BMAW01104572.1:814812-942384 GCA_019974015.1 Nephila pilipes | reverse complement strand
GGTAATACGATCCATAGCAAATTGTGTGAAGGTTTAGTAACATGAAGCAAGACCAAAGAAATTTCTTATGCAGGGAAGACTCTAATAGAGCAGTTTGTTTACAAGAGACCACTATAATATATATATATATATATATATATATATATATAATATATATAATATATATATATATATATATATATATATATATAACACATCGATCAATAACTCCCGAGACTAACTTAGAGATGGCACTCCATGATGAAGCAGTAACCAGGTCTCTAAAATTACTAATTTCTTGAAACGTGTCAAAATTTTAAAAGTCAGTCGGACCAGGGAAAAAGGTTTTGAATTGAAGTGAAAAGGTTTTTTCCAAGTGGGTGCATAGGTGCTTTCGATGGAACAAAACAACAACAGGTGATGATTCAAACTGTTTGTCATATTTACTCACTAATAAAAGATTTCTTGCAGAAAAAAAAAAAAGGAAAAAAAAAAAAATTGGGAAACAAAAACAAAAAAGATTTGAAAAGCGTTGGGTGTGTATCACCCTAAAGGTGATTAACATAAAAGTGTTATGTTGATGAATAAAAAAATTTTTTTAAAAAATGTTATTTCAATGTTAGACTCGGAGTTGTGATCATTATTGTTATATATATATATATATATATATATATATATATATATGATAATATCGTTGTCTGTTACTGCCTGGTTTTTTTTTGTGATTCAGATTAAGTGATTCTTGAAATATTGATTAATAAGGAAATGAGAAGGAAGTAATACGGTACGTTATCTAAAGAATGAAGATTTTTGTAACAATAGCCCTTTGAGTAGAGAACATTTCTTGCAAGCAGGAAGACCCTAATGAGCAATATTTAATGCCTGTACTATATACATATATATATATATATATGTATATATATCTATCCTCTCTCTCTTATATATATATATATATATATATATATATATATATATATATATATATATATATATATATATATATATATATATATATGATAAACTCAAGTTGAGTTACTGCAAGGCCTGAATTCATTAGTGATACTTAAGTTATATATAAGATAATTTTACAAATCAATCAGTTTAATGGAGCAAAATATTAGCTACAATGTTTAAATTAGCAGCCAGCACTCGAGCATATCTTGAAAAGATTTGTTTAGATGGACTCGCATCTAATTTTAATTCACATAAAGGAATTTAATTTATATAATATACTCATTTATTTGTTCATAAATTTAGGCTTTTCAGAAACTTATCTTCTTAGATATGCGTGTGATTTATTTCTTTAAGTTTACTGTGTGATTTTTTATGGTGTTTACTATCTTTTATAAACTCGAGTGTCACGCCTCCGGGATACCCTAGCAATCTTTTTCTACATACTTGTATTAATTAACTAAAACAAAATCATAGAACATAATTCTGATAAAATGGTCAAAATTTGTTGAAAGACGATCTCCTAAGAATTGCTAAGTTTAAAATATTTTTTTGCAAAAAAGACGACTTTTTTCCGATTCAATTGATTTACTAAATGAAATTAAATTTTCTCTCCGTGTATTGCCTTTAAGAATCACACTTTTACTAAGTCCAAAATATTAATTTTTCAAAAGGATTTAGTTGAATTGCATCTAAATTTTTGAAACTGTTTTAAAAATTAAATTTGCGTTACTATTTACAGCAGAAATGTATTTCTTAAAACTAAAAAATAAAATAAAGTAAATAAAAGAATAATTTAAAATCTAGCATTAGTCACAAAAACTATTTTCATCTATAACGTCTTTTAACCACTGCCTTTGGTTGCTAAGAAACTGGATTATGAGAATACTATTAACGAATTTACTATAAAGTATATATATTCAAGAAAATAAAGCGTAATTTTTTTTTCTTCATATTACTGCAAAAATGTACTAATTTTGAGTTAATAAAAATTCGTAGTTCATAAGTATTCTGATTTGCTTCTTTGTTATCTAACGGTATATCTAGCCTGTTATTTAATATTTTAAATAAGAAATATTTATATTTTGCAAATACTCTTTTTAATGTAAATACAGTACAGTAAAAGCAATGCATCTTCACTATATTATTAGAGCTGGAGTTTACTTGTTCGTTTTTTGGTCTGATGAAACTGTACAAAACCTTTTACACTATATTTTCAAGTATCATGATGATATGTTTCGTTTCTTGATGATAACTCAAACCTCAAATCTTGTGATTTCGGTTTCAAATTTTTTATGGTGTTCGTGACTGCCAAGAGCCATTATGTGGAAAATTAACATATAACGAATCAATAACTTTCCAGGTCTAACATTAGAAAACAACATTTTTTAAAAATTTTTTTTTATTCATCAACATAATAACACCTTTGTTCAATCACCTTTTAAGGGTGAGTACAATCTGATCACTTTCCCAAATCTTTTTTTTTTTTTTTAAAATTTTCACTGCTTTTTCCGCAAGAAATCTTTTGTAAGCTTAGCGATAAACAGCTTTTCTGGTCATCGCCTCGTTGCTGTTTTGTTCCATCGAAAAGCATCGCGTACCCTTGAAAAAAGCCTTTTCCACTTCGCTAAAATGCTTTCCTGGTCCGTCGACTTAAGGAACATTGCGTTTCAAGCAAAATTTGGTACTCACGAAAGAACCCACCGTTTCTGGTTTCAACCATCTCTGGGTTGATCTCGGGAGTTGTTGATCTGATCAATGTTGCCGCCGTACAGTTCCTAATTGTTTTAGCCATATGAAGCGTCCGACGACCTCTAATTACCAGTCCATCCTTCTGCCTGCTGCCGTCACGTTTACGATTTTTCTTGCTAAATTTGGCTCTGAAAATTGATTCGAAACTGATATAGCACAAATCAAAAAAAATTCTGCTGCCATAAAGATATTTTTGTGATTACTCTTTAAAATACATGAATCAAGTATATCCATCCCCCCTTCCAATATGTATTTCAACCTTTTTTTTTTTTTTTTCTCTTCTTCTTTTATATAAACAGTTCATTAAAATAATCTGTTTCCAATTACAAAAAGAACTAAACATGAAGCCATATTGGCTATTTATAATTAATAATAAAAAATTATGTTAGATGCACTCATGATTTTATGTTCACTCATAGGTAGAAACTTTTTTCTTCTTCTTTTCGGTACTTAGACAGACTCGTTTCACTTTTCCAGCACGGACTTCTCACTGAGTCAAAGTCCTAGCATATTGACATCACATCTTTCTTGGTAGCGTCTCTCGATACCACGGATATCAGGTGAAATTTTCCTTGCTGCTGTAAGGCTCTGAGGTTTTCAGGAAGAGTCAATAATAAGTGCGGGAAATGAACTACAAGCTTATCTTTACATCCAATATTCATTATTTTTTAAAATTTTATGCATTTTAAAGACATTTAACTTCTAATAGTTTGACGCATGTGTTGACAGAACCATTAAAATATCAATATAAAAGGAAGGCAAAAAAATTCATGGTATATTTTTATTAGTTTCGAGTCTGATAAAACTACCAATGTAGTTATTTTTGAAAACTTTTAATTAATCAAATTTTGCAGTGCGATTTCTCTTGAATTAAATATATTTGTTTTAATTTTGTTCTCTTAAGGTTCCCGTCAACCGGCCATTTCGATTTCGCGAACGTGATGTTAACCCTATAGAATTTCTATTACCGTTCTCAAATCTTTACTATTTTATCTATTTGAATGCAATAAAAAATCTCCGAAGGAGCACAAAATAATGAATAAAGTCGAATAAATATTCTTATTGTAATGATTTGTTTGTGGATTTTCCGGTCTTTAAAAAATATTCTAAAATATTTTCAAAATTTGGAAGGAAAATGTAATTCTGCACAAACCTTTCATTTATTTGCATTTTTAGATGCCCTAGTTTGCATTCAGATAGATTAAATAGAAGAGATTTATGGACGGTAATAAAAAATTCTATAGGTTTATCATTATATTTACGAAATCAAAATGACCGATAGATGGGAAATTTTTTTAGCTGCAATGCCGTTTGGGAAAATGATGTTTAATTCGGATAGATAATTACTTAAAACAATGTTTAATTTGGATAGATAATTATAATTGTAATTAAAATATGTAGATAAAAATAATTAAAATATGTGGATCGACTTTTTGCTTAATGATTTATGTCAGAAATGTATACTTTAACTTAATTTCACTCCCGTGATATTTGAAATGGTTGTGAAGAGTAGACTCTTTTCGCATCTGATTTCGAACTTCGCAATTAATCTAAACTTAAGTTTTACAAGCCCTCAAATCGAAAGGAAAGTTATCAAATACGAGACATTTAATATTTTTTGAAAATTTTTAAATCTTTGTTGTAGCTCGGTTCGTGTAGCTTATTCCAATGTCCTATTGATGGTATTTCTTTCGCTTCTGATTTTTAATAATCTATTATCATAATTCTTCCCACTGTTTCTGGTAATATTAAAGGAAATAGTAGTTAATAATAGAATTGAGAAAAATTGCGATTCCTTTTTCGTATACTTAAAAAAAACGATAAAAATTTTGTCGTTCTATTACAAAAATGCACGTAGAACTTTCACGTAAACCAAAGTCTTTTCAAAAACACAGTTATCACATTTTTAGCGAAAGAATTGAAGATATTTTATTTAATTGAAGAGAGTTATCACATTACTCTCTTCGTTCAGCATTTGTTATCCTTTCTTGCTTTTCATCTTTGTAAAATATTGATTTCAATGCATGCAAACAATTTGTGATGTTAGGTTGTTTGCGGTTTTTTTTTATTAATCTTGGGGACATACGAGTATTATAATTTGCATTGCATAAAATTCCAACTCTGCTTTTGTAATTTAAATTACATCAAACTTCTCTCCAACCAAATAAAACGTAATTAGGCAAATTAGATGAAAATAAGAAGTGAAACGAACTGAATTAGGAATGGAATGTATAAGCAAAATAGAATTGAAAGGAATAAGAAAGGGAACAGATAATAATGAAAAACAGGTAAGATATTGTAAATTATTTGAAGTGAATAATTGTAATTAATTGTTTGGTTAGAAGGGACTCCTGGTCCAGAAGTGTCTCATTCGATGCAAGTGAGTTGATAAACTAAAACATTTATTATTTAATTATAATGTAGCACTCAGCGAGTTAAGAGATTTGAGAAAGAGCGACATTATATGTTCTATGAAGACAGTTAATCAACTGTGTTTTTTTTCCGGACATCTTTTAAACTGAATTTTGCTTTATTTACTATTTAATTGAATTTTATGATAACCGTGGAGTTGAATAAGGAACAAAAGGACCTTCTTTACTTTTTAAAATTCATTTTAATGCTTTTTTTTTATTCAATATGCTTTTAAAATTATTCAAATTAATGTTTCTTTACGCTGTCAGACATCCGTTTAAAAACCTATTTAATAATTTTTGGATATTTAAAAAAATCGCCACAAATAGACTACTATATTTGCTGTAACGGAATTTTGCATTACTTTTTAGCATACATACGAGAATATTTTTAGCATGTTAAAAATATTATCATTAAAAACTTTACCAGAAATATTATGAAAGAAGGGGGGGGGAGGTCGTAGTCTTTTAATTATTGCTAAAAATAATCGCGATATAAACTTAATTTTATTTTTTATACTGAAGTCATCTCGGGCCACGGTAGTCTAATGGTCATGGTATTGGACTCGTGGCTGGCGGTTTTTATCGAGTCGTAGGCTCGAGCCTTGAGGTCACAAAAAACCCACCGTGTTGCAGAGGATGATGCACGTTGAATCTGTGGGGGCTTAAAATCCTCCCGTTTACGTGGTGTCGAAGATAAGAGAGGGGGTGCCAACTTAATTGTCGTCCTCGTCACTTGAACTAGGTTCAAAATTACGAGGACCGTCGCCAATAGCCTTCGTGTTGCTTTTAGTATGACGTAAATGAAATTAATCAACATCTGAAGTCTTCTCTACATAGTCATTAGCCAGAGTTATATTTTTCTCCCAGATTTTCTCGAACATCTGAAGGTCGCGATTGTAGAAATCGGCAGATTGCAGCTTTACTTTCATTGCGCGTAAAAGTACCTTTCTGAAGCTATACATTCAAAATTATCACTGATATATGCTAAAAATCATTTATACAAGAAAAAATAAATAAACTATGAAACTAATCTTTATTTACAACTACAGTTTCTCACGATTTTTATAGAAACTTGTATTATCTGTTTTTATTAACTGAAAATCGTACACCATTTTAATTACCGTTTCTTTATAAATGAATATACGGATGTATTTATCTCTTTAGAATTACCTGTTATTTGCAGAAATCTCATACATTGATTTGAATATGCTCTATTATTTTTTTTAATAATAATAATAATTTAATAATTTTTTGGAATAATTTTATACCAATAGCCCTCTTGCGAAACGATTAACCAAATATCCTTTTTTAAATCATGACTGTTTCTGTACTTTCTGCAAAAAGTCTACGCACCACCAGAAGAATGTGCACTATCAAAGTTGTAGTGTGTAGTTTCAAAGTTGTCGATTTATGCAATAAGTGTCGAAGAGAGGGGATAAGTAAAGAGAAGCTATAGTTCCTTTTCAATTGAAACGAAAATCAGGAGATTTTTTTGAAGTTATGAATATCTCGGGGGAAAAAATTCAATAGAAGTTAAGATACTCTTCAATAAAAAGTTTTACATTAAAATACTACCAACATTTTATTGACTTTCCTAACATTCGCAAAAGCAAACGTTTAAGAAGTCGATTAGGCGTATTCATATTTAAAAACAACTCCAAACACTACTTTTGGCGTCTAAGAGTGATTGAAAAATTCTACATCACATTTTGCTTACACCTTTTTCTTATTCCTTTGAGTTAAATCTAGTTTCCCACAATAATTTTGTTTCCAAACAGTTATTGAAATAATACTTTATATGTACATTTTACTTGCAGAAAATATATTTTTTGAAAACAAGTAGCAAAATTCTTAAAAAATACGTTCTTTATGCAGTAGATAATATGTAATTTGTCTCTGTGATGCTAAGGGAGCATCAGGCAAAATGTTATTTATTGCAGAGTAAATTTATGCTTGCTGTGATTGGTTGAGAGGGGGAGGGTGATTCTGGGGAAAATTAGCCTACCCAGAAGATGTAATTAACATTAAGATTACATATGCTCATTTCGTAACAGAAGCCATGGGAATATTTTTTGAAAAAAGTACAATTCTAAAATCATAAGTATTACTAATTTTCTAATCTTTGTCGGCCGCGGTAGAATAGTGGTCATGGTCACGGACTCACAGTTGGTGGTCGTAGATTCAGGTCTTGATACCACTGAAGAACTATCATGCAGCCAGGGCTGCTTCACTTTATATCTGTCGAGGTTCAAAGTCTTCCCTTTGATGGGGTATGGAAGTTAGGGAAGAGCCAGTTCAGATGTCCTCATCACTTGATCGAGATTCAAATTTACGAGGTCCATTACCAATTACTCTTGCGTTGCTCTATTGAGACATTAATAAAACCAAATCTATTCCATTTTTTTCTTTCTTAATTCCTTAATCATTTTAGAGGTCGTCCCCAAAATCTCAAAATTTGAAGCAAACATTTGCTCGTAACTGGATTTTATATCTTACATTTAATTTCCAGTTTTCTTTTTAAAAATAATACAACAGTCCAAGTTTATTTACTACTAGCAAGTTTGTTAAAATGACACGTAGATCATTTCCTCCTTCCATATGATTGCATTAATTTTCGAAAGTCCTTAAGGAAAATTATTATTATTATTATTTTATTTAAGTATCTCCCAATCATATCTTCGATATTAGTTCTGAGTCTTCTCTTTGAATTACACAACAAAGACATTGATGAAAACAGATTGAATATTTCTTAAATTGCATTTAGATTATGACAACTTAGCATTAAATATTCTTCTTATTAGAAATTATCTGTTTTTTTAAAATGAAATTCTGAATATGATTTTGTTTCAATTTTCAGGATTTTAAAAACTATTTAATCATAAACTTCAACAGCTTTTGAATGGCCTTAGGGCGGTATTAATTAAAATTAACTGCTTTCAGTTGAATGAAATCTTTTTTCTTTATTCGTGCTTCCAATAACAGTTTCCCCCCTCCTATTGTATGAATCGATTTGTATGCACCTTTTCAAACTGATTTCGAAAATCAATGATAACTTTCCAAAGTTAAGTGGAATTTGAAATCATATGAAGTATAATTTGTTTTTCGCTTATATCTTAAATTTCAGATGAAATATCGAAGTTTTTTTTATACTTCAGGTCGAATCGAATTAGAAAGGTAAACAATTACAAATTGCCGTTGTTTGAATAAAATGATAATAGTTAATTACTTATTTGTGACATTTTTCTGTTGAAGTGAAGTGAAACTATGCATACGCGTAAAAGCTCTACAGTTGTCTGCTGTTCAGCCATATTTATTATGAGTTATTATATTACAGTAAACAAAAATTAGCTACAGTGACTGTGAAACCTCTTTTCATGATCATAACTCATTTATTTTTATTATATGTAATGATATGCAGTGTACTATTTGCAAAGGACACTTAACCCTCAGATTTTAAAAATTTTGATTTGTTGTTTTTTTGTGTGGTGAAATGTTTAATTTTACGCGCTCTGTACTTTTTTGTAGTAGTATGGAAGAAACACATAAATATTACCATTCATAGGATTGTTTCAAAGAAACAGTAATAAATATGCGGTTAGTGATTTTAATGTGTTTATTATTGACTGAAGTACACTTAATTCATAGTTTCGGTTTGTTTTTATTTTGATGATATAGATTTAGTTTAAAATAATCACCTTAGGCTTATAATGCAGTTGTTTCAATAAAAAAATTTCAGATTTTGAGAATAAATGCATTTTGTATGTTATATTACTTTGTAAAAATAAATTTTGTGCACAACTTTGGTTCCTTACGTATTTTATTATCGCAAATGTTCTTCTTTAAAAAATTATTATACATAGTGGTCTGCCCTCAATCTAAACGAAAAACTCGATGTTATTGGACCCTAAATCGATTTAAATGACTCGTTTCAAAATATATTAGCATGAAAAATAAGCGAATACCTTTCATTCAATAATTGTTTTTATTTTGATGTAGAATTCTCGGGAAATCGTTATCATTATTATTTGTTTACATGTATGATCTAATGATGATGGGGATCATTTACATGTAAAACTTCATTGTAAATGTTTACATATTATTAGCACTTAGGTAGTTTATATTTATGAAATTTAAAGTTAACTATAGTATGAGGGAAGCACTGAGAAACCATGTACATATATTTGAATTTGATTAATATTAAAAATTTGACAAGCTTCTATTATGAAGTAGAATGTTTCAACATTAAATAGGAAATGTCTAAAATTGAATTATAAATTTACTTGTCAGTTTTTATCTTGGAATTTTATCAGAAAGCAACTCATCTTAATGTTATTGATTACGAATATTAAAAAAAATCATTAACTATTGCTTTTCATATCAGAAAAGCACTGTAATTGTACTTATGCCAATGTTTTTGACATAAAAGGCATTTTACTTTGAAAATTTATTGGAATATAACTATAATGATACTAGGGAAACTTATTTTTTTTTTGTTTAGTTATTGAATCCATCATAAGTCTATCACTTTATGAATTATTATAATTAATCTATTTGTACTACACTAAGATATATTTAATTGCTTTTTGTAATTATTTCATTTCATGTTACTTATGTTATTCTAAAAAATTTGAAATTCCTAGGATTTTATCTACTAATAAATGCAGTTTTGTGTGTTATGATTGTTAAAATATTTTATTGACTTACCTTCTTGATTTAAATTATTTGTTGATAAATCTCAACTCAAGTTTGATGTCATAAAAAAGTTTCTTATATGCAAGATATGTCTTATTGTACACTAAAGTATTTTATCTCTGTTTTAAAGCTTCCACCCTCGTAATTTGGGCTCTTGAATTAACAGCTTAGGGATATATATTCTTTTAAAATTATACTTTGTGCTTTGAGTAATAGTTTAAATCTCTTTAGTAATTTGTTACGAATTACATTCATCTCAAAGGATGGACAATAATTGTAGTTTTTATGCTCTTTAATTATTTTTATAAAACTAATTTTTCATATACTTTTCTAATTCACTTTTGAATAAGTAAAATTTTATTTTCCCTTGCTTGAGCATATAAATATATATAAAAAATATTTGTAGTATAGGAGGAATATATATCTGTTAAAACTTGCCATAATTTGTTATTTTAGATAAGTTAGTGTATATGAACTCATGAGTAAAATTTAATCATCTATTAAATGCTAGTAAGTTTCAGGATTGTAACTCTTGTGTAATGCTCTACCAAGGATTGGATTCATGTTTTACAGGGGTTATTATTTATGTTGCAGTTGTTGCCCTTATCTTAAGTTACAGTGATAATTACTTATACATTTCTTTGCTAAAATATAATATGTCTTATTTTGTACCTAAAAGAACAAGTTTTGTCATTGCTTTTTAAAATTTGGAGAATGAAAATTAGATATGTATAGGGAGATTTTGTATATAAAGTTCACACAGGCTAATGAGATTTTTTGTATTTCTCGAGGAGAAGGGAGGGTCTATATCACTCCTGTCTGCTTTGTGTTTGATAAATATTAACCATTGAAAAAAAAATTGGGGAATTTTTTAAACATATTTTCTATTTGAGTTCATTTATATATTATAAACAAAAAATACTTTTTCTCGATATGAAAAATATGCCACATAATAGAATAATGTGCTTTTTTCAGGGTTTTAGTCCTTTCATATATATAATATGAATTTTCTTTATTATCAATTTGAAGATGAGAATATTAAACAGAGAAAAGACAAAATGGAGACAAGACTAAAACATTGTATAAGTTAATTCAAAAGCAACAAAAATCTTAAAAATATTTTGTAAATTTATATCTAAAATGACATTTTACTACAGTTGTGCCCCATTAAATATAAATTTCGTTTTAGAGCCCTTTAGTTGTTAAAAAGTATTTGTTTTTAACTATATTCTCTTTATGCAATCTTAATGAAACAGCTTCTTTTTTTTTAATTTAAATTTGAGAGTAATATCTTGTATGTCTTTATGACTGTATACTTATTTTAAAAATTTACGTATTGATGAATATTTTTTTATGTATTAGGAAAAAAAAAACTTATTTTCATGGTTAACTTGAACATTTTTATGCAAAGCGAAATGTGCATATATTGGGGTATCATTTTCCTTAAAAGAAGAAATCTAGTGATATATATATGTATTTATGTATATAAATATAATTTATAAACAAATATTACAAAGCATATACTTAAAGATCTTAGGAGAATATTTCTGAGATAAATTATTTACGAAATTGTGAATCATTTTTACTACTTTTAAAGTAATTAGGGTACATAAAATTCATTATTCAATGTAGTTAATGAATTTTTTTTATGTAGGGTAAAGATAGAAATATGAATAGCTTGTGTTCAATTGTGAATTAGTAATTTATGAGTAAGAAATAAATTTATTGAAAGTAGAGTTCATTGTGTTAATGATAAAGAACAGAACAAAAAAATAAAATTAATTAAAACAAAGCATGGGTTATTGAAAAAGATGTAAATTTTTTTAATGAGAGGTACACCTTGTAAAAAATGTTATAAATATATATCATTCTCTAAATTTAATGAAATATTTCAACTATTCTGTATTAAGTGATTGATCCTAGATAATGTGCACACATAGTATGAAGGTGAACTTTTGGTTTGTTAGGCTGCTATAATAAATTTAATTGTATTTTAGGTTGAAGTATAATTTTTGGTATAAAATAAGTAAAAAAACCCCCTATTATTTACATACTTAATTCTATTTATGTTTATCTGTGTAAATTATTAAATTAAAATACAAGCTGTATAATTTTTTTTTGTTTTTGCCATGGTATTTAAAAATGAAATTTGTTATGTATTCCTTTGTAATAAATGTTAACCACAGAAAAATGCATATGTTTTCATTATCTCGCATAGTTTTGACTTTTTTTTTTCTGTTCTTGCATAGCTGTAAAATTATAATTGATTTAAGCTTTTATCCAGAAGGTTTTGCAAACTGGGTCTCAATTAATACCCTGCATGCTTTTGTGTATTTTTGTTTTTGCCATTACTTATAGAATTATTTTTCATATTTTGTGAATATATTGTTATGGTGCCATGAAGTTATTGTTATGGTTATCATGAAGCTTAATCCAAAGCAATGTTATCTGATATTTCATAATCTAGAAGTTATCAGGTATTCCTTGCTAAAATTTAAGTTATCAAAATTGTAAAAAAAATAATAATAATAATTGTAAAATGACTTGATTTATATATATATATATATATATATATATATAATATATATATATATATATATACTATACCTTACTTATATATATATATATATATATATATATATATATATATATTGTCAAATACTCATGAGAATCATTAAAAGGATTTTAATTTGTAAACTATTTTAGAGTTGTGTCTGTAAGATAGCACATATAAGCTTGTGTATCATTTTGATCAAATGTCTGCAAAGAACTGTTTATCATATGTAGATTTTATTTTAAGAATATCTGAATGTTATTCTACTTCTTCTAATCAGTTATGTTGCTTAATGAGTTATTATATTCTCTTTCATTTTAGAGGAATATACCTTGTGTGAGGTGTGTTAAGTGTAAAAAAATTCTCATCATAAATTAAATTCCGGCATTTAACTTGGTTAAATAGAAAAATTTTATTGTTTAGTTAAAAAACTTTAAGTGCAACATATAAATGTTTAATAAAGTATTTTTTCCTAGTAACTTGTTCCTCAACATTCTTGACATATATTTTCCCTTTAATTATTTTTTAATTTTTGTCTTCAACTTCAGGTTTCCTTCTAATAATATGTTTAAAAAATAGCAAATATACTGTGTAATGTGTTTCAATTTATTCAAGATTTTCTGTTGAGAAAATAATTTTTTTATATACCAGGTATGAACTTCAGTTTAGCAGAAATTTAAAAATGTTATCGTTCTGGAGATATATTTAGGAATGTGATGTTTTAATTTTATTACTGGTAAATTAGCTTTGTCTTTTATTTTTAAATGAACTCAAGTAAATTTTTCAACATACATTTGTATTTTAAAATACATTTATATATTTCACTGTTTTATTTATAATTTTTAGTAATCTGTCAAAATAAACTATATTATTTTCTGAATGAAGGTATATTTATATTGTATTCTCTTTTTTGCATTTATGCAGTACTTCTATGTAGAAATATATACAAAAAAATAAACTTGAAAATGTTACATTTCTCCAGATATTACGTACCAATGTTAAGTTCGATGTTTGCGTTATCTTCAACATGCTAACGACAATCAACGGCATACTAAAAATAATTCCTGCAAAAACATTTTGGATATGTAAATGTACTAAAAGGTTATGCAAAGTATTTCAAACTATTTTTAGGCACCTTTTTCTTCTTAATCTGGCATACAGACTAATGCGCATGATGTTGGAAAATTTTTTCATTTGACCGCACAACTTATACATGTGTATTTAAAACTGAAGAGAATCAGCAGTGTTGCTGTTATTGGCATGTGTCCATGCTTGGGTGCTAGAGTCTTGGGAGAATGTGTCCCTAAATAATCTCTGAGGAGAAAAGGGAAAAAAAATTCTGGACTTTTTTTTAGTTATTTTTGGAAGTGGTCACGTCGTTTTTTCATTCTTGTGTTTTTGTGAGAATTTTGTAAACTTCCTTTGTAGCTTCTTTTAGGTAAATGATTGTTTAATATTTTCTGTGGCATGTATTAACATATTTTTATTTAGAAATTTATTTTCTTAAAATCTTATTTTCTTCTCTTCAAAATCATCAAGAATTATCTCTTTATTTGTTAATAATTAGATAATTTAAATAAGAACATAAATAATTTAGCTTTTTTTCTGCTTTTAGTACTTTTTTTAAAATGAATTTTATGTTGCAAATGTTATAATGAAATGATCTTGTGATATATGTTTTCCAACATAATTTTGATAAAATTATTTGTAAATATTACTTTATCTTTAAAGAAAAGCTACTCCAACAAATTTTTCAAACTAAAATATAATGAAATAGCTTCATATTTTTAAAGAAAATGTAATTTTTTTTATTATTACAATTACATATTTATAAATTTCAAGTAGCATGTTTACAAGTGTGTGCTTCAATATATTTTTAAAATATGTGCTATAATTTTATGGAGGGGCAAATTTGTAAAAAGTTTTAGAAGAGATAATATGCATTTCCTGAATTATTTATTTTTGTTCTGTTGAATTGCTTTTTTTATGTTTGACTTTATCTCTGTAAAGTTTCTCTGATTATTTCATCATAATTACTGTTCTCTTACTATTGTAAGTTTGAATTGTATTAAATTTTTTTAGATTCCAAATATACATTACCTTATTTTAACATCATTTTTGTTGAAGAGAAAAACTCATTTGAACTATTTAAATTGATTTATTATTAAATAAATGCTAATTATTTAACTTATCAGTTTTACCATGATTTTTTAAATTTCTGTTTTCTTTCTTTCATTTAGAGAAATGTGAAGAGCATGTGATCATTAATTATCTATTGAAACATTTTGAAGAGTTATTAATTTGAAAATTTTTTAAGTAAGTTGTTTTTTAATTTGTATTTTATCTCAATAAATGATGAATATATATATATATATATATATAACTAATATCTTATTATAAGCAAATTTAGCTAGTAAATTTGATACATTATTCAATGTAAATAACCTGTTACAGTGTGCAAAATAATGAAAATGTATTATCCATGGATTATTTTGACATTTAAACTTTACTTTTATATAGAATTCTCTTATATTTTCTGAATTGTTAAGAATTTTTAAATGATTCTCTCTCTCTCTTTCTTTTTTTTTTTTTTTTGCCTAGTAGCATAAAAAAGTTTTGTATTGGAAATGAATTGCTTTAGGTTATTAGTTTTGGAATAACAATTTATGTCTAAATATAAATCTTATTTATATAGCATGAACATGCTATTAAAATAGATTTTTAGAAAAAAGTGGTGATAACATTTAATGGTATTTGTCCATTAAAGCAGCACCCACCAAATTAAGAATACGCCAATGTAGCCTAGCTAGTTAAAAGCGCCAAGCAAGCGTTTCGCGAAATTGAAATGTAGGAAAACAAATAACACACCAATAAATATAATTTTTTTTTAATATTTTTATTTAATAATCTTTTGTATGTTTAGTGATAAATCTAATCCCAATAAGTAATATAAAAATTTAGATGTTTAATATTAATATTTATATAACTTTTAGAACATCAATCTACATTTAAGAAATTTTGTATTTGTTGCACATTAGATCTAATCGAGTCTAAATATTTTTTTTTTGAAAAATTGTTGAAATTTGAAAAATACCTAATAAATTTGGAGTTCAATCTGTTTCTGTGAATATACAGTTCATGAGATATTTCCTTATATTCTATGTATCTACATATTTCTGTGCATGTTAATTATTCAAACATTTTAAAAAAAGTTTGTAACACTTTTAAGATATTTAATACTTATTTTTTTCTGGTCTTTTCTAGTCTCATTTATTACAATTGGAGGGGGGAAAAATACCTTATTTCAATTGAATAAAAAAAGTTATACGTTTTAAGAATAAGACATGTGAAATACATTTTCCTTTTCATATTAGTGCTGGCCGCGGTAGCCTAGGGGTCATGGTTTCGGATTCGTGGCCGGCGGTTTTTGTGAAGTCGCTGGTTTGATCCTTGGCCGCTAAAGACCCACCTTGTAGCCAAGGCTGATGCACATTAAATCTGTCAGAGCCCAATGTCCTCCCATTGGGTGGTGTAGAAGTGAGGAAAAGGGGGGGGGTGCCAGCTCAGGTATTGTCCTCGTCACTTGACCGAGGTTCAAAATTACAAGGTCCGTCAACAATAACCCTCATGTTGCTTCGAGTGCGATGTTAATTTTAAAAAAATGAACTAAAATGTCTTACTTAGTGTTGAAATAACTGATGTATTATATGAATTAACTAAAGATTTTTATCATTTTTAGTGGTAATTTCATAGCATTTATACTTTGTTTCATTCTTTTCTCTGCAACTTTCTTTATTTCAGTATAGTGATGGCTTGGCTTATGAAAAGACATTGTTGTGGAAGGATTAGTTTGCTTTTAGCATTTGTGTGTTAAAAGCATGGCTGCTGGGACAGAATTGTAAATATCTTAAATTATTTTTTTAAATATAATTGTTTTAAGATTATTACATTTCTTTTTAATTCTTTTCTCTTTTTTTTGAAGCACTTTTCCTTTTCTACTTCTTAAACATGTGTTTCTTTAAAGAAATAATAATTGATTTAATTAAAATTAATCAAAATATAATGAAGTGTTTAGATTATTAACTAATTCTGAGGTTGTGGAACTGCAATATCCTTGCGATGAAATTGTTTATTTTATAGCTCGTTACCATCACTTTGATGCTGAAGTTTAGAGAATGAAGTAGTAGCTTAGATGTTTTTATTACCAGTGTTTCAAATTGTTAGATCTGACCTTGTAGATTTTGGTATCAATTCAAACCAGGACAAATTCATTAATCTAATATTTCATGTAGTTGATTTTTTAAAGTAATAGTGAATGCACTTTACTGGATTCAGCAGCAATAAATATTATTCAAAAGAATTGTTTTGTAAGTAGTTTAGTAAATCTGCAAAGGAAATAGCTGTGAAATGAAACTAAGGATTAATTGAACTGAAGGATTAAATAGGCTCACTATTTGTATAATTATATTGTATATGTTTAGTATGTAATTTTCTAATTTTTAAAAAAATAAAATATTAACTTCATGTTCAGTTTTATATTCAATATGCATTAAAATGGATTTTCTCTTCAAATTGGTAATAATAAATAGAATGAAAAAAAATTCTATTTTGTTCTGGTTATTATAAGATCTAGCTTTATCTTCTAGAACTGCACACATTTTCTTGGTTTTAACAAAGTTCAAAATTTTAAATGAATTTTTCTTGAAACAGTTTATATGAAAAATAATTTTTATTTTATGGGTAAAAATCATAGAATGAACATATTTATTAACTTAGTGCTTATCTCTATAAATCAACCTGTTTTAATTTTTTTCATCAATAAGAGATGAACATGTTAAATAAAAATGTTAATTTAATGTTTTATATTTAATTTATTACTATAGTTGCAAATTTTTCATATAATTGAAAGATTTGTTAATGATAAACTTATATTTAATGGGAATTTAATTATACGAAATATAATTTTTATACAAAGAACATTTGATAGATTCTTATGGAAGAAATTCATAGAAGCAGTACTCATCTTGTTGAATGTATCAAAATGTATGGGAATTTTAGATTTTATGTTATAGAAGGAAGGTTTTATTTTTCAAGATCTGGAAACTAATGATGAAAATATGTGTTTTTAAGAAAGGGGTTTATATAGAGGATTCTTAGAAACAGAGGGAGAAATAGATAAAGTGGGATTTGAAATGTCTTACAGGGAATTGTAGTACATATATGTATAAAATTAGCTTTGAAAGCTGAAAGAAATCTGTCGGAAGAAAATTTGACTTCACTATAAGCGGACATTTCAATTTCACAGGAGTTCACTGTAACCTTTCAAAATAGCATAAGTTAAACAGAAGTTCTGTTGGACTAGCAAAAAAATTAACTATAATAAGGTTTGTCAATAGTTTTATATATATTTGCATAAAATATGTAGAAAATTTCTTGAATTTAATTTTTGATACTTGCTGTTAAGGAAATCTATATAAATAAAATTTTAATCTCCAAAAAGTTCTTTACCAATTGCTTTGAAATTTTGGCACAGTGTTGCACTCGAATGTGCATGTGTTTTTAATATATTTACTATTTAGATGTCACATCTGTAAGAGATTACGTATGTCACATCTGTATTGTAAAAGCACACTTTTTTTTTACAAAAAGAAAATAGACTTAAAAGCAACACATGCCATACAAAATATCTTGATTCCATTTCAATGTTTCCGATTGCATTGTTAACTTGAATTTTGATAGATTTCGATTTATTTTCTTTTGATTTAATTATTTCCTGTAACGTTGCATTGGAAATTAGCTGTGTCTTTTTTACCATCATATTCAAACATTTCATAAGTATAGTTTATTATTTCGTCATTTCATTTTTTAAAACTGTCTCTCTTACTTTTCTGTACATTTGGTGGTAGAATTGAGCTGTGTTAATTGATTTTTATTTGAAATCAAATAATATTATGAAGTTGTCTTTAGATGATTTGTTTTAGTGGATTGAAGTACTTCATTTCTCATTACATTCAAATTGAGCTATTTCAGTTGATCTGCATTTGACTTAAAATATTTTGTTGGTATTTTTCAGTGCAATTGGCAATAGAATTGAGCTCTGTCAATTTATTTCCATTTGAATTCAAATTATGTCATGACATTGTCTACAGAATGATTTGTTATAGTGGAAAATATTTTCTTGGGTTTCTTAACCCTTTTGGTTTTTTCTTCCCTATCTGTTCTGACCAGCTATTGCTGTGGATGTTGTGACAGAGGAGGTGGTGACTGATCCAATTTGGTGCATGTAGTATTGGAGAAAAGGATTCTTAGAGAGGTAAAAGTGCTTGCTTCAGTTAGGTCGAGAGCTTGCATACTGATTGGCCAACAGAGTATTTCCTATCAGTTTGGGGTGGTGCTGGGAACTTAGAGATATTTTCTTGGTTTTGAAGAATTTTGCGTTGAAAAATTCAAAATTTAATCAAGTAGGATTTCTCGGGGACTGTAAGCGTGATTTGCTTCGCCAGATTTAAATATTTCATTTCTCATTGCATTGGAATTGAATTGTGTTGATTGACCTGCATTTGAATTGAAACATTTTATTAGTATTTTGTTTTTCCTTTGATTTTCAGTTCATGTTTTTTTCCTTTTTTAATGTTTTGCAGTCTTATATGTTTTCGTTATAACTCTCTTTTCTTATTCAATGCAGTCAATCTTCAGTTCATTAAAGTAATAGCTTGCAAAAGATCAAATTTAGGTTGTGATACTTATGGAGCAGCAGCAGTGTGACAAGTAATTGCAAATCAAACTGAAGATGAATGGACATCAGCAAATGAGCAAAATAGATAAAGAATTGTCCAAATACATACCGAGGAAGCTGCAGAGTGACATTCTATGAGATGTGACAATGCATGGTTGTGAGCACAAGGATCACATTCAGCTGCTTCATTATCAAGAAAATGGATGTAACCGGCAGAGAGTGACTGAAAGACATCAGTAAGAAAGAGTAGATCAGCATCAAATACAACTCCGTACTCAGCAATCACACTGTTACAATTGCCTTGCAATTTTTTACAAGCCAACTAATGATTATGGTTTGAGACAGCATGTTCTCATCGATGTTATTGCCAAAGTTTATTCTAATTGCAAGTCTGAAATTTAATGGAGATACAAAAGGAATTTGTTGCACCACGGTAAAAACTAAACCGCCTCAACTTGGAGAACCGCCTGAGCCATTAAAAACTTTTATTGCTGGGTATACTGCCAAATCGAAGCATTTCCTATCTAACATCAGGAAATACAGTTCATGCTTCCTAATGATGTCTTTCGGGTCTGAAATCGTAACAGTTCAATTCATGCCAACTTTCTAAGTGAAAGGACAAATTTATCATAAAGCTGGCTCCCTGCTTCCGTTCCCAAAAGGTTTGCATAAGTTCTTACAAATGTATTTCATTGGCAATGATGCATTGAGTTCATGCTATGGAATTTCTACAACCATAGAAAGGTCAATTGTTTCCGAACTGCAAGACCTTCACGAAAAAATCAAGTGTGTTTGTTCAAAACAGCTATTGACGCAATGCCATCCGATAAACTCAAGGTTGTTATTCATGCTGGAGAACATGTGGAGATTCTATGTTACAACTATAGATGAAAGGACAGTTTTAATAGTCAGATATCAATTCCAACCTAGAGATATTGCTCTTTATCCAAGAAATAATCAATTGACAAAAGTTACAGAAACTCATCCTTGCTCTGACTCCCTGCAATTTCCAATCATTTTTTGTGATGGTGCAATGAGTGTCACTTCAAAGCTAAAGTTATAAATCCACTCAGTGGCAAAAAAAAAAAAAAACTAATGAGAAATACAGTGCCATTAACTATTATCCATATCGATATGCCATCAATTGTTTCACCAATACATCGTAGATATGTATGCTGAAATTGAAACAGAATGTTTGATATTTAACGAATTGAATCAGACCAACTTCACTCTAAAAATGTATTAATTTGTGTGATGCCATTGTAAATGACATTAATACTTCCAGACCTATTTGTTACATTCATATGCAGTCGAGCTTGGGGTGACATATAAGAGTTCTTACTTCCTGAACTATCGTCAATAGATAGGCATAACATCACTGCTCTAGTTTTCTGATGGTAGCTGAAATCGCTTAATGTATTACCATGAATTTCATGGTATTACTTGAAGTGTTTGGGTCTGTGTGCTGCTGGATATATACTCAGTGGAATGGTGAAAGAGAAGATTGCCACATGTACATGTACTAAATAATTCCATATAAAAACGATAATATGTGATGAAATACCCGATGCCAATGTCGTTAAGGATTTGCATGAAGTTTTGAGAGAAAATATGATGCACGATCCTTCCAATACTCTGATATTTAACGAACAAATTTATGAACTCTGAATCCAAATTCAATGTACATGATAGATGGAAAATGCTGCAAGTGATATCCTCGAGCATTAGTATCCAACAAAGTTACAGGAAACGATAGATATCCTTTACTAAGAAAATTATAGTAAATTAGCAACTATACAAATGCCAAATGGAGACATTGAACTGGTTGTTTCATTTTCACTTTTGCTAGCAAAAACATACAAAGCACACATATATGTGGAATACTGTAACTCCTTTAAATCAATCATATATATTTAGAAGTATGTGAATAACGGCAGCAACAAAGAACTTTTTGATGTACAACCAGAAGGAAGTGATGCGAATGGGGTCATACATTTCAGGCTGGAAGATAGATAAGCAGCAATGAAGCTGTATTGAAAATTCTTTCATTTCCCATACATGGAGGAAGTTCAACTGATGTTCACTTAGCAGTTCATCTAGAAAATGGACAACGTGTTTATTTCAAATCTGCAACAAAAAGCAGGAAATCCACCGGATGCATTATTAACTGCTTTCTTCCAAAATGAAGTGTTTGTGAAAGCACTTCTGTATTTTGAAATGTGTATGTATTGCACGCATAATGTAAGTAGAAAATCATTTGAATGATTCGAGCAAGAAGAGCGAGTTCACAGACAAATCCTGGCATACAAGGATGGTCTTAAAGGCTTTCCAAATAATATTCGGCATCTTTCTCTGCAAAATAATTGTTTATGTAGCTTGCTGACGACCTCCTAATTTGATGAAAATCTGTCCTCTGAGCACAATTTTTAGGTTAGGAAACAAAAAGAAGTCATTTGGGGCTAGAGTGGTTGCAGTTTTTGGATGTTCAAATGTTCTTATCCCAAGCTGGTACGGCCACATTTAAATTCAACTGCCCAAAATTTCACAGTAGTAAATGATGGTACAGCAGAGTCCCCATACGTGAGGTCTAATTCGCCTTTGATATGCGTAGATGTATTGCCATTCAAAAACAAATATTTGATGACTGCTTGTTGCTAGATTTTTTTTTTTTTTTTTTCATTTTCTAAAAAGCACTCACACCACTTGCTGAAGTGATTGTCAAACAATAACTGCACATCCAAAATGGCACTGAAATTTGTTGAGTACCTGTTGAAAGATGTGCAACCACATTCCCTAGCTTTTATTGACGGTGTTGCTATCTTCATGTTAAGGTCGGAAACTTTTCAGACCACCCTCATATTCAGCGAAACGATAGACAGAATATACATCATGCATCCTAGTCGAGAGGAATGCTTTGTTCTTCGCATGTTGTTGGTAAATGCACTCAGTCCAATGTCCTTACAGCAATTGAGAATGGTGTTATATGTGCCACTTTTCTCAGTGTAAATCAAGCTCTGAATTTATTCAACAGCAACCAACACTTGGACTTACGCATGAATGAATCTTGCTTAATGTCACATCCCCATCAAATTTGTGAATTATTTGTAATCATATTGACTGCCTAATCTGCATGTCCAACAGAGTTATGGAAGAAATGTAATTCACACATGGTTGAAGATATTTTCTTAATAATTATGCAAGGAAAATTCAGATATGAACATGGATTTCACAGCAGAAATCTCGTGCATTGAAGATTTTATTGATTGAAGCATGTATAATGTTTGAAGATTTGCGCTTAGAAATTATGATTGAAGTTCTCAGTCATTTGGGATTGCCACCATCGAATCAATATGCTGCTGCTCCATTCAATGTAGAATTGTGCTGTGAACAAACTGCAATATGAATTATCTTTTATCATATGTGCAACCAAATATTTCTTAAGCTAATGATCAAATAATGCAAAGTGTCAATAATAGGGTTGGAGAAATCTTTTTCTTAAGATGTTCTAGGGGGAACTGGGAAAATATTCCTAAATAGATTTATTCTAGCAGCAATTCAATACAAAAATGACATATCTTGAAAATGGCTAAAAGACAACAGAGCTCTTGCATGGCTTAAATCACTACGACATTGCTACCATGTGAAAAACTGCTTATTACACTTTGAAATTCCCATGTGTAACACTTTCAGAGCACCTGGCATGGAAAAGTATTGCAGAAATGCAAACTTATTGTTTGGGATGAAAGCACAATGGTGCTCAAAAAATCACTTGAGACTCTTGATCATGCAAGATTTTTGTGGAACATCGGACCATTTGGGAATACATTAATATTGCTTGCTGGAGATTTCTGGGAAACATTATTTGTCATTCCTCTATTGAAACCAGTGGACAAATTAAATGCTTGCCTGAATTACTTACTTTGTGGCAACACTTAAAGTCTGAAATTAACTACAAATATGTGTGTCCATTTGCAAAATGATCAACGAGCTAAAATATTCTCACATCAATTGCTGGAAATCGGAACGAAAAAGGTGCTGGTTGTCATTCCTTGTTTTCTTATAATTGTAAAGGATATGCCATTTCAATTTAAGAGATTGCAGTCCCAATTTGATTAACGTTTGCAATCACCATTAACTCTGGGTTAGTCTTTCGAATCATGCGGTTTAAATCTAGATGTGGATTGCTTTTCATATGGGCAATTATATATTGTGTGTTTTAGAGTCGGGAAACCAGGTAATCTCTATATCTGCACATACAATGAAGCAACATAAAATATTATATACCCACAAGCATTGTGAAATTAAACATATTAGAAATGTGTACTTTCTCTTTTCTCTAATCAAATTGGGGCACAGCAAAGTGGTCCAGATATATAGCTAGTATTGAATATAAAAATACTGTGATTAAGGAGAAAAAATTGTATAGCTTTTAAAACTGGCTATTTTTCCCTTATTATTTTTTTTTATGTTTAACTTCATACAGCCACTAAAATAATTAGCCAAAAATAAAATTTTCCAATTCTTTAGAAATAAAATGTTTGAATATATATATGTTTATGAAGCAAGGGTTTTTAAGATAATGTAAAATAACAGCCATAGCTGTTTTATTAAAATTGCATTTCTATTACAGAAGGCTATAATAGTTTGCTCCAAATGCAAACCCTCAGTTCACATGGGTTGTTCACACCTCCCTTGTACAAAATTAAATACATGTAGGTATAAACTTTTAGAATATTTTCATAATAAAAATTATATCCTTTTGTTTGTAATTAATTTTGAAAATTCAATTTTTATATGTCAACATTCGGAATTTGCTACATTCATGTATATGTAAATATGTTGTTTTTATATGTCCTAGAGGAGGAGAAAAAAGAAAGACTGAATGAAATTTTTTTGATTGCTTTTTTTTCACCCAAAGGGCCATTTAATGAATGAAATTTTCCTTTAAGTGTGTTTTTTAAAACTTATGTATGTGAACATTTCAGTTTGAAGTTTTTTTTTAAATATTGTGATTATATATATATGTGTGTGTGTGTGTAGCATTAACTGATATGTTCGTTTTATTTATTTATTTTTGTTAAGCAAAATTAGTTGTAAGATTAAAAATTATTTACACTTCATTTTGTTTCATTTTTAATGACAAAATAACATATACTTTGATTACTTTTTTTATTTTGTTAGATTATGTCAATATCAAAACTAATCTTAATGTTTTATTCTCCTATTATTAACTGTTGTAAGCCTGTATCTGTTTACTTACCATTTATTTTACTTTCATCCGAATAAATCAATAAATTTTCTTGCATTTGTTTAACCCTAGAATGCTACCCTTTGAAAAACTTACGGAAACTATACTCATTAGTCTCCTACACTAAGTCAACTTCCGCCTACTTTAAAAAAAACTTAAAAATTAAGAAAAAGAATTTATTACCTGCAGTTGATTTTATAATTCTGGATCTTGAAATAAGTGAAAATCAATAATTTATTTATTTTCAAAGCAATCTTTACTCATTTCTGCGCGATGTTCGCAATATATAGTTCTAGAACACATTAGACAAAATTTGTGCATTATTCTGCGCAACTTGTATGGGCAAAATGCATAAATTTTCCTTTTTTAACATTAAGATCATTCAGCAAGTTGAATGTCCTTTTCCAGATTTAAAATTTCACCTATAATTCGTATAATTGTCCTTGTTGATCAGGGCAAAGTTTGTATGCTCAGACGTTTCTTCATCCAGGGTGCAAGATCTTCACTTAATTTTGTGGTGAAAGTTTTTCTTGATAAAACTTTTTTGGATTTTTGAGCCATTTTATGTGCATGTAGAACATTTACATTCACTAAACTAATATTAAAATCCCGTAAAATATACAAAGTGGCCACCAACGTGTTTTACTACTACATGATATGTTATACATCTGATCTTATGTGTCTATGGCTTCTTTGTTGAGTTATAAAATTTTATCCTTTCCGGTTCCTTGCTTTCTTTATTAATACTTAACTTTACTACTAATGGAACAGATGTCCACTTGGATTACTCAACCATTGAGCTGAATTTTTCCAGGAAATATAATAGGTTTGTCACAGGAATAATAAAAAAAAAGTTCGGGAATTTTTCAACCCATTCACTTTTATTTGATATTTCTTTATTAGCCACAGATTTTAAATTCTTATTTTCGTCTTCTTGGGTATGTTTTTCCTTCTTCTGTACTCTCAAATGATTATTCATCGTTTTCATCCTTATTAATATCTGTAAATTCATGATTTTGAATTTCAACACAATCAAAATTATATTTCTGATTCATCTTCAGAAATATAATTTTCTTCATCACTTAGCTCTTTTAATAGTTCATGGATAGCCTCAGGGTATAACCCAAAATTTTTCTCTTTCAAAACGCTTTGACATCTTCATATACACGGGCTTCTATCTATTCGTCTCTCAGGCTAACATTCCTCTAAAACGCTTTGACATCTTCATATACACGGGGGGAAAGTGAAGTCTAATTCAGAAATGTAAACGCTCCTGCTATCTATTCGTCTCTCAGGCTAACATTCCTCTGAAAACTGCATGCGGAAATATTTTGAGAACAACAAATATTTTTATATCTAGTATCCAAGGTCATATAAAGTTCGCACGTTCCATTTCCTGCATTAGGGGAGGCAATATAAGGTTATTTATTATCGGCTTTGTCTATGAGACAAATGTGTAGAAGTCTAAGGTAAATCTGAATTGGATCTTTGTTTTGAATGTTTTATGTAGAATAACATATTCTAGTTTTTTTTTTTTTTCAAATGCATTTACTTTAATTAATTTTATGTCTGTTTTAGGATATAGATAGAGGAATTTTAATTTTAAAATTTAATAATTTTTCTTTAAGACGAGATTTTATTTCTAAATTTCCTTTTTTATATTCAGATTCTTGGTCGTGTTGTATGTGTACAGACAGACAAACTATGAGGTTTAAAAGCAATAAAAACTCAGCTTCTACAGAAGCTAACAAACAGGAGAAAAAAGAAGCAGCTTCTACATCTGGAAGCTCTTCTACTTTCTGTTCTACAAAAACGTAAGTTGGTATTGACCAATAATTTTGCTATCATTAACTAACATTTTTGCAATATATACATTTTCAAGAACAGCTTATAAAACCAAGTTATATTCTAAACTTATATTGTGTGCTGAATTGCCCTACTTTTTTCTTAATTCAGTGTTATCTCCCTTTATATGTGTGCGTGTTAGAACAATTAATTACAAAATTATGTAAATAATATATTAAATTTCATTTGTGAAAAAAATTTACTCGTATTAGAGTTGAATCATATTTAATTAAGAACTTTTTTTTTAAAAAAAAAAATTATTTCGTTTTGAAAGAGATTGTGTTTCTTCATGTAACAAAATGCCTTTGCGTTCTTTTTTTTTTTTTTAACATTGATAATGAAATATGCATTAAAAATTAAATTTCTTCAATATATTTAAAAATTTTACAAGTTGCAAAAATATATAATTCTTTATTATTTTTATTCAGGTGGCCATCATTTCAAATACCACTGAAGAAGCAGTGGCACAGGCGGCAAGCTTTTATGGATAACAGTGAATCTAGTTCTGAAAAAGTGAATCCATTTCTTGCTGCTTTAGAAAACACAAAACCTGAACCATTTTCTAATTGTTTGAAAGATCTTGACAAATCATCTAATGAAACTTTTGTGAAAACAAATCATTTTCAAATTCAACCTTTTTCATCTCAGAGTTTAGGGTTTTTTCGTCCAAAACCCAAGGGACTAGTGGATGGGCTTTCACGATTTTTTACCCCAACTAATAAAAGGAAATCTCGTGTGGCTATTTCATCTCTTGGAGACTCTCTTACTCTAGATGAAGATATTCATGTATCTCATTCAGCTGAAAACAGCTTCTCAGGGACTCGGCTTAATGATCAAACAACAGTAAATAATGTCAGAAATTCTGACCTCTTGACTGAAAGTAAATTTCAAATAAACCGTGACTTGTCTACGCTACCTTCCACAAAAAATAGCTCCCCGTCCAGTTTACAGACATCGCTAAATGCAAACTCAGCATCTACATCATCTACAAATTTGCTCCAGTCAGTCAAACCTAGTGGTAATGGTCAGTTAAAAAATCTATTTGATGGCTTATCACACCTTTACACAGCATCAACAGATTCTCGTAAACGAGGATCAAAAAATTCTGTAAATAGTGTGTCATCCCCAAAAAGGCATTGTAAAAAACCAAGTAGTACCTGTAGTGACAAAGATTTTAATACTTCAGTGTTTTGTGATAGAAATAGCACCGGTGATGTAATATTTGGTAAAGATAAAATATCTGAAGTTGAAGATGATGGAAAACAAACTGGTCTAGAATCAGATGCATCTTCATTTGTGTCAAGTGATTGCTCAATGAGCATTAAAAAGCAAGACAATTTTACAGTTGAAGGATCACTTTCTACATTTGCTCATAGTGATTCCTTAAATTACTCTCAACTTTTCTCTTCAGTGCCTGAAAATAGAATCTTTGGGTCCTCTGCTGTGCAGAAAGATGATGACTTATCTTTATTTAGTGTCTCTAAAATAAAAATAGAAAGTAAGAATTTTTTATTGTATCCTTTATTCTGGAATTTATTTTTGTGAATGAATTTTTAAATTTAAAATTTCTTACATTTTTTTTCAGTGTGGCTGTAATATGCAATTATAGTTTAAAATTTGAATATTCCTTTCCTTTCCCCCCTTTCACTGAAGTTGAAGAATTTAGAACCCAAATTAAAAAATTTGTTCTAAATTAAAATGCTGTTTTAGAATCTATGAATATGGTATAGACTTTCTGTGATTTAGTGCAAAAAATAGTAATAGCTCATTTTAGAGATGTAGAGTAGTGAGAATTCCTAGGTCATTATAAAAGGAAATTCTAAGCTGTAAATGGCTGGCCAGAAAAGTAAAAATGGATTTAATGGAATGAAATGGAGTCACGTATGACCTTTTGGGCATATACGTAAGCATTTAAATTTTAGCAGTGTTCTATTTAGCCTAAAGCTGTGACATTTTGTATGTTATGGAAGCTGCAGCAGAAACGTGTATTTTATTTGCTTATTTTTTTCCTGCTTTGTGTTATTTTTAAAATAACACTGTAATGTAATGCTATGGAAAATAGTTCGCTTTCAAAGTAGAAATCTTTCTCATATTTCTATGTATGTTGTCATTCTTTTTTAAGATAAAGATATTTTTCCTCAAAAATTTTCATTTCAATAATTAAATTATTTGTAAGTATTATACCTTAAAAATCGGTATATTTACCATTAAAATCATTTCTAAAATTAAAGTTTGTGGGACCAAAGAATAGATTAAATTGATTTTTTCTGTGGATGTTTAGAAATACAAGATTATAATTGCAGAATGTTATTTTACATTATTTTTACTGGAGCGCAGTTTACCACAAAGTGCTTCAGATCACACTACTGCATTATTTTTGAAGATGGTCTCAAATGGTAAAATACTGTTGTGCAAAGACAAAAACTGCTGCAATTGCTAAAGAGAATGTTATTGATAGTCAATCTAGAGTTATTTACTGTAAGAAAATAGTTTCATTTTGCATATCCTCAGATTGAAGCAATTATCGTGATACACAATATCTGATTAATGTTTCATTTTTTAATCCAATTTTTTTCAGGAATCATATACAGTTTAATTTCTGTGCCTATCTTGGAAAGAGATTCTTATAGTTTTAGCTATAGCACAACTAATGAAATTGGAGTTGAAATTGGTGTTCGAAACTGTAAATGAAATTGGAGTTCCATTGGATAATTGTTTAACTTTTTGTGCAGATATTGTACTAGTGATGGTAGGTGAGAAGATCAGCATTGCTGTTATACTGGAAAAAGATCATTCAAATTTGCATGTTGTTGAATGTATTTTTCTTCCGCTACAAAAGAGACAGCTTTTTTACCGGTAATGATTGATGAGTACATTGATGATATTTATTATTACCTGGCATAGCCCTTCTTTGAAAAGAAAAATTTGAAACACTTAAGTATGCATTGTTAATCACGTGAAAAACAGTTATCAAAATTCCTGACCATTGGAAGTGACTCATTACATTCAAAGATAAAGTACATACTCAAAGCATTAAAATAATGGATTCTATTTAAAGTTAAATACTTAAAGATGTTTGTACTATCACCCTGGAAATAATTGTGGGACTAACTAAGCAATATTTTGAAATTTGTGAGAGAGCAGTTTCACCATGAGCACACAGAAGTCTGAAATGTAAATCTGGTATAAAGTTTTCCCAAAATGAGCAGATTAATGTTGGTGAAAAATTAACATTTGAAGAATGAGTGTTTATGTTTTTATTTTAGAATTTTAAATAGCTTTTTGTTCACTTGTGTTCTCAGTTTTATCATCATTTGATATTCCACATACTGTTCTGCAATCTAGGATTACATTTGTACATGTTTTGTTAAAATAATTAATGATATGTTAAAAGATATTTTGTTAAAATTTGTTAATCCGGAGCAGCTGTTTTGTCTTTGAATTCTGTACTTCACGCTAATTATAACAATAAAGAGGGAGGGGGGAAACTGTTTATGATTTAATTTTAGGAGGTCCAACTAGTAGAATAGTGGAGAAACTTTCAGTGGAAGAGTCTTTACTTGCCTGCTCAGTTTTTCTCTCATGTATATGTTTACATACTTCATGAATTGCCTAATTAATAAAGAAGTCATTTTGCATGCTAAAGTCACAGGTACTTTTGCTCTACGTAATGCATCCTTTTCTGATGAAAAGAGTTTCTTTTTTTTAAATAGATTTCCTGTTTTAGTTAACTTATGCTTAAAAGGTAACAATATTGATGCTGCAATTGATAAATTGCAAGTACAGTTTTGTTCTCTGCGATTAGAAAACTTTTAAGAAATTTTGAAGTTTAAAAGGGAATTTACATCCAGTAGAATTTAATAGGAAATTTGAAAAGTTGGAATGAAACCTTCAGATATAGTGAATGACTTAAAATAATATCAGCAATTTTGACAGTTCCTTGTAGCATTGTGAAGTGGAAACAATATTTAGTGTTGGCACTAAAACAGAAATTAATATTAGTAATGCTACATTGCAAATACTTTTATTCACAAAATCAAGCTGTGATGGAAATTGCTGTGTTCAAACTTTTGAACGGACTTTCTCAAAGAAGACAAAATCAGTCAGTTATCTTTATAACTATACAAAAAAAAAGCCTAAATTTCTAGTTTTATTGAAAATTCTTATACAATCATTTATTTGTTCATCAGTATTTAGTGTGATATTTATTTTATTATGATATATTTAAAGTGGGAATAAGATTTTACTTAAATTTCTTGATAGTTTAAAAATCTTTTTTTTTTCTCTATTTTTACTATTTTAAAAATAAGTGTTTGTTGTTGAAAAAATCTCCTGATTTTGGGTTTTGGTAGGTTGTGACAAGTTTGTACTATGCCAAGTACAGCAATCTATCTGAAAAGCTTCTATGCGCTCTTTTCCAATCAAATTGTTCTAGTTTATGCAGATTAGGATAGAAGTGAAATCCATTTGCTTCTAGCTCCACTGCCTGAAACTATATATAACTGAACCTTTGGAATCCAGCTTAAACTTCTGTAATGCCTATCTTTTGTTAATCTAAGAAATGCTAAATTTTTTTATTTTGTATCAGTTGTACTTTTAAAATTATAATGGATCTGCATTTAAAAAATTACTGTGTGTCAAGTCATGTTGAATAATTTATATTTATTAGTATCTCATTTAAATGTTTGAAAAAATTATTTAAGGGAATGTGTTTCACAAATGTGATTAAAAATTCAACAGAACTGACCTTCGACTTTTTTATTCTATTTTCCATATTTCCACTTGTTTTTTAGAGTACTAATTTGTTATCATTCCTTTATAGATTTTGCTGGGTATCTTGCCCTGTGTGCTCTTTCAGTTCATAATGTGTTGTTTTTTATACTCCTTTGCCTATTAAATGGTTCATTATCAAATGGTTTAAATGATTCATTGTTATATTTGCTGATATTCTTTTTTAATGATTAATCATGTTTGATTTACTTAAACCCTTTTCAAGTTTTATTTCCTTTTGTTTCAAAAATAAATGTTCTGGATAAGTACTATCTTTTGAACATTTGTGTCAAATCCATTTTGAATACAATTAACCTTGTATTGTGCCTTAATTTTCTAATAATATTATTTCACAAAGAAAAATCTCAGTTTCTCAAGCAGATGGTTCAAAACATTTTTAATTTTTAAAGGCGGAAGCAATTTTTATGCTTGATGATTAGAAGATTCTGGGAAATTTGATCAAAAAATTTTTTCAATAAGTTTGATGTTTAAAAATTTGATTATGTATATTTGTATCCATGTTGAAGTTATTTTCCTAAAATATACTGTGTTTAGAATTCCATTTGTAAGAGAAATATCCTTGATTACTACATTTTGATCTTGAAATGAAGGTCTAAAAAGTGTTTCCAACTAGATATAGCCAAATGGTGATTTTATCATTCTTGTGTTGATGGTATTGTACTATTTTATATTTTATTATTTTGATGGTTTGCTAGCAAATGCATTTCTAATGATACAACTGTTTCTTCATTATGTGTTTTGCTCTTAAAATGATTTTTGTTATTATATTTTAAAAAAAGTTTCAAATGATTTGTATTTCTCGGAATGTTTCATTTTTGAAATTTTTAATTGTGTTAAGGAGGTTATTTTTTTTAAAAAGTATGTGCTTAGTTATACATTAAATTAGATTTGCTTGTTTAAATATATATTTAAATTAATATAAAATCTATTTTTAAGGCAATAATGACACTACTACTGAAAGCTTATCTCTAAACATTACTGAAGAAGATGAACTTTTATTTAAGAAAGTTCAAGAAATTGCTGAACAAGTAAGTTTTAGTGTTAATCATGAATTTTACTTTTAAAAAATTAATATATATCTTATTTGAAAATTTATTTGAATAAAATATTGCTTCATTACATATTTATTTTTTAAAAAAAATGATAAACCTTGTTGATGCCTGTATTCCCCCTCCTTGCCCAAATATTTTTTTATAAACAATAAATAAATTTCTGAAGTGAAGATCTGTAATTATGAATAGAAAAAGCCATGTATTTCAATGTAAAATATTTATCTCCTTTCCTGTAGAATATATTTGAAAAAAAGTTAGCTTAAAAGTATGGTATTTTTTTCAGTAATATTATATAAGTATGGTATTTTTCAGTATAATTTTATAATCACTGTAAGGTTAGTAAAAGGTTATTTTTTAAACCCCCCCCCCCATTTTAATTGAAACAAGTACTATATTAAATATTTTGCCACAAATAAATGTGAAAAATTAATGAATGATAGTCATATTTTACTCAAAATTATATGAACTTGACAAAACAAGTAAGGTTAGAGCAATTTTGTTCCTTAATATAATGGATTAATAATAAACATTACAACAATTTAATTTTAAGTATAAAAATTTTACAAACCTTTCACATTTTTTTGCCTTATCTTTTTACCTTTTACATTAGTTTAACCACAGCATTATCTTTTTGGAATAGATTTTTTTTCTCCATAGATGTAATTTGTCTCAGAAAGTTACCAATCTTACAGCTGCAGCAAATTTGTTCTTGGATGCTTTAGCTCTGTTGCTTGAATGTGTCTCATATTATTTTCAACAATATGTTCTTCAACGGAATATAGAAATGAGTAATAAACTACATTATCTGAAATCCATCATTTCACATTAGAATCATTTTCATACAGAGGATAGGGTATTTTAACAAGTCTAAAAATTTGACTCACAATTTTGACTAATGGACACTTCTTACTGAGAGAGATAGTTCCCCTGTAAGCAACCATTGTGTTTGTCCTCTGACTTTGTGATACATCTTTTAATTTAATGCTCTCCTTTTTTTTTTTTTTAACTGTTTGATTTAAACATTTTATATCACGCTCACTTTCTTTTTTACTTAACGTTGGTTTTACTTCGTACATATAAAATTTTATTACGCTTCATTTTATTCTCTATCCTGAGGTTGAATTTTAAATTGTTTTACCTAGGAAAATAGTATCCTCTTCACCTTGCTTTTTAGCACAATAAATCCCGAGAGGAATCAGTTATGTAAATTCGTACTAACGACCAAAATCTTCAATGGAAATTCTGTGGTTCATATTACTTTCTCTTCCATTCAATTTGCTCTTAATAAACAGATGATGTCTGATGTAGAAGATTGTACAAGTATTAACATTATGTTGTTTAAAGTAGATATTTATTTATATAGTATTTCTTGCCGCATTTTCTTGTGTAATTATAGTTGTAAGTTGTTCGTAACCTTAAGCAACCCTCCCTCATAGTGTTGTTATAATCAACAAACACTCTTTAGGCTTACTTTTCTTCTACATCTTCACTCTCTTTCATTTCTGCTGTATGAACTTCTGGAAGCTTTTTTTCTTACGCCATTTTAACGCTGTAAGTTAGCCATATTGAAAAGCAAGAAAGTTTCTTAATTTATTTTTTTTCCCAAATCGGGTGGTACCTGCTTCCTAATTGCATTTACTGTGCCTTATATATCAGTAGAACCAAATACATCATAAACTGTATTGAATTATAATAAGTATCAGTGACCAAGCAATATCGTTTTTTCAGCAGCAGTTTCATCAAAAACATACCGAATATTGTGTACCAGTGCTTAACACACACTTACAATTTCAAGCTACATTTTTTAATTTATAAATATATTCACCATATGTGTTCCCTTTTCCTTATTAAGAAACTTGAAATGTACATGTGATTCTTTAATCTTTTGAAGTCATTCATTCAAAAAAATTTCCTAGGCTTTCAAACAAAAGTACACTGAATTGACAAGCGATAAGGGGAACAATGTGTGTGTGGATGTTGGAGGGAGTAAATAGTTCTAAAAACAGGATGATATGCATTGCAGATGTGCATAAAAATGTTATTTAGAGTTAAAATTTTAGAATTATTAAATGTTTGAAGAAGATTTTCAAGAAAAAGAGGCACAATTTAGAGTAAGCACCATCACTTCTGACCCAAATGCATTCACAGGGTTAGGAGTTGGATGCTTCCTCTTTCTCCAATCATTTGAAGCCAAGGTTTTGAAGTGAACATAGAGTTTGTTTTAATCAAAATACAGTTGATTTAATGTTCCTTTCAGTAGTAAATATGTGTATTGTATAATATGTATTCAACAAAGTATATTTCGCGACCGAAAATAAAAAATCCTTCCTTTGACCACTTATAAAATATAAATATGAAGATGTATAAATAGGATTCATCGGATCTGTTTTTGTATTTTGGGAAAGAAAGAGCATAATATTAGACTTAATCAGAAGTCAATGTGTCATCATATCTTGAATGATGAATATAAGGTTATTAAATACAAATGCATATTTTGTCTCTGGAAAAGAAAAACAGAGTAACTTAAATGAATTTTCTGAGAGCAATACATTTTATATTTGTTGTGGGAGTGCTGAACCTTAAACTCTTTCAAGGATGTTAGTTTTTGGAAAAACAATTGTTTTGGAATAAAATTCATCATATCGTGTTAATAACTAAGAGAGTTAATGGGATAAAGTTTCAGTATTATTTCATGATTCTATTTTGGGAAGAGAATTTGATAAAGAGAGAATGTCAAGAAAACTTGAAGTATTTACTAATGTTCAATTTGTGAAAAAGTTTAACTATTATTAATTCTTCATATTTAACATACCTTATCAAAATCAAGTTGTTGTACAAATAAACAGAAAATTACAAGTAATTATCGAAATTTTCAAAAAAAAATTGTGACTGGAATTTTTTGGTGTGAAAAATGTTATAGAATAATTCTGCTTGATATGTCATAATGCTGTTAATGCACTAAAATTGAACAATGTTAGTCACCATTATGAAAAAAACATAGATCAATCTATGACAATTACATGGTTTTAATGAGACAAAAAAAAATTGATAGAACTCAAGCTGTAACTGAAAAATCAGCAGTTTGTGTTCTAAAACAACAGAAGAAAGTGAAGTGGTAGTGTATGTAACTACATCTTGTCAAAGTTGATAGTTAAATAGATAAACCTTTTACTTAAGGTAAATTTGTAAAGGAATGTTGGCTCAAAGCTTCAGAAAAAGTTACTAAGAGAGTGCATGCGAGATTGATATCAACGTTTTTTAGGAATTATTAGAACTAGTACCAATGCGTAATGTGCTTAGGACAAGATGCATTTACATGAGTTTTTGGCCTTCTTCAAAAATACAATCTACTTCTGTCAAAATTAACACTTGTAGCTACTGGTTCAACTCTTTAAAAAACAGTAAAAAATAATTTCTTTGTGTTATTGCAATAAAGGGAAAAAAATTAATTTTATGATGGATCCAATATTCTCAACATGCTCATTGCATTATGCATCACATTGTATTAAGTGTAAAGATGGAACACACTTGTTAAAAAAATTGTAAATTTCATGAAATCTCAAGGTTTGAATGGGTGGTAATTCTTTGCAGTCATAAGTAAATAAGTAAGCCTAACTCTGATTATTCTGGTCTGTCATTACTATACCAAGGTACATTAGCTATCCTTCTCTAAGATTCTTAAACAATTTTGGGATTTGAAAGTAATATGCTAGTTCCTAATAATTAAATCTCAAGGTACAAGCATGTTTTTTGATGCAAAATGTTCACAAGATTGATTGTGGCCACGGTAGCCTTGTGGTCACAGACTCACAGCCAGCGGTTGTCATCAAATCATGGGTTGAAGACATGATGCCACTAAAAACCCGCTGTATAACTGGGGCTAATGCATATTAAATTTGTCAAGGTCTAAAGTTCTCATATTGGTGTGGTGCAGAAGTAAGGAAGAGTGCCAGCTTAGGTGTCGTCCTCGTCATTTGACTGATGCTCAAAATTTCAAGGTCCGTCGCCAATAGCCTTCATGTTGCTTCTAATGTGACATTAATAAAACCTACAAGATTTATTTTTATAGTTGATATATCAAAATACTAATATTTAAATTTACAACTTCAAGGAAAAGTTAAAATTCAAATTAAAGCATCCAAATGTAATCGTATTCTATGGGAAAAGCAGTTAAAGAATGAAAATTTAATGCACTTTTAAATATGCAAAATGAACAAAATAAATTTAATTATAAGTCTTATAGAAATGAATTTTTGCACTTTTTAAATTATGGAAAATAATATTTGCAGTTTTTAAATTATTGGTAAACAAGTTTCTCTTTGTTTTCTTCAATTTATTCAACAGATATAAAATCAATGCCTAATAAGATGCAAATGGAGGTAATTGAAATAAAATGTGATTCAGAATTAAATGTTTATAAATTCAATGAAGTTGGTATACCAAAATTTTATAAATATTTACCTTGGCAAGTTTGTAAACACTTGAAATTTTGTAAATGGTATAATTTCAATGTTTGGAAGCACTTACATGTATAAACAGTTTTTTTCCATTAATGAAAAAAAATGTCTCCTATCAGATCTAGAATTTCTGACTATCACCTTTGGTCAATTTTTAAAGTAATCACTACAAGCAAAATTTCTCCCAAAGTAGAAAATAAAGTTAGAGAAGATATGTCTAGGGATTTTTCTTATTTTTTAAAATGTACTCTTTTGAAATAAAAATTTTTCCTTTGAAAGTTATTCTTATTGTTTATCTTTTTCATGCAGCCCACATAAATTTTCTTAATTTGGCCTATATCAGTTTTTGAGTTTTATAACCTTAGTCTATAGGCAACACCGTGATTTAAAACATACAATGAAGAAAAAATTTCACTGAAAAGTTCAAAAATCACCAAATTTTATTTTGTGTTATAATTTATTATCAGGTCAATCAATTTTTTTAAAAAATATATTTTTTGCTGTATTTTAAAAGATTTTGTTTATCTAATATATTACCAAAGATTTTTTTTAAATAATATTTTGATCAATTATAAGATAGTAAAGCATTGTAATGAATTTTCATTTCCTTCTATTTGAAAAAATTTTTGGGTTTTGTATAGGAATGCTACATTTAACAAACTTTTTATTTAAAATATTTTTAATTAAGGTATCCTTGTTATGAGAAAGTGAATTGATGTTCTGCTTTCATGTTAATTGAAACTAAATAACTGTAAAAAAATTTATATTTCAATGGTATTTTTGTATATATTAAATTATTTCTTCATTGATTATAAATGAATTATTCATAAATATTCCTGTTGATACCTTCACAGGTATATGAGCCAAAATCTGGGCTGGCTCCTGTAACTCGAAAGCCAGCTTTATTACAGTTTGGAAAGTATGAAATATCTGTGTTATATACTTCACCTTATCCTAAAGAATATTTAAGGTAATTGTACGCCTATTTTTGTTGTATTTTGCTATTTGTGCTTTTGTATATATGTCATGTTCATTTAAAAAAAACATTTCATAAATTTATATCTATTGAAAAATTTATTTTTTTAGCCAGCTAAGGGGCTATTGTTTTAGGTAGATCACTTTTGGTTCACCATATCACTTTCAATTTTTATCTTTTGCTTCAATTTAATTACATTTAGCTTAAATATATTCAATTTAGTTTATCATTTCTTTTCATTTTAATATCGCAAAAGTTTATTATTGTCCATTTCTCAACATTTCATCATTTACTTTAATTCTTATATTTAATTGAGTAATTTGATAACAATTATATTTCTAAAAAAAGTGTACATTGGGTGGTTAAATCTGTTATTTACTAAACTTCGCATAGAACTTTTTTTTTTCATTATTATTATTTGTATTCCCCATTCTAATATCTAATTACAATTTTTTTAAATTGGAATTGAGGTAACATTCTCCTCTCTTCTTCCCTATTATTTCTATATTAATATATGTTAAGGAATTGCATTACTATATCATCTCCAGAAAATATAAAATTTAACCTTGTAAGATAAGTTGTTAAGCATTTTTCCTTTCCTTTATCAAAGCAAGGGTAGTAAAAATTTCAAAATATGTTTTACTCAATTTATTTTTCATCTTAACTTTTGTATAAATTGGAAGCTAAGAATTAATATTTTATTTAAAAAAACTTTGATTTAATTTTTTCTTTATTAGATTTCAGTTTTATACTTGTGAAGTAATCAAATAATTAAAAATGTTGCATGAAATTTTTAACTTTTGTTTATTTTAAAACATCCTTTTTATAAAAGATTTCCTAAATATTCAACCTTTTCATTTAAATAGTACGAAGGGGGAGTTGAAAAGTTCTCTGAATGTAATACGAAATAGCAACTGATCTCATTCAAGCTTTTTATTTATTTATTTTTTATATAGCCTCCCTGTACATTAATGTACTTGATCTGTTAATATTCCAGTATTTTTATTCCATCTTGATAATTAAATGCCTCCAGACTTTTAAAAAATATTCATCAGCACTTACTGCCATATCTTCATTTGAAGATAACCTCTATCCATCCTTCTATTCCTGGTCTTTTTTTTTATTTATTTATTTTTTTTTTAGAGTAGTTGGTTTAGGTGTTTAGTGTAAAATTTCTCAAATGTTTGACCAGTGGGAAGATCATCAGAATTCCTCTTTCACATCTCTGAAAATTGATGCTGTAACAATTCCAGCCAGCTATATTGCTTTTATTTTCTTTGGTGGTAGAGAATTAGTATATTTCTCTTGATCTGATCATTGTTTTATCTAGAGCAAAAGTATTCAAACTTTCGGAGAACCCTTTGAGCTTACTATTTTCTTGAAGGAACCCTTTAATCAAATAGAAGGAAAGTAGGATATCAAAAGCTTTATTCTACTCAAATTTATAAAATTATTATTGCATCTCTATTTTATCACAATAGAATTGTCTTAATAAGATAATGAATGTTAAGGTAGCTAATGGGTATTTGGGGGGGGGTCCTAATATCAATTATAAACAAAAGCAATGATATTTTAAATTATAGCAAATTAATTAGAAGAAATTTTTTTAATGACTTGGCTGTGATTGTTTTTTTTTTTTATTGCAAAGTATTTTTATGTCTGGAATAATTGTTAAAATCTGCAAACTAATGTAATCTTCATCATCCACTCTGTTTTCAAGATTTTCGCATTCATGTGTTGAAACATATGACATTAGACATTTTACAGCTCTTTTGGCAATTTCAGGGTATTCTTCCTAATGTCAATCCAAAGATGCATAATATCAACCTGATTAAAATTTAGTTTCAATTGAGTGTCGGTCAATATATCAATTTCTTGTTCTCTTTCTTTTATTGGAAGTTTGGTGGTATCACAGTCTTGAAAAGGAGTTTGGATCCTAGATAATTTTTCTTTTTGAACAAGAAAGTATTATAGAAATGGTTTTTTGCAGATCAGATTATTGTTGGACCAAACTGATTTTTATCAGGATTAGCAATACTGTCTACTAAAATATTATGCATATTAGGAAAGCGTTCAATATTATCTTTCATTTTGAAAGATAATGAATGAATTGAAATTTTACTTTATACCTTGAAAATAGTGAAATAAGTGGACAAATAAATAAATGATTCTTCACCTGAGCAAGGAATGGAGACTAATATGTGACCTAATGTGTCTCGGTTAATTTATTTGAAGCACATGACTTTTACAAAATTTAATATTTTATTTTATCCATAAAAATGTTTATTTATGTTTAATTTTACAATCAAACTTCCTTTAGAAATTTGATCTTTTATAAAAATTAAAATTTTAACAAAATTTTGGCACTTTGATTAAACAAATAGTGATTGCTTGCGGAACCCGTGTCAAAGTTCCAGGGAACCCAGTTTGAAGACATGGTCTAGAATATAGCAGTGGATCCATGTCTCGTCTGTAGTCCTGAATTTGCGCAAAGATTCTTGGTTTTTCTGAAAATAGGCCTATTTTATTTTTCAGGCATTTGCAGTCAAGTGTGTCTATGTTAGCTGTTACAGCATCTATTAAGCAGATAATATTTTTATCCCCAATTCTTCAGTTAAAATATGATATGCAGATTCAGATGATATATATATATCTAAAGTTTCAACAATTTCTTGAACTACCATTTGGCTCCTACTCCAAGGATATTTTGTATCTTTTAGCAATCATTCCGGGTAGTTACACATCTTGGTTAACAGATATGTGAATCCTCTTTAAAGCTCTTCCAATCAAATTTAAGCTTCTTGGTATCAGTTGAATATGGAACAGCAGAGTCCCTCTAGTGTGTTCTATAATTGACATGAATTTCATTTTGCTTTTGTACCTTTCTTTTTTACAAAGTGCTTTATAATTGCTTGGAATCTGTTTTTTCCATCTTCAAAAATTGCTACTCAGAAACAACAATTAAGAGGTGTGTGCACCACAGCTCTATCCACATAACACTGATATGCTACTTGTTGAATACCAAAGGAAAACTTAGTATTACTTTAGAACCAGGTTGCACTAATGGTGACACTTGTTGGTGATTTCAAGAATATTTCAAATCAGTCTCAATTTTCATTAGTGATTAATTTTAAACTCTAGCTATTTTTATTTTATGTAATAAGAGAATGCTGAATTGAAAATTGAAAGATAAAGGTGATGTACTTTGATTATTTTGTGTAAATACAAGTTCTGGATTTTTTTAAGCATATATTTTTTGTATTACAGGTTATCTAAACTTTATTTATGTGAATTTTGCCTGAAATTCATGAAAACTATGAAGACTCTCCAAAGGCATTTGGTATGCAGTTAAATTCTATCATGATCTTATTTTGTTTATTTGTCTTTTAAGCATTTTTGAGTTGTCTTATTAAAAATAAGTTTCTTTTATTGAAATTTTGATGTAACGTACATGCAAGAGTGCAGTATGACAATTTATGTAATTTTTAATTACAGAATTTTGTGTTTTTGTAACCTTTTCAAAGTATTTTTGGATAAAGCATTTAATTTTAAATTTTTGTATTGAGTAATTTGTAAAGTAATTGATGTTTTTGATATATATTTCAATATTATACAACTATAAATAATGATATTGAATTTTGAATATAATAATAAACCAATGTATATACATGCATAACAAATTGTTATTGCATGTGAAGACTTTAAAATATCTCATAAAAATAGTGAACAAATATGCTAATGGCAATATGCCAATTTTCATTTTGACATACTGTGATTCATTTTTGAAAACAATATATACAATTTTTTGTATCATCAGATTTTTATGAAAATATTAGATTAATAACAAAAGGAAATTTCCTTGGCATTGTGAAAATAATAACAAACCTCACAAAAGTGCTCAAAATTAATTTTATGAGTAAATTATAGCTTTTTTTTTATTACTTCCTTTTTTCTAATACTGATGGCTATCTTTATAGATTAAATGCACCTTAAGACATCCTCCTGCTGATGAAATATACAGAAAAGGAGATTTAAGTGTTTTTGAAGTTGATGGAGGACTTAACAAAACATACTGCCAAAATTTGTGCTTACTTGCTAAGTTGTTTTTAGATCACAAAACGTTATTTTTTGATGTGGAGCCTTTTCTTTTTTATATTCTTACCAAAAATGATAAAAAAGGATGTCATTTGGTGGGATACTTTTCTAAGGTAAGTTTTTTCATTATCTCTGAAAATTTCTTTTCCTGCATTAACTTTCTTTAAATAATATCACTCAGTTCTTGGTTATGAGAATCTCCTTTTAGTCTTGTGTCAAATGACCCTTTATTGAAAAAATAAGTAAAAGTTTATCTCTCATTTTAAAATAACAAAAATATAAATTACTTGCTTATATTTAGTTTCTCAATGGTTCTGTTTAGTGAAGGCATAAAGTTATCTACTATTTAGCATTTATTTTGTATTATTAATTTTATTGTGCAATATTTTGACAAATCCTTTTAGTAGTTGGAATTTTGCTAGAAATTATTTCCATATTTATTATTTTCCTACTTAAAATTATTGGATTTAAGCATTATGTTTACTTTTAAGCCCATTCAGGACTAGTGAAAGGAGGAAAAAAATGATCCCACAGTCCCACTCATCCCGAAAATATGCATATACTCATGACTAGTCAATTTTACCCATCAAGTCCAATTAAAAAATTCATAATATCATTACTACAATTAAATATGCTGAAATAAAAATATGATAAATGTAATATATGTACAGTAAATGTAATAAAATTAAATATAATATAAAAACTGTAAGGTTTCAATTTGAAATCGTAATGCTATGCCTTTGGGCCTCAAGACTTGGAAATGCTTATTATGTATGATACCATAGACAGTGAAAGGAGAATCCATTCAGAACTGTGATCATAGTCCTGAATGGGTGAAATATTTGATTCAGATTCTGCTCTAAAATACAGCTTGGATGTTAAAGATTATGCATAATTTAAATTGGTGGAAATAGACATTTTTTAAAAAGTTATAACACTTGTCATTAAGTTAAAAGAGCAACTGAATGTGGAATATTAAGAATTAAGAATAAATTTCTTATTAAGATAAGTTTTTTTTATGAAAAGTTTCATAGTATTTGAATTCTAAGTATTTCAAGTGATAAAATTGTAGATTTGAAATTTAATTTATTCAGTTGCTGAAAAAGCATATCAAATTTTTATCCAATTGTCTAAGATAAATATATCATTAATAAGTCCTGTCATTCATTTATTTTTCTTTCATAGTAAGGAAGGGAGTAAAATTTTCAGAAAAATGTCTTAGAATTGTTTTTAGAATTATTTTCCTTGTTATAGAATAATGCCTCAAAGAATATTTTAATATATTATTATATACGCTTCTGCACATACATATGTATGTAATATACTGACAAGAATTAAACGATGTGATTTAAAAGTATGTATCTAGAATCACTTAAAATACTGAACATTATTTTATAGAATAGGGCCATTCCAATTTAGACATAGAATTAATATTTTAAAAATGTGTATACAGTTGTGAGAATTTGATAGAGGGATGTACAGCACTGTGAAGTAGTAACAACATTAGCTGTAAATGCATTTAATAATTAAGGGGCTCCCAAACCCCTGAAAATGTATTTGGTTTTAAACAATGGCTTAAATTTTTTAATTTTTGTTGACATATATAATTTTCTTCTTCATCGATGTGATGTGTATTGTTTCTTTTTTTTCTCCCTCCTGTATTACAATTGTATCTTCATTGAATTATTAATTGTGTAATTCTTTTAGTGATAATTATCTAACAAGTTGCATTTAAATTATTTAACAAACTTATTTGTATTTTATTATGTAATTTTAGGAAAGGTTTTGTCAGCAAAGATATAATGTATCTTGCTTCATGGTAATGCCCCAGCATCAAAGAAAGGGCTATGGAAGGTTCCTTATTGATTTCAGTAAGAACTATCTTTGTAATATTGCAAATACTTAACTATGTACATTAATGTTACATCTATATCAAAACATTTTATACATTCTGTTTTATAGTTTCTCTTTATAAGCATATTTTTAATTATCAATGGTTATTAATGATTATTTGGTATATTGCTTTTGCAAAGGTTCTATTAAATTATTGGATATTTAAAGAGTACTATCTATATTAATTTATTGTAGTTAATTTTAAAAAAATAAAGCTGTTATTTACAAAATAACTCATGTCATGCTTAATTTGATATGCAAATGACACTTTTAGAAGCAATTTTTGTATTAGAAACCCTCTGCCCTCTAAAAAAGGCCCTCTGACTCTACATTGTATTTGAGCGTTTGATGTCCCTTCTCTGGGGAAATTTTATGTGAAATGAAATTGACCAAACCACAAGACATAATCCTTTCTTTTGGATGGATAGCTGAATGGAATAAACTGAGCTATTGGTCGCTAAGCGCCTCAACCTGGAAAAGAAATTATATCCAATTTTGCAGGACACCTGCTGCAAAACTGGATGTCTGATATAGGGGATATTTTTAGTTTCCAAAGGATTTGACTCTAAAAGATGATGGGAAACGGAAATGTTGCTTACCCTTTCACAGGTGTCGAACTGTTTTAATGAAGATCTTGACTAGATGTAAGGAGGACACTGATGAACTGGTCGCCACGGCTGTGTGTAACATTTCCAGAAAAAAAAAATGGGAACTTGAAAGGCATTTTAAATATTTCAGTAAATACTTGTTGTACATATCTAATTGTATCAAAAGTTATTCGCAACAATTTTATTCATCTTTAATATTTAAGGTCTATGCATCATAAAACATTTTGTTTCTGTGCTCTTTAATTTATTTCCTCCCTTTCTTTTAATAAGGCTACCTCTTATCAAGAAAAGAAGGAAGATTTGGAACACCTGAAAAACCTCTTTCAGCTCTTGGCCGTATTTGTTATACATCCTATTGGGAATCAGTTGTTATAGAACATTTGAATAAAGTTGATCGTAGAAAAAAAATCACAATAAAAAGTTTGTATTTAATTAATTTTTGATGTTTATTGTCATGTATTATTAAATTATTTCAAATAGCATTTTAGACATTTTAAAGAAATCTGTTGCATTTAAAACCATATTATTATTCTCTTCCCCCCCCCCTATTTTATTTATTACAGTTTCATGTATATTATAAATATTGTCATAAATAATTACAATTGTTTTACACATTTTGCTTTGGATTATTTTTATTATATTCTCTTGCTTAAATTTTCTAACATGTAAATAATTCGACATAAGTTAGGTCTGATTTTCATGATTTTGAAATGTTTACCGTAAATAAAGTTATCTTCAGTGTACGAATTTGTATCATTTTTCATTCATTTGAATTTCTCTAGTATAGAAAAAAAGGACATTTATTTTCAATTATTTAAGTTATTCATTAATACATATGTATTCATTTTAGGCATATGTAAGGCTACAGGTATGACTTTTTTGGATGTTGTATCTACTCTTACAATGTTAAATATGGTAACAAGAAATGAATTGGGAAAGTAAGTAAATTCTTGATTTTCTTAAATTGAAAATAAATATTTTTCAAATTTTGTTTTAATTTTTTATTTCTTTTAGGCAGATTTTTTTTTTTTTTTAGTTCTGTTCTGTTAGAAATTTAATTGTTTTGTTTTATTAAATTAGTTTTAAGAGTAGGCCCATGTTTAAGTGTTTTGTAATAAATCCAAATTTTAAACAATTAACGTATGTAATGTTCTAATTTTAATTACAGGTATGTTGTAACTGTTGATGAGACTATTTTGAAAACATATATAGCAAAGTTGAACAAGGAAAAATTGCAAAGAATAATACTTGATGCTGACTGTTTAGTTTGGGAGCCTCGGGTTAGTTGTGTTGTATATATATTTCATTGTTTATCTTAATGTTTTGTCTTGTGAGTCTTAGTGTTAATCATTACTTCAAAGTTGAATTTTATTTTTAAAAAATCTTTTTCTGTGTGTTAAGTATTATATCCAATATTTTGTATATCTATGAAAATAAGTTTAATAAGATTAAAGTAAGTTATATAACTTCTTTTAAAGTTCTGAAACAAATATGAGGCAAATAATTGAATTTATACCCAGATATTTTAACTTTATGACTTTAAAATATAGTGTCTCTATGTATTCAATATATATATATATATGACAGAAGATAGGTTGCAAATCAACACTACTTTATAATACTTTGTAAGATTAGAGATGGAATTCATTTATAAAAAAAAACTGTACTGTATAAACTGAAAATAATCTGATTTGGTCTCTTTCAACATTTGAATTTATAGGAAAATAAATGTTTAAATTATTCTTATCTTGATCCTACCTGAGTAGTTAGAATATAACCAAAATGACTCAACATGTTGTGACATATGCATGTGAGAAAAAATAAGGTGTAGTTTATTTTATTCAAATGGAATCCCAGCTATATTCTTAGTTATTTTGGCAATTAAATTTTTGTGTATTAAAAACTTAAGGGTATTTCTGTAACATTTTTAGAAGTAATATTTATTGACTTATATAAATATTTTTAAAGTCAATACTTATGTGATTTTTTTTGTATATTTTTAAATTATTTGTATCCTATAATTTTTCTTTCCTTTTTCTCATATATTAAACAAAATTTTCATGCATAATTTATGTCAAATGCTTTTAATTCTTCTTTGTAGCGAACTTTCAAAAATGACAACTGTAAAAAGTGTCGAAAAGAATCATCCAAAATTCGAGACAAAAAGAAACAGTATCTGAGTGAACGCACGAAAACTAATAATAAGTTGGAAAAAATGGTTGTTGGAGGTGTTTGGTATTCCAAAGAAAAGATTAAATGTGAAACATGCTTGTTATCTCAAGAAAGAGAGAGAAGAAAACTTCTAAAGCATAAGAACAAAAGAAAATTGACCGAAAAGCACATTGAGTTAGACACAATATTAGGGGAACCCAAGAAAAAGAAATTAAAATTATCAAGTCTTCACAGTTCGATTTTAGATTCTAGTGATGACTCAATAGATTATCTTAGGTATACAAGTGCTAAGATTCGTAACCTGAAGAGGAAGTTATTAAGAAAACACAAGTTGAAAATGCAGAAAAAATATCAGGAACATAAACAGGAGACTGGTAATTCTTTTACATTTAAAATTTCCTTTGTTGCAGAAAATATATAAGAACTTACATGTATTAAAATAATATGGAATGATATTTTTTTTTTTATTTATTGAAAAGGGTATGAAAAAATATTTAAAAGCTTTAGCAAAGATATGTCTTGTCAAAATAAAGTTTTAATCAACATTGAGAATTCATTTTTCCTATGTATTTCATGTAAATATAACTATTCTTGAAACTCAGACTAAAAGAAATGAATAGCTGGTAATATATAAAATAGGAAATTCTTTGAAAAAAATTCATTAGCATTATATCATTATGTTCTGTTACTATTATTATTCCATATGTAATATTTTCTTGTTAAGCAAATGCAAAAGAATAGGCACTGTTTAATTTCTGCTTCTAAAATATTAGGTCTAAGATCTTTGTTATATTTGTTTTTATTGTTTAAGCCATCAATTAGAGTATATTTTTGTTAATTTTGCAGATATTCTTAAGTATGCTGTATTAGGAGAACACAAGAGCTCTAAAATAAAAGTACATGGATTTCTGAGGAAATCCAGCAAATTAAATATTGAATGTCAGCGGAAACTGAAACATAAACGGGTCCGGAAAGATCGTTGTAAAAAGCTGCGTAAGAAAAATAAAGGCAAAAATTGTGATCAAGAACTTTCCAAGGACAAGCGGAAGCATAAAGTTAAAGTGAAGAAGAAGGATACCAAATCAGCTGACAAAGATGGAGAGAAAGATGGTGTGCAGACACCTCCTGTTCTACTTCCCGCTGTACTGTCAGATGAAGATGACTCCTCACGTGAACCCAACTCAGCATCTGAACAAGATCTTTTACCTCCACCATTACTTCAAGCTTTGGTAGTAGACTGTATTGAATCTAAGATGAAATTGCAGGATACGGAAGATGAAGATCTAAGTGATAAAGAGACATCACAAGATACTAATTGTGAGGTAAGGTATAATGTTTGCTAATTGATTTATAATTAATATAATGGATATGTAATGTTGATTTTTTACCTTTGAAATATTCAAGCATGGAGATAATTTTTTTTTCATTTAAATTTTTCTCTTTGTAAAATCTATTCTTTAGTAGTTTATTTGCTAAATTTATATTTAATAAATCTATCACTTAAAGAGGATCCAAACTGCAAAAATGTTTTGTGCTTAATGTTTTCTTACATTTAAAAGCTCTTTATTTTTCAGTGAGCAGCATGTACTTGAATTTTTCATATTGTCAAAATGTTAATTTATTATTCAAATTTAATCAATATTTTAGAAAAATTCATTGTAATCAATAAATGATCTTGTCAGAATTAAAACTTGATGTTGTTAAATTGTAATTAGATTGAAAAATATTGTTTGAATCATGAAAGTAATCCATATTTGCTAAGAAATGTTGATTTAAGCTTAGTAGTATTGAAACAGCTGATGATCAAGGGAGCTGTAGCAAAAAGAGTATTTTGTTAAGGAACACAATTTACAGATACTGAATAAATTGGCTTGAATATTTAAGATGTCCAATTTTACTTATTATGATTCAACAAATTTATTTAAAATTGAGTTTTTATAAGACTTTTTTTTTTAATCTGTTTTTTTATTATTATTTCAGCCTGAAGAAACTATATCAATTGAAACAGTACCTGAAACAAAAGAGAATCGTTCAGTTGAAGATGAATCAAAATTGAATGAAGTTCTAACTCTTGAAGAGGAAGGAGTGGATGAATTAAAATCCATCAGCTCATCTAGTCCAAATAACACTGTTGATTTGCCTGATAAAATTGAAGAAACCGCATCAGAAGTTGAAGAAGTTGATTTGCCTGTAATTACTACTGATGATTGTAATGTTGGTTCTACTACAGAAATAGATAAGGCTATAGCTCCACTATTAGATGTCATTGAAAATAAGGAAGAAAAAGACTTGCTTCCTAAAGAGGATGAGTGCATTTTAGACGAATCAGAAAAGGAAGATATGAGTGATTTGATTCCAAGCGAAGAAAACAAAGTCTCTCATTCAGATTGTTTAGAAGATGAAGAAATAAAAGAACTAAAAATGGATGAAGCACTTGATAGTGCTAGTGTTGATATAACATTTCATAGTCAAAATGATATTGATATGAGATCCCTTCATGTGCATGAGACAAATAAGTTCTGTGCAGAAAAGATTTCAATACATAATGAGCTTAAAAATGAAGATGAAAATGAAGTGAGGGAAGCTGTAGAAGTCATTAATGAGCAAATGGAGCATTCTTCTGGCATAGAAATGCCATTAACTCCTCAAACTCCTGAATCGAATCATTCTAGAACTTTCCAAAATCTAAGTCCGTATCATTCTCAAGATGAATGCAAAGATGATGAATGTATTCTTAGTTCAAATGAAGTGCAGGAAATAGATGATGTTAGTAATTCTGATTGTCAAATAACTGAAAGTATGTCTGTACATGAAATAAATGATGATATTCAAGAGTGTACTTATGTTGAACAACACAAAGGTGATGTGCAGCATTCTACTTCTGAGCATTATTCTGAAGATATGATGGAACAGCCTGAAATAATTGTTGAGCTCCCTCAAGTTTCTCAGCCATTATCACAAAACTCCCAAATGTCCTCTCCTGCAACTCCTGTTGGAAATATAGTTTCTAAACATACCCCAACTCCTCAAGAAATGTCAAGCATGGGAGTATATACTCCAGATTCTTCAACTAATAGTGGTTACAATTCTGTGGAAATAGATGTATGTCAGCTGGGTCTGGAATCTCCCACATCTGTATGCAGTAGTGAAATTACTCAACAAAATTCTGTTGAAGCACGGTCTTCTCCACCACAATCTTATCCTGACTGTGCTCAACTAAATAATACATCTCCGTATTGCTCGAATGTTTCAGAACAGTGTGTGAATACAAGTCGCAGGGAAATGATTGCAGCTGCTGCTGCAGCTCAGGCAGCTGTTGTGCAAGCCCAGGCACAAGCTCATCATACTAATCCCAATAATCATTGCATCAATGTTTCTAATCGCAAAAGGCAGCAACATTCATCTGGAATCACTCAGAGAATTACTAACATATCTCCTGCAGGTCCAGTGTCAAGCTTAATGCAATCGAGCATGGTCAGTGTAAATGCAACAGCTGTTAATGCTCTGTTTGTGGGTCCAGCTCCCAACACAAACAATGGCTACATGAATGCAATGAACATGAGTGTACCTTGTAGCAATTCAACTGCTGTTGGGGGTTCAGTTGCTGGATCTTACATGGTAGGTGTGCCTGTAGCAACAGTGATTCAACCACAGTCAGCAGCTGCATTTGCTGCTGCATCTATGCAAAATCACCATCAACTGCAGCAGTCACCACAAAATTTCTCTGTGGCTAATCATCCATCTGGCAATATTTCTGGTGCTATGCAACGATTAACTCATGTGGGGGTTTCTCCTGGTATAGCCCCCAATCCATGTCCTGTTTCTTCAGTCACACCCAATTTCCACATACAATCCCCCAGTTACACATATACTCCAACACCTACTCCTACACCAACCCCTAATACTCCTTCCCAAATTGGCACCAGTTGTAGCCTTGCAAAATTACAGCAATTGACAAATGGTATCATGGACATAGTTCCAAATCCACCATGCAATACAATGACTCCTCCTCCAAATATGACTCCGCCTTCTCCACAAGTCAACATGACCCCTCCACCTCAGATGCAGCGTTCTTTAACACCAGCAATGGCCAATTTACAGCCTCAATTACCTATGCAATCTAGTTCTCATAATTACAATAAGTATCATTTTCATCATCGGCAAATGCAAAGAAATCCAAATGTTGCCCTTAGTCCTAACCTTGTTGCTAGTTATCAGACTATAAATGGTGTTGGTTACCGCATTCAGCAAGCACCATCTGCAGCTATGTTAAATACTGGTTACATTACCAATGCTGGTTTTATCAATCAAGCACAGTTGCCACCTTCAGCAGTTCAGATGGGAATGGTTAATGTAAATATGCATGGCCAAACTCCTTACCAAGAAACTCTGCAACCCAGTAGGCCGCAGAATGCTATGTACACAACTTATAGCTACCACATAAGTGGAAATTTGCAACCACAGTCTTTAAACTCAGTCATGCGGCGGTAAACCCGTTTCCAAACTCTACATTGTTTCTATTCTAGAGTTCTAAATTTGGTATTTTATTGATATGCCTACCTCATAAGAAAGGCAAAATGTTTCTGAACAGTTGGAGCATTGCTAGGAAAGTATTCTTAGAGTTGAATGAAATTTCTTATATATCAATAATTGACAATTCCAAAGCAAAATGAGGATGAAATTTATTTTTAAAAGTTAAATATATTAGAATTTTATTTTTGAATTATTGGCATTATTTTTGTTATTGTATGTGTTCACAAACATTTCCAAAGCATTTGTTCTTGAACTGATTGGGTTTAAAGAATCAGTTCCTTTAATTATACAAAATTTGTTGGTTTTAAATATCTTTTTAAAAAGTTTAACATGGAATGTATGCGATGCTATTGTGTCATGCTGATAATTATTGACATCATGTTTATTACTAGGCTTAGATAATATGATTATTAAAAACAAAAATTGCTCTCTTAAAGACATAACAAATGTTACTTATTTCTAATTATTTTTTGTATGTACATTAACCTTTTGAATGACTGATTATGAATCTACAAGTATTTTATATTTAAAGAATATCTCTACTAAAGCAATAAAATTATTTTTGCATTAAGACAGGTATATCTGTGTTACATATTTAAACTTGCTAGCAAGTCTTTTAAATGAAGAATTACCTATTTTAGTTAATTATAAATAAGTTGATAATGATAATTTGTATAGTAAAAGATTTTATGTAATTGGATTATTATTTTTCATGTGTGAAATTATAAGAAACTTTCTTAACCATTACTTCCTTCATTTAGAATATTTTCATTCTTTCTTCTATCTCTTAATGTTAATATGTATATTTGTACAAACCATTTGCTGAAGACAGTTAATAGTATACTGTCCTATTAGAGTTTATAAGTTTTTTTTTAAAAAAGTTTTTAGGTTGAAGTATTTTTTCCCCCAATCACTTTACAGTCCTCTGTCTAATTTGACTGAATCAGTATTATAAGTTAATTCAAAACAATTTAGCACCAAAATTGAAATTTGAGGAAAGTCTTGGGAAATTGTGCTATTAAAATCAAATAGTTAAATGTTTCTTTTTTTTTCCCAATAAGAATAATAATTTGTCTCTATTAATGATTCATATAGATAAAGGTAAAAAAAAAATTTAAAAAATAATGCTATTGCATAAAAAATTAATATATGATTATTCCATTCTATTTTAATTAGTTTATTAATGACAACATAAAGGCAATTAAAAACATTTTATGTTTAACAAAGTGCTTTAGATACATTATAAAGATAGTTTTAAAAATATAAATGTAATCATTATACTAACAAAACGTATCTTCAACCAAAAAATTTTGTTTTATGTATGATTCCTTGCATATTACTTTTCAAGTACTTTTTGAATTCTGATATTGTTTTCAAAAGCTACTTTTCATAACCTTTTTTTTTTTCCATCTTGATTGTTACTTTGGAACATAAAAATATAATGATGTATTCAACTTCATGTTTAATGTCTTTTTCTTCTATGATAGCATTTGTACAAAATTCTCTAAAATTTTGATCTTTGTTTAAATGATTATTGTTGACGATTAAAGAAGCAATTAATTTTAACCATAATCAGTAAATAATTTTGAAAAACTGCTATTTGTTAAATTTTCTATCAAAAATCTCATTAAGAATACTTTAAGCATTTGTGTGATCCCTAGGCAGCTATGTGGTAGGCTTATCTTTTGCAATAGTGGAAAGAATTGAGTATGAAATATTTTCAGTAGTAGTAAAATCATTATTGGTTGTATTTTTAAAAAGTTAGGTATTACTAAATTATAGTATTCTCATATTTGCTGTATTTTTTATTGCTTACGTTAATCATTCATATCTCTCCTGGCATAAAAAGGTTGGGAGAAAAAGTATCTCATGAATAATTCAGAATCAAAATAATTAATCTTATTTGTATTTCCATTTTATTTAATTTAAGATATTTAATTCTTTTACTGTTTTCTTTTTAACTAAAATTCACTGAAGTCTATAAGCTCTCTCAATTGTATTACATTCTACTAAATTTTTGTCATACTATTTATTATTTGTTCCTATAATTGTTTAACTGCAAGGAAAGTAGCTACTTGAGACAGTTAAAACTACTATGATCCTCCTTTACCATTAGGCTCCAGCTTGATGGATAAATCAGCACTTCTTTAAAAAAATATCCAAAATTTAATTTTTTATATTTTGCTGATGTAATTAGAAGTTTACAATTAACTGTTACATGTGAAGATTTTCTTTTGCTTATGTATATATAATTAAGGAACTTTATGGCGTGGCAAATACGTTACAGGTTTTGCACTATACACAGATATTGAAGATTTACAATAAATATTCTGTTGCATAATGCAATTAAATCTTAATGTTAAATATTTCCCCCCTGAATTAAATGAAATTAATATGATCCAATCCTTTTAATTTATTAAGGCTCAGCAAATTTACAAAATATATTTGGGAAAGGTTGCATTTATTGAAGGGAAAGAATATTATCTATCCATGGTTGTTATTTTTTATTTGTGAATTGGCATTTTTATGGCAAGAAAAGAACAAATGTGCATTTATAGTATATGTTGTTGGGTTTTTTTTTAAAAAAAAAGAGTTTTCTCTGTTTACAGTATATATTGATAATTTTGTAGCATTCAATTATTTATAAAATCTATCATAATTCTAATTTCATCAATGTTACAATATTCTCACTTATTCATCACATATTTTTCACAAGAATAAGATGTATTCTTACCAATTATTAGCATTTTTACCAAAACATGCTAATGGATTTTAATACTGTTGCATAACTGACATGTGTTGAAAAATTTCAATATTATGAATAAGAAAAATGCATCAAATGGGAAAATACTCAAAAAATTGATAGCAGAAATTTAATTCATTTGAAAAGATACTGTTTAAAATTTTGTCTTGTAGTATTATTCTAATTTTTCTTTAATGTATGTTGTCACTTAGTTTTATTTTGAAAGCATTTGAATCTCTCTTGAAAATGGAATTTCTAACTCAAAACGATCAGTATGTTATTATTTACTTTTAGTTCACTGTTGATTTACTTGATTGAAACTGCAGCTGTTTAAGTATTATAAAAATTATTTAAGATTAATGTAGACTATTATAATGTTTGAGGATCATTTCTGTTTCAACTGGAAAGTTTTGAGTGAATAATTAAAATTGTTCTACTGCATTTACTTTTAAATTGAATAGAAAATAAACATTGATGGTTGTGAAAATATATTTTGAGCTTTAGAATTTGAAAATGGTAAGAATATTCCGTGTTTTATTTTCCACAGATGTTTGTTTCCTTTATAAAGAAAATTTTACTTATAAATATTAGTTTGTTAGGTATATATATTTCTACAAATTAGTTTCAATAAATTTAAGTGCTAGATAATCTATATTTAGCAAAAACAAAGGTAAGTGCATTTTTAAGATTAATTTTTAATTCATAAATAATAGTATATAAAATGATATAATTGCATTATTCCTGTTCTGTTAAGATATATATATATATATCTTTTGAATGAAGATGTATAGTTTTTGCTATTGTGAACTCTGTTACCATAGCATGATCTAAGAGATTAAGTTCAAATGCTTTGAAATGTGAGTGAGTACAAAATTTGTATTTATATGTATTTCAGAAAAGTATGCATGCTGCATGTGTGTAATGCAATGAAAGTTTATCTAGAAAGCCAAATGTGATTCATCTGCATCAGATGGGAAGTGAAAATGTTAAGTACTTATAAGGACTTTTTTACTGTAGAGTTGCTGATTATTTGCATTTTGTGAACATCGAATGTAAGGTTTGATTTTAACTGTATGCTTAGTTGATTATTAAGCATTTTGATTGTCGTATTTTTTTCTACACATTTTTTCACCAGTGAATAAATATACAATTATAGATAATATATGCATTTATAAAGAATATTTTTATTATTATGGAATATGTATTGAAATATATTGTGCACAGAATCATATATATTAATGATTTCTATAGAACTAATCAATGATTAATATTTTATTTATGGCAAAAACTTTCGTTGGAATAAATTTTGGAATTTTTTTCCCTATGTTTAAAATTTATTTTTATTAAATGAATTTAAAACAAAATTCTGTATTTCTTATGTATATTTGATTTGTTATTTGTTTCGAAAAATGATATTTTGAAATTTATTTTATTTATTTAAGAAATCATATTATCAATCGTATTTTATTTCTAGCCATTATTGCAGAACCTTGAGCTTGTGAATTTGTAATGATCAAGAATTAAAATATTATTCTGTGTTATTTATTATTTTAATTGTATATAGTTTATTATCTTTCTAAAATAAATGCCATATCTTTGATAGTTGGCATTATAAATGTGTAGATATTTTATGGAGCTTAAATTTTTTTTCTTTATAGATGTAGGCTAAAAGTATTCACAAAAGCCTTTAAATTAGATATCGGCTTGACTTATAATGAATTATAATTTTATTTTAACGCATGCACTCTCTATTATGTGTATATATTTATTTATTTGAACTTGATAAAAATGTTAGCCTTTAATTAAAAAAGATATATATAATAAAAAAATACTCATTATATGAATTTACTTTTTGGAAAGTAAAGATGCATTTTTGCATTGTTTTAATTGATAGATATTGTTTTTTATATTGTATGTGAAAATACTTGTTTAGAAATGGGAAGAATGTAGAGTTTGGAAAACTTAGCTATGCAAGCCAAGACCGGATGCATTGACACTTCGCATTACAAAAATATCTGTGATTTTAATCTTGAATTCTTTTTTGAAAAATAGCATCAGAAACAAATGTGATATTTCGATCTGTTTGTATAAGAAAATATTATATGTTCTGTGTTGAATTTTTTTTAAAAAAAAAATGAATTTTCATAAAAGTATGTGTATAGTGTTCATAGATTGTTCTAAGCATTGAAAGAATGTTTTACTTCCTAGTTGTTATATAATGTAATAAATACAAATCTCATCTCTATAAAAGTGTCCTTAGGCTCTTTGTTTTTTTTTTCATTTCGTAACATAATATTAATTACTGAATTTAATGTTATTTTTGAACAGCATTAAAATGAATCATTATCAATGATGATAAAGAAACATGTCAATACTGAAAAAAAAAATGATTTTTTTTTTTCTCTGTTATTAAGACCATCAATAAATTAAAGTTAATTATTGATACTGTTTACTTTTAGTCAAATGATCTTTTTTGCTTAAAGTGTTTCTTGTGAAGTAGTTTATATAATCCTTTCACAACTATAAAACTAAAGAATAATCTATTTCTGTGGTAGTAAATCTATGAGCCACAGATAATCATGAAGGCTTTTGAAAAGATAAGCAGTTTTATTTTTACAACTTAATTTTGTACATAAAAGAATGATCAGACAATCGAGGGAACGAATTTAAAGTATAAATATTTAATTTATAAAAGTGTTTCCAAATGTATGTTGCCTAACTGATTTTCTATCATATCACTGCACCTGTGTAAACTAGATATGCATATTCGTTCCAGCGATGAACTAATTGACGGCCTTGGCGTATGCGTCTAAAAGGATTTACTAATAAAATTATTTACATATTTTTAACTATATCCTCTCATCTACATACATGAGTATATGTAGATCAAATATATAATGAAAAAAATTTCTAAAATTACTGTATTCTAAATTTTAAAAAATTTCTTTAGCATCCCCTGTACTATGTCAACTATTAAAAAAATAGTTCCAGATCATATCAAGCAGTATGGTTTGATATATATATATGATATGATTGAGAAGAATAAAAAAAAAAGCAATGGCATGTGTAATTTGTAACGAAAATATCTTTTCATATAAATACAATGTAAAAGTATTTTTTGAAAAATTATGTTCAAATCTGGACTTTTCAACTGGCGAAAAAAAGAATTTTTTTTTTCCAAAAAAAAATCAGCCTTTTAAAAATTATTATGATTCAAAAAAATAACGTTACAGTTGCTAGTTTTCAAGTAACTCGTTGCATTGCTCGCCAAGGAAACCTCGTTCAGATAGAGAATTTTTTCAACGAGCGTGTTTTTAAATAATTTATTTGAAAATCTTAAACATCAAGAAATATTTATAAAGCGTATAAATGAATCGCTTTATACTTAAAGATCGAGTAATAGAATTGGAAAGAAATATTTCATCTAAATTACATAACGACTTAGAGTATTCAGAAATGTATTCAATTGCTTTTGATGCGTATATTGATGTATGTTGTTCAACTAACAGTTTTTGATTGATATAAATCTGTATAAATCAAACCTATCCAACACAAAAGACTTTTCCGAGTCGCTTTGTAGCATTTTGTTTCAGCGGACCGCATTGTATATACATGTGAGTGTTAAATTCAATTTATCGTCTTTTTAATTTGGCTCTCACACCGCCAACTCAAATTCTCGCGTTAAAAACACTTTCCCCTGTCTAGACACGGGAAACTACTAATCCTCCCTAGGCCAATTAGAGAAATCGAGAACATTCTGCAATAAAGCATGGGAAACTATATTTTATTACATTGAATGCATTTGTACAAATTATAATTCGGAAAACTTACCTGGAATTATAATACAATACTGGTGTTAAATTATTAGTGATCAGAAGGCACCGAGCAGTCAGTCTGTCTGGAACCATACTTCTACTATTTTGCATGATCTGCGCTTCGGCAACGACATAAATTTACGAGTTCTCAATTTAAAGTTGTGGCCGTGGTAGCCTAGTGGTCATGGCTTCGGGTTCGTAGCCGGTGGTTTTCGTTCAGTCGCGGTTTCGATCCTTGGCCGCTAAAGACCCGCCATGTAGCCGCGACTGATGTACGTTATATCTATCGGGGTCCAAAGTCTTCCCAATGGTGTGGTGTGTGGAAGCTAGAAGAGGGGTGTGCCAGCTCAGGTTTTGTCCTTGTCATTTGACCGGGGCTCAAAATAACGAGGTCCGTCGCCAATAACCCTCATGTTGCTTCTAGTGCGACATTAATTAAAACCCCAATTTAAAGTTATAAATTTTATCCTCTCGTCTGAATTACTAATTCAAAAATCTTTAATTCAATGGAGGTTCCAGAATTTATTAATTTGCAATCAAAATTTAATAGGATCAGGACGCAAGCGTCAGGGAATCGGAAATGTGAGGGTTACCGGATAGTTGTTAGAGGTGAAGAATCGGGGAGCAGGTTCATCTGAGAATGGTAGAATTTAGAGAGGGGGCTATTTTAGAACTTACATATATATATAAAGACATTTTGGACGTCCCGACAAGCTCGACTTTTTTTTTTTTTTAGTATTGCAAATTTAGGACAAAAATTTTATGATAGACACGATGTGATTACGAGGGTATTTCGTTTGAAAGTTAAGCACATGATGAATCTTCTAACAAAAGGTTGTATCTTTTTCAATATTAGGTGTAACATGTATACGGTGGAATGAGTTTTATCCATATGTATATATATGGAGTGACTTTTTACTAAAATATTTTATTTTTCTCATATTTTTGAAAGTGGTGAATAACCATTATTAAAGACAATCAATTTCTTAAAATTTTAAATTTAAATAATCATTATTGATTAAAAATTGAAAATTTTCTTGATATTCTACATATAGGTTGCAAAATATTATATTATCGTCTACCCAGCGAAGCGGGTGGGTATCAGTTAGTGATCATATAATACTTGAAATGTTGATATTCCAAGTTCAGTTTGTTTCCATTAATGTCTTTATTGTAGCATTTTGATATTTCCCCGCGTGCTATTTCAATTTCTGTCTCATTCAAATAAGAAATATTTTCAAAAAAGCTCCTTATATTTTTTACTACGCGTTTGTATATTGAAAGTTAGAGAGTCGATCATTGGTAAAAAGGTGAAGTGTGTTTGTATGCAGGTTTAAAATCATAACACTTCTCAAACTCCAATAATATTGGTATTTTTGATTTGCAATATTTTATTTACATTTAACCACGATATTTCAATTGCGTTAGGATAAATTAACAAAAAAATAAGATTATGTATTATTAATAACCATTTACCTTACCTAATTTTAGGATTTCCAGATTATTGTCTTATCAATTTAATTATTGATTGTAATAAAAATGGAATAATACAAAATGAAAAAATATTACGAATTTGCATACCAAAAATGAACAGCAATTATCTTTACATGTATTAGGAGAAACAAAAGACACGCAAGGTAGTATAGTCAATACCTCAGAGGATATTTTTCCACCTTTGATTGTAAAAGAATTATCTGATTCTGTGTTATCTATTGTATCTGAATATTCGCATATTTTTGCTGAAAGTAACAAATGATGTTGGTCAAATTCGAACAGAACCCCTTAGAATGTAATTATTGACTTACCAGTCTCTGAAAGGATTTACAGAGCATCAGCCCCTGATGAAGAAGAAATTAACAAGCAAATAAAGAATTTATTGAATGCTGGATTAATTAAAGAATCTAATAGTAATTATTCCTCCCCTATAACTTTAGTTTATAAAAAATAGAAAAAGTAAGTTGTGCATTGATTAACGCAAAGTTAATGCTCTATGTAAGACTGATGCTAAACTTTTACCAAGAACTGATACTTTATTGGACAAATTAACCCATGCTAAAATTTTCTCAACCCTGACCCTTGCATCTGGTTACTGGCATAACTATATCCCTTCATGAGAAAGATAAACATAAACATACTTTTGTGACCACTGAAGGCTTATATCAATTCCAAATTTTACCTTTTGGTTTTAAAAATGCACCAGCAATATTTAATCGCACAATTCACAATATTTTAAACAAACATAAATTTTCAAAATTTGCATGTCACTATTTTGATGACATAGTGGTTTTTCTAACTCTTTAGAAGAACACCTAAAACAAATTTTTATCATGTGTCGAGCAGGAAACATTAAATTAAAATTTTCAAAATGTGTTTTTGCGCGAGATAAAATTAATTTTTTGGGTTATAAGGTCAGAGAAAGATGCATCTCTCCTTGTAATCATAACATTGAAAGCGTCAGAAAATTACAACCCCAAAAAAATGTAAAACAACTTCAAGGTTTTCTTGGTTTTGTAAATATTTACATTAATTTTTTTTATTGTTATGCTAAAATTAGAGAACCTTTAAACAATCTTCTTAAAATAGATCAGCAATGGGTATAAACAGATCAGTGTCAAAAAGCTTTTGAATTATTGAAAACTAAATTAGTAACTAAAGTTTTGCAATTATATGATCCTAAATTACCTCTTCATGTGTTTTGTGATGGTTCGAAAATAGCCATTGTAGCAGTTTTAAAACAGCCTGATAGTTCTGGTAAATTACATCCTGTATCATATCATTCTAGAACTTTCAAAAAATATGAACAAAGTTATTGTATAACTGAATTGGAATGTTTGGCTACATTAGATGCCCGTGATAAATTTTATTATTATTTACATGGGGAAAAATTCATACAGATCACGCTGCTCTTGTTTGGTTAAAAAATGTAAAAAATTTAAGGGGTCGATTATTTAGATAGTCTTTAAAATTAAGCATGTTTGATTATGAAGTTAAATACTTAAAAGGGACAGCTAATGTTGAAGCTGACATGTTATCAAGACATCCTTCAGCCAGGGACGTCTTAAGACTTTTTGAGGCCTTGGCCCTTATGAAAAATAGGCCCCACCTGCGACCCATTAATCTAATTTAGTGTATATACATTTTAAAATCAATTGTTAATAACATTTCATTTTCAATACTCATCTAGCTTAAATTATTCAAACATGATTGAGTCATACGATTTCTCAATTCATTTTGACCAGTTTGAGTTTTGAAAATGAACACATTCCTCTTGCGTTAGTAATCATCATTCATAAGAAAATTCTCATTATTATTTCGATATAGGGAAACACTGTGAATAGTCTTTCGTTATACATGTATGTTGATCCCAATTCCAGTCACCTCACTCGACAACTGTTCTTCATCTGCATTTGTAGAATTACATTTGTATTAATCTTTCTTTTTTCCATTTCTTCTCTTTGCTTTTTTTCCCCAGCTTTTCGCATTAATGATCATATATGATTTGAAATGCTAACATTCCAAGTTCAGTTCCTCTCCATTATTGCCTTTATCGTAAAATTTTGATATTTTCACGCTTGCTATTTTAATTTCCACTTCATCCAAATTAGAAATATTTTCAAAAAATCCAAACATTTCAAAAAGCTCCTCATATTTTTTTATTACGCGTTTGGATATTGTAAATTAGAGAATCGATTATTGGTAAAAAGTTTTTTTTTTTAAAACGTTTTTCTGAATTTCACTTGGTGTGAGTGTGTGTGTGAGAGTGTGTGTGTGTCATCAAATTTTCGATCGTTAATTTACCAACTTCCCATCAAGCTAGAGCTTTGAAATTTTGGGAATCGCAATGCAATATTTAGACATTTGCGACAAGTTTTAACTAATATTTCAATAATTTTAATAAGTCAAAATATTCTTTCCTCTCGGCGCTTTTAGGATTGAGGAAAAAATTTCTTTCCCCCTCTGGGAACACCGGGCACTCCCCACGCCACATGAGGTATCGTAAAACTAACAAAGGGGAGATAGTAAGGGTTGCTGACTTTCAGTCAGTAATCATTCGCAAGAAAGAGATTCTACGTGTGGACTTCGAGGAGCGAGCACGTCTGAACTGCATGGAGCTGAATAAGCCTAACATGGCCGATGTCCTGGCCCCAAACCCAATGGAGATTGCACCTCCTGAGAGCAATACTCCAATGCCCACTGAAAGCCAAATCTGCGAAACTATCCAGAACTTAATCCACCAAATTAACCTACTTAACCTTTTGAAGACGGCGGGTTTTGTGAGGAAAAGGCCCTTAAAGACGGCGCCTTAGGCGGTGTTTACTTCCCCCTTTTTTATCGCTCATGGATGGCACCATACATAGGCATACAAAAGAAGCAAGATAATTGCTGCTGTCCGCAGTCAATGGGGATGTTCGCGGCTTAGAAAATCCCTAAATACAAAGAGTCTCCCTTTCTTAGGGAAACATATTTTCTTGGAGATCTCAATTACGATTTCAGTACAAGAAAATTTGAGAAATTTATTTATTTTATTTTTTTAAAAAAGAAATTATTTCCTAACAATTTAAGCTGCTTTTCACCTAGATTTCCTTTTTCAATATTTTTAAGAGCATTGAGAGAAATAGCACAAAACAATGATGATAATATAAAACATTGCATAAAAAAATGAAACGCTTATTTCATTGTAGACAAAGGTACACACAATAAACTAACCAAATTTAATTGATATTATTCAAGTAAAATTTATTTATATTTTGATTTTCAGTAAATTTTTTTAAAATAGATATAAAATATTTTAAATTTATTTTTAATTCTTTTAAATGCAAGAATTTGATACACACCTGGTGTTAAAACTTAAAATAATCAAATTAGAAATAAGAAGAAAATAATATGATACTTCATAAATTGCACGTAATTATAATCAGTAATACAAAATAAAATAAAAAGCAAAATTGCTGATCCTGTCTCTTGATGTTATAATGTAAAATTCAGACTTTCTCAAATCGATAATGAAGTAAGTTTAAAAGCTCTTTTAAGTATTCACAGCATTTGTATAACAATAGACATATCATCATAAATAAACTATGCTCTTTTGGAAACTTCATTATTACTTAATTTATAATTGTTTTTCTCTTTTAGAACATGCCAGAGAAATCTTAAAAATTTAAGCACTCTTAAGAATTTTCTTATATATCTTCCATGAAGGAATGATACATTTGATGTATAATTGTCATTTTTTATTGTTCCATAATCCATTATACTGTGATACATTAATATTTATAATATTGAATGAATCCTAAGATTAAGTCTAAATTTTATTAACAAGCATTTTTCAAAAATGAAAACTTTATTTTTCTTTGATCTAATTCTTCCTATATATGCTGAAAATTATGATAAAATATTCACTATGGCAAATAAATGAGATGAATAAAAAGCAAAACCATTAAAAAAAAGGTGTTTCGCATTATGCTCTAAAATGTGAGTATCCTAAGGCTATAAATGTTGGCCTTTGTTAAATAGTGCCACATTGTAGTTTTCACATGTTTTGACGGTTAGGTCAAACAAAAGGTGACGATTAGGTGTTCCAACATGTAGCAGAGCTGATACGCATTAAATCAAAATCCTTACGTTGCCGCGGTGTGGAAATTAGAAGTGGACGCTCTAGCTTGGCTATCGTTCTCGTTACTTGTTTAAATTACGAGGACCGTCTTATTACTTTGTCCCTTATGTTACTTGTAAATGAAATATTAATAATTTATCAGTTTACCTACGTGTTCCTAAAAATAAATTCTTTAAATGCACATAAGAAATTTAAAATTATTTTTTTCCCAATAGTAATAAATGTTTCAATTAGTAAAAAAGAGGAAATGCTTTGAATTTTTAGAATACTTCTAGTAAAACGCAAACAATAAGCTGATATCGAAGACAAAATATTATGACTGCAAACATTTTTAAGTTGCCGAGGAGCTTCATGTATCTCGGTAATCTTGTTTATATAAAAGGAATATATGATTCTTATTTGTACTTAATTGTTTTGCAAGTAATGACAACATACTGGAGCTTCTTAACTTTTTTTCACTTTTCGTACAAAAAGTTATATTCTTAACCTTTAGATAATCCTTACTTTTTATTTAAAATTTCAAAAGAATTGCATAATATTGTTTTAATTCTAAGATTACTGCTCTGATTTTTGTGCGATAATAAACTGATTTTTGTGTGTGATTTTGTGCATATGATAGAGCCAAAGCCAATACATTCCTACGAAGACAACTCTTTCGATCAACATTAAAAATAATTACAAAAACCTTTCCTTCTCAACGCACAGACTCCTCAATCGGTTTAGAAAAAACTGACAACAATTTTTCTTTACTTTCTTCAAAACGAAGGAAAACTTTAGCTTCAAATATCGTTTTTCCCTCCCCCCACCTCTTCGTCTGGACAGTCCCCTAAGTGACTGGGTCCTTTTTACATTATCTCTCAAAATCTAACACAATATCAGTTCACTGAACGGTTATTTTCAGTTTCCCGATAACGTTCGCAAAGTAGAAGGCCTTCTTTTAAGTTCGTCGGCATAGTTTCTATTTATCCTATGTCCGACAATGTAACAGAAAAGGAAATCACTTTCTAAAGCTTTATTACGGCAATAAGAGGAAGAACCACGGAAGAATAGTTTTCCGGCTACATGAAAGCAACCTTGAAGATTTACAAGAAGGCAGATGTGCATTTCTAAGTTTTATTACACCCAAAAGGCATATGATAATCAATAATGACCAAAACCTGAAAGAATCAACAATAATCAAGAGGGAGAAGCATTCTTTGTCGATATGAAAGCTTTTACAACTTGATTTTCATGCTCATTTACAAGAGCCATTTGATTCCCTATTCAGAGTTTCAAACGTTCGGGTGCCTTAGAGTGCACCCGAACATTCTTTTTTTTTGTACTATCGTACATAAAAAGTGTGACTCATGAATAAATAAGCGAGAAAAAAAATGAAAACGAACACATTTTTTTTATTTTAATGTAACTATCTGTTAGATTCTGATTATATTTATTTTTCAAATATATTTTAGAGCATTTTGCAAATTTTTTCGTAATTATTATTATAAAAGAAACTTATATTTTTTTTAAAAAAGAAACTTCTTTTAAGTTTCGAAAGTTCAGGAAATCCAACTCTGTAGAACTTTTAAAGTATAATATATAACCAAAGCAAAAATTTTATTCTTGCTTCTAAGGTTTTTGTATAAATCGGGGAATTTTTCTTATGCTAAAGAATTTGTAATATTCGTCTCCTACAAATTTGAAAGGAAAAATATCGGAATTAATAGTTTTTGTTTCGAAGACTCAACTTTTATACATCAATTGTCATAATAAAAGAAGTCGGAATTAGTTTCTTGCTTTTATAAATTCGAAAGACTACAATGTACAGTTTTAAAAATCTATAACAAATATTTTTGTAATTTTTTTTTGTTGCAAATATTTTTTTCTTTTTTTGTTGTTTATACACGATTAAAAAAAAGTGGGTTTTTTTTGATGTTTCGATATAAAATTCTTAAAAACTGTTTTTCAATAAGCATAACTTAAGGTAACAATAAAAATACGCTTCTGTACAGCAATACATTGTGTAATTATGCACAAATTTTCATCAAAAACAGAATTCAAAAATTGCTTCAAATTCTCCACAAATATATTTTAAGTAGTTTTACAGGTATAAAAGTTAATAAAAATGTAGAACTGAGGTATTTTTAAATCTGCAAAATGCATAGCAATACGTGTATTAGTAAAAAACATTCATTATGAAAATATGTAATTATATTCTTTAGATTAAAAAAAATAAAATAAAAATCACAAAAAAAAAAATCACCACTTAAAGTTATAACAATTTTTGAATAAACTTTGGAAATAAAATTTTTATGTAACATATATTTCTTAGTAATATTTATATATATTATTATTTGAATAATAAAGTAAAGTGGAACTCTTTAATAATAAAGTAAAGTGGAACTAGAAATTAAAAATTTATTTCCAAATATTTAAATATTGTTTAAGTTCCACATATTAATCCAATAATTTCATTACAGCTGCTCCTTTTATCACATTATTTCCTGTAAAAGGTAAAATTGTCGCTTTATGGGTTATTTGTGGGTCGTTCCAGATTATTTTATTTTGTTCTTCGGAGACAGCCTCATCTTCAACCTCTGGACTAAAATTTAAAGATTGATCTAAATCATCTTCCTCATTTTCTAACTCACAATCAGAATCAGAATCATCAAAAATTTGGTCTTCTAAATCAGCTGAAATGTTCTGAATCTCTTTCGTGGTAAGTTTTCTTTTACATTTAGGCATTTTTTTTTAAAAAAATCAAATTAATTTAAAATGAAATGATTAAGTAATCGAGATGACAAAATCACTTACAAAAATAACTATGCACTCACCGCTAGTGAGAATTTGAGTATGAAGGAAAAAAGAGGGATTTTTAGGTAAGGGTGAAAGAGGAAACTCTACCCCCCCTCCCTTCTGAATACAAAAGAAACCGGTCAAGCAGATGATGTTCCGGGGTTATAATAGGCCTCATGCTGATTCGAAAGCTGTTTACAGGGGAAAGCACGGCTTGGCCGCTACATCGGTCAACGCCGGCTTTTAAGGGTATGTTCCTTTTGGCCTATAGATCGGTCTGCCGCCCTCAAAAGGTTAACCCGAGAATAAAATACATCAAAGAATTAATTGAAGTCGAAAAGAAAAACCCACTGAAAAGAGATCCTAGACCAACCATGGAACTCCAAGCTGAAAAAGGAACCTTGGAATCAGAACTTGAAAAACTTACAGGTGAGCTGAATTCTTATTCACTTTGCCCAGTACTAAATTGCAAATTACATAAAGATCTAAATTTCAACTTAAATAATCTAAAAAATCTAAGAAAACGCATAGCTGAATCATGCAACATTAGTGAAGTAGTTAAGCCTAACGAACCAACTCCAAGTACTAGCAGAGCTCCTAAAGCTCAGAGAACTATCGATCAAGATGGGTTCCTAATACCCACTAGAACATCTAAACTTAATAAACAACTGAATCCTCAAAATAATATAAATTTAAATAGAAGCAATAGTTTTGATGCGCTTTCGGACTGCGATCCAGACGAAGCTGAAATCGACCTACCTCCAAAAATCCAACCAATCATGTTAAAGCTTACCCAGAACTATAACCTGATCATCCAAGCAATTAATAGAAATTACCCGAAGGCCACCTGCAAACTCTCAGGACAGTACATAAAAATCAACCCTGAAAGCGAAGACGACCATAGAGGAATAACCACCCAACTAACAAATATGAAATCTGAATACTATGTAATCCAACCACTTTCTGAGCGGCCTTTGAAAGTCTGTATAAGAGGCCTACCATCTCACGCTGACCCTGATGACATAAAAGAAGACCTAGAATCACAAGGAATAAAAGTTCAAAAAGTCGCGCAACTGAAACAACTAAAAACCAAATTACCACTCCCCATGTTCATGATCGAAGTCAGAAGAACTGAAGACGCCCTGGATATGTATAAAATACAAGCAGTCATGCACATGCTGGTGAAAATAGTCCCATTCAAAAAGAAAAATACAACCACGCAGTGTTATAACTGCAATTATTTTCATCATTCATCCATGAATTGCCGAATGAACACAAGATGCCTGAAGTGTGGAGCAAATCACCGAACTGGCGAATGCCAAATCAAAGAAAGAATAGAAAAGCCAACCTGAATCAATTGCAAACAAGTTCACATAGCATCCTGGCAAGGATGTCCCCTTTTCCCCAAAAGAAAACCTAAAAAAGGCGAAACCACCAAGAAAACTAATGATAGAAACATAATACCCACAACCAGAGCAGTGACTGCCGACTTCACCTTTGCAAACATCTGCAGTAACAATGCAAATCAACAGATGGAGCCACCAGTCCTCCCAAACATGGTCGAAGCTTCAAACCAGTTTGAGCCATCAGATCCTCCTACTATCAACATCAATAATAATAATTCAAATAATAATAGTACAGGCAATTTTAATTTTATAACTGCAATTAGCGAACTACAGAATCTTTTTAACAAATTTCCTAAGTTATTTGAAGTCCTAAACAACATGTCAAAAGTCAGCAATGACCTAGACAAGCTCAATATATTTATAGCGGGTGTAGTCGCTTCATCACCCGCATCCCATAACTAAAATTCAATCTCCTCGACCTCAAACTGGTTACCTGGAACGCCCTAGGGGTAAAGTCTCGTGATATTGAATTACGACACTTTATTGATAAGCACTCCCCAGACTTAATTTTATTACAAGAAACACATCTAGGACCGGGTATAAAATTCTCTATGCCTAACTACACCATACACAGAAATGACAGACCTAACACGAATAACACAAATAACAGATTCTCCGGCGGCACTGCAATCTTAATCAAAAAAAACCCTCCCACACTACCAAATACCAACACCCACACTAAATGGTGTAGAAGCAACTATCGTTGCACTCACCCCATCAGACGGAAACCCCATACTTATTACCTCAATGTATATCCCACCAATTATAAACACCTCACTTGTTCCAAAATACATACAAACAATACAAAACTTAGGGTCAATCTCATTAATTTGCGGAGACCTTAATGCTAAGCACACTAGCTGGGGCTGTTCATATAATTCATCTAGAGGTAATGCACTAAGAAACTTTGCCGATCGAAGCGGCTTAGAAATCTTAGCCCCGCCCACACCAACACGCTACGGCTATAACTCCGCCTCCACCATAGACATAGCAATAACGAAGAACTTTGATTGGCCCGCTCAAATCCACTCGCTACCGGAGTTAAGTAGCGACCACAACCCAGTTCTTATCCACTTTGATACTCAGAACAAATACGAACTGCCGGAACCCAAAGTTCGTACAAACTGGGAACTATTTAAAAGCACTATTCTTACAAACACAATACAAACATTCACACTACCCAAAGCACAAAGCGGAGAGGATATAGAAAACCAAGTCGCCGAATTAACACAAAACATTTTAAGTGCACATAAACTCGCCTCAAAACCCATAAAACACAACAGACAAACTTTTATCGGACAGGAGTTACGAGAATTATTCAGAAAAAGAAACAAAGCTAGAAAAATCTGGCAATTTACCCGTTACCCTGCTGATAAAGAAAATTTAAACAGACTCCAAAACGAAATTAGGCGAAAAGTGCACTTACACAAAAACAAAGATTGGGAGGATACACTTGAAAACCTGAATGCGGAAACCGGTACCCTTTGGGGTATGGCGAAAGTATTCAGAAGAAAACGAACTCCCATCTCCGCCCAGCTAATATCGCACTTAGTAATACTGAAAAATCAGAAACTTTGGCAGACTCACTTCAAAACCAATTTAAATTAAATGACATAAACACACCAAATCATGATGAAAATGTTACAGATGTCGTTCACAGCTACCTGCAAAAATGATGAAAATTTCTGAAATCAAGCCTACCCACCACCATTAGCATCTGAAATAGCCAATTACATAAAGAAAATTAAAATCCACAAAGCTCCCGGAAAAGAAGGAATTACCAACAAAATGATCAAAAATTTACCTCAACTCTGCATATTCCAACTAAGAAACATAATCCATAACATGCTAGAACTCGGTTATTTCCCAAACACCTGGAAAACCGCCGTAGTCATCCCGATCCTGAAGCCAGGAAAAGATCCCACCCTACCAAGCAACTACAGACCGATATCCCTACTTCCAATTTTAAGCAAAATAGCAGAAAAGATCATACACAATAGACTCTCCAACTTCCTCCAAGAAAACGATGTAATTATCCACCAACAACATGGTTTCATACCAAAACTATCCACCAGCCATCAACTACTCAGAGTCATCGAATTCATAAAAACAGGATTCTTCAAAAGGAAAAATACAGGAGCGGTTTTCCTGGATATCCAGAAAGCTTTTGACCGAGTCTGGCATATTGGATTAATATACAAAATGATACAGTACAACACCCCACCATATCTTGTGAAAATAACCAGTTCCTATCTTCAAAATAGAAAATTCCAAGTCACAGTAAATGAAAAATTATCAAATCCAAGATCAATAGAAGCCGGAGTCCCGCAAGGAGGAATCCTCTCAACAAGTTTGTTTAATTACTACGTGAACGACATCCCTACACACCCAGGAACAAAACTATGCATGTATGCAGATGACACTGCGATATTAGCACAACATAAAAAATCACCTAACATAGGCCAAGCACTAAACGAACACCTACAGATACTAGAAGCATGGTACTCTACTTGGAAAATCGCCCTGAATGTTTCCAAAACAGAGGCCGTCTTCTCACGAGGATACAGAAAAAATGAACCAGACATCTTTCTGGAAAACAAAAATATACCCTGGTCTCTAGACACCAAATTTCTTGGTGTAACGTTGGATAAAAAACTCAAACAACATGTAATACGAATTAAAAAGCAGTACAGATCTGCAGTTAATAAAATTTTTCCCCTTATCTCGCGTAAATCTGCTTTAAGCAGACGTAATAAAATGCTTATCTACACCCTGATTTTAAGACCTATTCTGACCTATGCTAGCCCGGTCTGGTCACACTGTGCTAACACTACTTTCGACATATTAGAAAAATCGCAAAACTCCACAGTTAGAACAATAGTAAAAGCCCAATGGTACATGAGAAATACAGATATTAGATTTTCACTTAAACTCCCCACACTAAAAAATTTTATTAAAAAACTTTCTGAAAATTTCTTCCAAAAAATTGATACTTCAAATAATAAAACCATACAAGAAATAAACCCTCTACTTCATAGACCCAGAGAAATCTTAATCCTATAATTTAAAATTATACAATAATTTAAACTTTCTAAAATCCAATACTAAATCACCCAACTCCCGCGATCTTAAAAACCAACACTAGCATCATTAGCATCCGCCATCCACCCCTACCCACACACACTTATATACTCAAACAGCTCACCGCGCCACCGACCAATCACAACCCACGCTCTTACTACGACCAGACCGAGCAAGCAAGCAGGAATTCAATAGACTTCTGCTGCAATATTATAATTAATTCTCCTTTCTGCAATTAATTTTGATCATCCATTATATTTTTACTTTGTGATATCTTTACTTTCTGCAATAATTTTTTAATTCCTTAAAAACTCTATTTTCATTAAACTATTGCAATTTTTATAAAAATAACTTCCATAATAACTCATTAACTTCTGGGTAAGTGAAAAACCAAGGTTCAGTTCACCAATCATTTTTTAAGCCATTTCACAGGGGATAGAAGCCCGTGAGGTTTAAGTTCCCCGAAATAATAGTTGTCGCTACTCGCAAGAAAGATAGATTCCAATATTTGGCGCCGTGTCTTATCACAATAATTTTTTCTGAATTCTGGTTCCCCCTTTTTTTTAATAGAATGACTTACAAACTTTCAAATGCATGTTTTGATTTTATGAGTATTATGAATTTTTTAATACGCTCACAAATGTCTCTTTTTAAGTAAATTTTAAAGTTAAAAATAATTAACAGTTTTAACTAATATTTCAATAATTTTCTTTAATAAACTTTTCCACTATATAAAAACGTTGGTTTTTATATCGAATTATTTCCCTTCAACACTACTCTATGAATCTCTTCTGACTGGAACATAAATTCAAGCAGATCTGGAATTCTATCTTATTATTATTATAATGCAAGATAATATTACATTTCTTACAAACTGATAATATTACTATTCTTATCCACATAAAAAAAAATTGCATAATTGCATCAAATTTGTCTGCCAGATTCTGCATGAAATTTTGAGAAACTTCATTTATTTTATTCTGTTTCTTATAAAAGCTTTTTTTTTTTTTTTTTATGGCGGCTTGCAAAAATTTAATTGATACAAAATCTTTCAAATTCTCCAACAGATGAAATTTGGAAGCATAAAATGTAACATTACTAAATATAGAATTTTCAAACATTAATTAAATCTAATGTTTTTCATATTTACAAAATTCAAAAAGTTAAGAAATCCAAAGCATGAAATGTTATACAACATTAGTAAGAACATTTGTTTCTGCATTAATTATAAGAAAATCCCATTTTTGATAATCATTTAAGGATTTAATAAATTAATTTTATTTTTTCTCATCAAGGACTTTGCAAGAAGAAACAAATAAAGTATAAAGTTTAACAATAACGGTGTCACATTTAAAGTTGAATAATAAGAAAAATATCTGTAATGTTTAAATGTTATTTTAATTTGAAGTTAAAAAAAATAACACATTTTAATTCGATATATTTTCTTTTCAGTGAAATCATTACTTAGAAAAGATTAATTCCTTTTGAAATTATTTGTATTTTGTACTATATATATAGATAAATTTATTTGTATCTAAGGTATTTAAGCAATTTTTCTGCTGTAATATTATTTTCAAAACGCCAGTCTTTGTATGCTATGAAACTTACATTTATTAAAGTTAGCTTTGTTAAATTATGAAACTTACAAGTACGAGAGAAAACAGAAACACATCGAAAAATAAATGTTAATGCTTTGTTCTCAACATCTTTTTATGTAAATATAATTAATAATTTTTTATTAATTATATTTTATAGGTATATATAGTTAATTGAAAGTTGATAGAAATAAGGAATTTTATTTTGGGATTTTAAAAAAAAAATAATGCATTCAATATTTTAAATGCACAAAAAAGCAAGACGCACAAACAGGTTTAAATTCCAAATCCCACTCCCTAATTATATATTTATGAAGTGACAGTTGGAACAAATCAAGAAAATAATACAAAATCTTTTTTTAAAAAAAACCCAATAAATAATTTTAACAAGATAGAATAAAAAAAAAAAGGAGACTAGCTTATTTTAGGAAATGTATTGGTAGTAATTTTTAAATGCAGTTTTCAGCTTGCTAAAGAACGACGAGATTGTTTATAGTTACTCAAACGCGCTACGAATTCTGAGAAAACTACATTTCTGGTACGAAATCCACGGAAAGGGTCATAAATCACCATTCATCAATGAGACACGGGGGAATTTCTTGCATTCTTTTGCACAAAGAAGGAGGTTTTTTTTACAACGTTTTTCTGAATTTCACTTGGTGTGTGTGTGTGAGTGTGTGTGTGTGTCATCAAATTTTCGATCGTTAATTTAACCAACTTCCATCAAGCTAGAGCTTTGAAATTTCAGGAATCTGTTACTCTAACAATGCAATATTTAGACGTTTGCGACAAGTTTTAATAATATTTCCAATATTTTTTAATAAATTAAAATATTCTTTCCTCTAGGCGCTTTTAAGTTGAGGAAAAAAATTTTTATCTAGAACACCAGGCACTCCCCACACCACATGACGCCTCGTAAAACTATTGTACTCACAAAGGGAGGTACTATCTCCCTTTATATCTCAGATAGTAAGACTTTTAGTCGACAATCGTCTCAAGAAGAAAAGTTTCCAATATTTGGCGCCGTGTCTTATCGCAATAATTTTTTTCTGAATTTTGGTTCCCATTTTTTTAATAGAATAACTAAACTTTCAAATGCATGTTTTTGATTTTATGAGTATTATGAGATTTTTTAATACTTTCACAAAATGTCTCTTTTAAGTGAATTTTATAAAAATAGCTAACAGTTTAACTAATATTTCAATAATTTTTTCTCTAATAAACTTTGCCACCATATAAACGTTGTTTTTTTTAAAAAACGTTGGTTTATATCGAATTACAAACACGTTTTCTAGATTTCACTTGGTGTGTGTGTGTGTGTGTGTGTGAGTGTGTGTGTCATCAAATTTTCGATCGTTAGCTAACCAACTTCCCATCAGAGCTTTGAAATTTCAGGGAATGGTTCAAACTCACTAACAATGCAATATTTAGACGTTTGCGACAAGTTTAGCTTTAATATTTCAATAATTTTAATAGTCAAAATATTCTTTCCTCTAGTGACTTTTAGGATTGAGGAAAAAATTTTCCCCTCTGGAACACCGGGCACTCCCACACCACATGACGCCTCGTAAAACTAATCCCAGGGGAATTTACTATCTCCTTTACTATCTCGAGATAGTAGGTTGCTATTTTAGTCAATAATCATGGAAGAGCAAGAAAGAAAGTTTCAATATTTGGCACCTCTTTATCACAATAATTTTCTGAATTCTGGTTCCCATTTTTTTTTTTAAATAGAATGGCTTACAAACTTTTCAAATGCATGTTTTGATTTTATGAGTATTATGGTGCAATACGCTCACAAATGTCTCTTTTTTAAAGTAAATTTTAAAGTTAAAAATAACCAACAGTTTAACTAATATTTCAATAATTTTCTTTATCGCTTTTGCCACCATAAAACGTTGTTTTTTTTAAAACGTTGTTTTTAAAAACGTTGGTTTTATATCGAATTAACGTTTTCTAAATTTCTGCTTGGTGTGTGTGTGTGTGTAGTGTATTGTCATCAAATTTTCGATCGTTAGCGTTTAACCAATTTCCCATCAGCTAGAGCTTTGAAATTTTGGGAATCGTTCATTATTCACTTCTTTCGCCTGGCCACGTTTGCGATAGGTTTCGCTAATATTCAATGGTGCAATAGATCAAAAGATATTCTTTCCTCTAGGCGCTTTAAGTTGGGGAAAATTTCTTTCCCCTCTTGGACACCGGGCCTCCACACACTTGAGGTTATCGTGAAGCCTTTTGCTCACAAGGGACTATCTCCCCTTTTACTATCCTCGAGATAGTAAGGGTTTGAGCTTTTAGTCGGTAATCATTCTGAAAGAAGTTTCAATCGGTACGTGTCTATCACAATAATTTTGCACCTGATTCTGGTTCCCATTCTTTTTTTAATAGAATGACTTACAAACTTTCAGATGCATGTTTGATTTTATGATGTATGAATTTTTAATACTCTCCACAAATGTCTCTTTTTTAAATTAGATTTTAAGCAAAAATAACTACTTAGTTTTGCTAATATTTTCAATAATTTTTCTCTAATAAATTTTGCCACCATATAAAGCAGTTGTTTTTAAAACGTTGGTTCTTATATCAGTGTTTCCTTCTTTATCTTTTCTCAAGTAAATACTGACTTTTCTAATTTCTTGCAAGTAGATTATTTAAAATTTTCAAAGTATACATTTTGAAGGCATGGAGTTCCTAGTTTTGAAAACCAGTATTTTTTTTTATCTAATGATTGATAATATTTTTTATGATCGTTTTTTAGTGCGCTGGATGGGAATTTTAGATGTTTAACAAATATTTAAAATACTTGCAAGAATGCAAAAAAATAAGAAAACCAGATAAAGCATTTATTTTTCTCGCTCTTTTGGTCATTTTTTTATTCCATGCAATTCAAAGCAATACGCTGTAAATAGAAAGTACGAAACTCCGTTGGATTAACATACGCTCAGGATTTCTTGTTGTCGTGTCGACGAGAGTCTTAAAGATTTTATATCAATACTAGATGGGTGCCCATTTTGCTTTTAATATTAAATGATCAGTTTTTTGAAAAATAAATGATCAGTAAAATTTAAATAAATATCAGTTAACTTAGAATCTACTTTTGGTATAAGATGATATACAGAAAAATTATGAATAATTCAATTAATGAAGACTCCCCTTTAATTGATATCTAAAAATAACTAAGATATTTTTTTTTAAATAACACACATTTTGGGGACGAGTTATTCAATCAGAACTGTTATTTTCCTTTTAGAATAAATAAATAATTACACCATTATACTATATCTCACATAATATACTTTTATAACCAATGGTATTTCGCTTTTTTATTTATTTATTTATTTTTGTTCTGTTCAAGAAAATAAAAGGAGAAAACTGGCTCATTAGTTTTGTAAATTAAAAAGGTGTATAAAATGATAAAATAACTCTCCTTAGCATGCTAAGAATTCTGAAGGTGATAGATCAATTTTTTTTTAAATAATGTCTGGTAATTCTTTCATTGGATAGAAAAAATAAACTTCAATTACGTTATTACTCCTTGTATACAATTTTTCCTGTTATAATTATTTCATTTTATTATTAATGTGTACAAAATATTATAGTTCTAAAATTATCATTATAATGCACAGACATATACTACTCTGCAATACTCAAATTAATATTAGTTTTATCCACATACAGTTAATTATTAAATTTCCATAAATATATATTTTTTTTTTTTAATTGTGAATGAAAAAATCTAAGAAAATATTGAATAAACCATTTTAAAATGGAAATAATATGCAGAAAAATCTATAAAATGTTTTTTTATACTGCATTGTTTTTTTTATAATATTTGGAAGTTCTTAGCAGTTCCAGAAAAAATATATGTTTGTATCTATACGAAATATATATCGTTGTTAATATGTATCAAACGGAACAAAAGAATTATGGTAAGAAAAAATGTAGATTCCAAAAAAATTGAAGAACATTGTTACGTAAATTATTAATTAAGGAAAGTTATATTTATGTAAGTAATTTTCCATTAAAAAAGAATTTTATACTAATATATGATAAAGTATTAGTAAATAATAAAGTAGTAATAAGTGATAAGTATAAATATTAAAATTAATGTATATATAAAAGCATTCATTTTCTGCAGAGCATTTTAAGCATACACACACGCAAATAGAAAATTTCTAGTGAAGAGGGTCTTATTCACTAAAAATCTCTTATTTTTTTGTAGTGTGTTAATCGAAATTTCTACATTTTGATGCTCTTAAAACATTACATTTTGTACAGACATTGTTTATCTGATTATCAAATTGGACGTTAACCTTCCTGTTATACGAGTGTTTATCTACATTTGTACATTACAATCTGTCATAATGTAATATATTCATTCAGCTAATAAATGTTCATTTTCATTGGGTTTCAATAATAATAAAACGTGAACAGTCATTTTGAATTCTTAAAAGAAACTAAAATAAGCGTTTCCATATTATACGTGCAAATAAAATATTTCTCTGAATTACAATACACATCTAAAATTTTTGGAAGATCATAGTGCATTCAAAATAAGGAAAGCGCTCACTATTATTAATCAATATAAAAAATATTCTAAAGAGTCCATTCAAATATTTATATATAGTTTTATAAACAGTTAGAGGGTATTTCATGTTGTTTTAGAGCGAGAGGTGATAATTTACAAAATGAGCAAAATTTTTTTGAAACTGGATATTATTTTTTTATAACTCTCTCTGTAAAAAAAAAAGCAAATACAATTACATTATTATTTAACTTTTTTTTAATGAGATATAAACTCATAATATCTTAAATCTCAAAAAATACAATTTAAAAATAATAACAAAAGATTACTTTGTGTTGTTTTTCAAAGAAATTAAATGTTAGAAGGAAGTAATTGCCAGAACTGTAATCCACTCGTTTCTCCGAAAAAATGTAGTTTCCTTTAGCGTCATTTACAGCCCTCTTTTTTTTTTTTTTTTTTATTAGCCCTGAAACCTGTCATAAATTAGTGAATGTGTTTTTGTCACTTCTGTTGGGGGGGGGGGTTAAGTCTTAATCAATGTCTATTCATGAGCAATCCTTAACTCATTATTACGAAATAAATAAAGGTCTTGGAAAAGAGTGTCTGTATGTGACTGTCCTTACCGAAGCAGAATTTTTATCAATAAATTGAACATATCTCGCTTTAGAATTAAAACTAATACTTTCTCTCATTCTCAGCAAACGTTGTGAATAGAAATATTTAATATAGAATTAATTCTCTTCAACCAGTCATATCCGGGAATAACATTTGACGATTAAAATTTTCTGATCATGATCTTATTGAGGCCAAGAAGAATGAGACTGACCCCAAGGCAGGCCCATCAAAATTGCTAACTGATAGGAATGGTGTTTTTACCTCATCTAGACTCAAACATTTCCTTAGGAATTACAATATCAAACATTTAATAACTTCTTCACACCTTCCAGAAACGGAGGGAAGATGAGAATGTGTGAAGCAATCTATTATAACTAAATTAAAGATTAAAGTTAATTCCTCCCCTACTAAAATTCCGTGGAATAAACTTTTGGGAAAAGTAATAAATGTGAATATAATTTAACATCACATCCTGTTACAAAATTTCCTCTATATATTATTATATGGTACTACCGTCTCCATTAACAAAACCAAGTTTATCCTCCAGTAGAATAATCTAGAACATTGGCTAAAAGCAATACAATCAATTATCATGATAAAGACCTCGTTTCATAGATTCTCCATTTCAACCGGGTGACATTGTGAAGTATGGAAAGAGTTAACTATACACAATCATGTAAGAAAATTATCGCCAGTTTTTTCGAGGACCATATGAAATTGTGAAATAACTTCACGATGTATACTATGAAATAACTAAACTGAAATGCTATAGCATAGAAATCCACTGACTATTATTCATGTTTTTCGAAGTTAAGTCTTATTTTCCTCTGAAGAATTAAGAGTTAGTAATGTATTGAAAAATACTGTTGCTTACAATAATAATAGATATGCCACTGAAATATAATAGCAATAATTAAATAAGTCACGAAATTATTAATAATATATATATATATATATATATATATATATATATATATATATATATATATATATATATATTAGTATATATATACTCTATATGCTCTCTATATCTCTTACTATATATATATATATATATATATGTGTGTATTTATATATATATAAGTCTGCCCTTTTTTATTACTTTAACTTTTGTTTACTTACTGTTTTCCAGTCTTCGGAGTTGTTTGTTGTTTATTGTATCATAAAAAGATAGAAAAATTCAAGTCTTACCGAAGCATGTTCTCGAGGGTTAGTTCTAACCCTCCCAATCGTCTGATGCGTCGATCGAGGCACAAGAAGTAAGTGGCGAATCCCGTGAATTCAAATTTCTGCAGTATATTAACCATATAATGTTACCCGAACTTAAAGACTAGGTCCCCAAGTTTCCTTTTTGCTCTGAGTTTCTTACAATTGAACGAGCAATTCATCTTTTCTTAATTAGCCTTACAAAGTATCTAGGCCCTAAACTCACCATATTCTACTGATGAGACCCCTTACCGCTTGTACACTTTCGGTAGTTTCACAGTACATCCACAAACAATCTAGTCAGTTTCGTTTATATTTTTCCCCATATATTCTGTATTTACAAAATAATCTTTTTTTTCGTAGATATGTTCAGCGTCAATTTGTATATTTCTTTTTTTGAGCTAAACCACGACATGCTGGTATACTGAATAGTTTGTATTAAATGAAGTACACTTCTTTTTTTTTTAATTTTAGTTTTTTATCTATTTGAATATTTGATGGATTGCATAAACACTGGTATATATTCCTGTATAGGATTGGACTTTTACATTGTGGACTGAAACCATCAACTTAAAATTGTTGTATTATCCCTATTTGCGATATTTTACTTTGTTCATGTTCCATACAATTCATTGTACCATGTTACTGTTTACCTTATATGATTATTTGAGGTGATATTTTTGTCTGGTAACAGTTCATCGATGTTTACATAACCTATTCATGTATACTTTTTAAAAAATTTTAGTCGCTCATTGGAATTAGTTGTATTTGTAAAAATGAAGGGATTTTTAGGGATCACTCTTTTCAAGTGGAAATATCGAGTATAATTCTCAATCCAAAATTTAATAGTTTTAGTGGACACTCCGATGAGATACGGTTGAGTGTTAGGTTCCAACCCACATCTGCATCTGCGGAGAATTTCTATAGTTTAACTTTAATTCTGTTGAGGTTTCCCACTATGTATAATTTAATTTCTACTGTTTTCCATTCTCCTCCTTTAAAAGTAAAGCGTTCACTTGCTTATTTCCTGATACTATTCGTTTTTAACCCATAATCATCGATTCTTAAAAGTTCGCATGAGAATGCAGTTCCACATGGCTTCAGACCTGTAGGGATGATCCCTACTAGACTATGTCTGCATCCAAAATCCTCAATCCCTCCCATTCATCACGTGATTTGAGTATAAGATCCTACTAAAAACACCCAAGAAGAGAAAATTCTCTCTTACTGCCCCTCTAGACTTTTTATTTATTCAACTTCGAGGAGTTGTATCTCCCGATGTGGATCTACTCTCTCTCTCTCTCTCCATGACAATTAAATAAATAATTAAATTTGGAACTTGACTTTGTTTTGGAATTTAATTAAATAGTAAGATTTAATGGAGAGTCATTTAATTGCATATATATATATATATATATACTATATAATATATATATATATATATATATATATATATATATATATATATACTATCTACTATATATATATCCCTCTATACATATACTCTGTAACATAAGACGTACCTACCAAGGAGGTTGTTGATTGTAATGAGATTTTGCAAATTTGGACAAACATGCCAAATGATTAAAATTTGGAGAATCTCTATTGAATGAATAGCGGAACTACTGAGCGCATCGAACTTGTCATACGCATGTGTATATGAGAAGTGATTGTCAATCTGATGGTCAAATTTTCTGTTACATTTCTATTTAGGATACATTTCAACGACTGAAACAATGCCCCGCCGCAGGATTTGAGATCATTACGAGCAATCGTCAGAGTTTGAAAGAGGCAGGTTGGGCTAATCGGATAATCGCTTGTCATATAGGTCGAAGCTATGCGGCGATTAGAAGATGCTAGGAAGAATAGGTGGACAATGGCAGATTTCAGCGTCATGATGGTAGTAGTCGCCCTAGTACCACAACAGATTGGGAGGACATAGTGATTGTCAGATCAGTTGTCACAGCACCTGATTCATCGTTATCAAATATCAGACGTGCGACCCACACACGAGTGTCCACCATGACTATTCACAGATGGCTGATAGAGCAAATATACGCTCGTACGGACCGCTATGCCCCCTGCCATTCACGCCTGCACACTGTAGAGCCATATAACAGTAGTGTTTGGCTTGATCACGTTGGAATGATGCTGACTACGGACGTATAGTGTTCAGCGACGAATCCCGCTTCTAACTGTGTCCTGATTGTTCCTATCCGCCAATTCCCCCCCCCATTCTAACTGTGTCATCCAAGACGTGTCTGGAGACACCCTGGACCACGTGCCGATCCTACTATCACTATTGCATGCCTCACAAGCCCTCAACCAGGAGTTATGGTCTGAGTTTCCTTTTCCCTTGATAGCCGGACCCCTTTGGTCGTCATTAGAGGTGCACTTACTGCACAGAGGTACGTCGACGACATTCTGAGATCTGTTCTGCTACCGTTCCTTTTGCAGTGCCCTGGTCTTATTTTTCTTCAAGATAATGCCTGACCACATACGGCACGTGTCGCTATGAATAGTCGTACAGCTTGTCTAACACTTCCTTGGCCAGCCAGTTCTCTCTCCAATCGAGCATGTTTGGGATATGATGGGAAGGCGACTGCATCTACTAGGGAATGTTGATGACCTTGCCCGGCAATTGGAGCAAATTCGGCAAGAAATACTACAGGAGACCATCATCAGGGAAGTTTATCTCTCTAAGCCACGTCGTGTGGCAGCTTGCATCCAGGCCAGAGGTGAGTCATCACCTTATAGAGCTCGTTACTTTGTAACTATGTAACTCTGAAATAAATCATTCAATTTTTCTGAAATTTTAATCATTTTCTATTCTGTACATAGTTTTCCTATCCGCCAATTTTTGTCTCCATAAGATAACCCCTTCTTGGTGCTTCTTATCTGATGGAAAATTGTGATGAGATTAGGAAACCAGCCAACGCAATATTTGGAAATGTATTAATACTTTTCATAACTCTGCAATCGTGCTTTCATCATGGCTTAAAGTAAGTTTCCAATATTTTCACTATTAAGGCATTTTGACAAGTTAAACAATTATATCAATAGACTGATAAAAGTAGCAGATTAAGATATCGTCAACGCGAATTCAGCATTTAATTACTTGTTCTGTTTCAGAAAAGTCACTCTTATAAATTATAAAAAGGATTAGAGATAGTACCTTTTTTTCCCTTGTAACAACAATACTCTGATCATTAGCACATTGTCTTGAGGTAAACCATCTGCAAGTATTTGTTTCTATAAAACAGTTGTTCTGGATGAAAGAAAATTATGAATCTAAAGTACAATTTTTATTGTAATGATGAGTAAATTATCTAACCCTTTGTAAGTTATCTAATTTATATCACCCCGAGACTTTTTTTCTTCGATTTTCTTAATGAAGAAACTGGAGTTGCCGGGCGGACGCGATGACAAGAACACAAAAAGCACTGAAAACGATTTAGATGAGGCCAACCTCTTCGCTCCGATCCTCTTTCAGACTATTTAGTTTAATTTTGTAATTCACCTAATGTTTTTATTCAAATAAATAATTGTTAACGATGGTGCGGTAAATATTTAAAACCTTGTTGTTGTAATTGAATGTATTTAAAATTAATATTAGTATGAAAGCCATATCAATAATGCCTATTCATACGCATTTATAAATATGACCATCCGTATGTACTGAGTCATATGCACATTTAATATCTAAGCTTATTTCTACGATTTTTTTAAGAAACATTTGCAATTGTTATGCATTTATGGGTCAGATAAATTGAATTTCTACTGTCTGTAATAGAAGGAAATCAAAAAGGATGGGAATGGAACTTTGTTCTATAGTAAAAAAAGGAAAAATAAGCAATTAGCTACAGATAACTTACTACTGGTCATAAATTTCAAAACACCGAAGTTAATCCTGTAGGTCTGTATCAAATGCTGTTTGTTTACCTTCACAGAGTTCCAGAATCAGAATAATAATTGAGTATTTTCAAGCTTGTATAGATTGTATTTGATATGCATTGCATTCTCAAATAATTAATGAAAGTAATTTAGAGCATAAATCACTACGTTCATTATGGTTTAATTTTTTTGGAAATTTTTTCTAGAATTTATTCAATATCAGTCAATTTTTGATAATTTCATACCTTTAACAGATCAATTGAAAAGTCCCCGGCCTGACATAAAGATGGCGCTACTAGAATTAAATCCATATGTGTTTTAGTTAGCCCTAACCCTCAAAAGATGGGTTTATAAATTTGACGCTGTCCGGTCATTACTTTGTGAATTATAGCATTTTGAGTGAAGCAACTTTTGTTATTGTGAAAAAAATGGATAAAAAGGAATTTCGCGTGTTGATAAAATATTGCTTTTTGAAGGGAAAAAATACAGTTGAAGCAAAAATTTGGCTTGATGCCGAGTTTCCGGACACTGCCCCAGGAAAATCAGCCATCAAGGATTGGTATGCTAAGTTTAGACGTGGGGAAATGAGCACCGAAGACAGTGAACGCAGTGGACGGCCAAAAGAGGTTGTTACCGACGAAAACATTAAAAAAATCCACAAAAGGATTTTGAATGACCGTCAATTGAAATTGAATGAAATAGCAGACACTCTAAAGATATCAACTGAACGTGTACATCATATCATTCACGAATATTTGGGTATGAGAAAGCCCTGTGCAAAGTGGGTGCACAGTTGATGAAGAGGATTTGGTCTCCCACTTTTGACCAAATACAACGACGAGTGATGATTCGGCGCAATGTTTGAAGATCCGAGTGTAATAAATCCGAGTTTTTGCGTCGATATGTGATAATGGATGAACATCATTTCACTCCGAAGTCCAATCGACAGTCATCCGAGTGGACTGCACACGATGAACCCGCTCCAAAGCGTGGGAAAACGCAACAGTTGGCTGGCAAGGTTATGGCGTCTGTATTTTGGGATGCGCATGGAATAATTTCCATTGACTACCTTGAAAAAGGAAGGACCATCAACAGCGACTATTACATAGCGTTATTGGACCGTTTGAAGGACGAAACCGCCGAAAAACGGCCGCATTTGAAGAAAAAGAAAGTGCTGCTTCATCAAGACAATGCACCGTGTCACAAGTCAGTGAAAACGATGGCAAAAATCCATGAATTGGGCTTCGAATTGCTTCCTCATCCACCGTATTCTCCAGATCTGGCCCCCAGCGACTATTTCCTGTTCTCAGATCTCAAAAGAATGCTCGCTGGGAAGAAATTTTCGTCGAATGAAGAGGTGATCGCCGAAACTGAGGCCTATTTTGAAGCAAAGGACAAATCGTACTGCAAAAATGGTATCGAAAAGTTGGAGGGTCGCTATAATCAGTGTATTACCCTTGAAGGGAATTATGTTGAATAAAAAAGCTGATTTTGCCAAAAAAAAATTTATATGTTTTACTATGGTAGGTCGGGAACGTTTCAATTGACCTGTTACATAGTTTCGAAAAACGGAAGGAGTTATTAAAAAGGTTCCGAGCTCGGGGTCCGAAAAGCTTGGGCCCAAGAAATCCAACAGAAGTGACTCCTAATAAGCTTTGTTGAATGTAAAAGAATCCAGTAAAATTTTCATATAAATTTATGCTTAACAAATAAATCATTATTATTTTTGTTGAATGGATGTTTTAGAATGTTCTGAGATTAATTACGCTGATACATATTCTGTCCCCGGATTTTTTCGTTCCTTTTTGAATGAGAAGTTATTTAATGACGGCGCTCCATGAAACAACACAAGGGATACTGAGAGTGGACCTCATAATTTTGAGACCCGGGAAAGTGATGAGGATGGCACCGGAGCTTCCACCCGTCTCTCCAAACTTCCACACCAACCCAATGTCAGGACTCTGAAACGATATTTTTATCAAGCACCGAGCCCGCTGCGCTATAGGTCTTCAATGGTTTGAACAATAGGTCAATCGAATCTTGAGAGTCTTCAGGATTCGATTGAACAACGCCGGTCGCGAACTCAGGCTCATGATTACTCGGTTACAACGGCCGCCCTTGCCTTTTAATCTGATATTGAAGTTTCTCCGCATTTTTGTAATATGAAAATTTTATGATAAAGTTTTCTAGAGCTTAAAAATCAGTTTATTCGCATATTTATTGTATCAAAGTTTTATGTTAAAATTTTGAGGAGCTTAAAAAATCAGTATACAATTAAATTTCAAAGAAAACAATTTTTCTAAGCCATAAACATCTTGCAAATTCACGGATACAAAATTTAATTCTGTTCTGTGCAAGGAAAGAAAGAGTAGAGGCAAAGTTATTTTAATTGGTATTCAGTTTAAATTAGTTATAATTATCACACTGATTACAACACTTAATTTCATAAGTGGGCGAAGTTGCTTAAGTAATTTAATTAATTTAATTACACTGATATGGGTAATTTTAAATTTGTAATATGTGCTAATTAATCCTTTTTTTTTTTTTTTTTTTTTTTTTTTTTTTTTTTGGGCCTCTTTCAGATTAATTTCCTTCAACTAACTTTTGGGGGGTTTCTTTCAGATTTTATTTTTCAGTTCCCAGCTTCTTCCCAAACAAATAGAACATGATGCAAATTAAGTGAACTTCGGATGTGGAGTGAATAGATATAGTCGAGTTGTATAAAAGCGACAAAGAATTGAATTGAAGATAATTAAGATAATAAGATGAGTGTTGGTGTGATGTGATCGGAAGTATTCTGCCTTGTATAGAAGATTTGGTGAGATTAGGGCTCAACGCTGTCGAGTAATTGCAGGAGGTCCTCTCATTCTTATTGTAGTAAGCATATTCTTTGATAGATTAAAGAACTTGTTAAATCACGCAGACAAAGAAAGTAAACAGTTTGATAGTCCCTCCCCTTTTTTAATTAGAAGATTAAATAAACATATAATTTAGATAGAACTGACTATTTTGCTTACTAAGTTTGTGCTTGAACTTAAGTTGAAATTTAGATCTTGTGATTAAACTTTAAGATAACATGTATGGGTAACATATGACAGATAGACGATACCGTCACTAACTAATTATTTAAAATTAGTTTCATTAATTTTATCATTTCATGCCACTAATGTACTATATTAAAAATAAACACTATGTACAATTAAACCCAATAAACATCATTGCATATAATTCATAAGAATTTCTACTTATTTTGACAAAGTGCCCATGCTATAAACATCAACGTGTAGATTAATGAAGAGTTGAACTTAATATTCACCGAATATAAATTTCAAGACAATTAAGCGGTGAAGTTCTTTAAACAAAATGTAAAGGATTTTCACAAATTTTAGAAGAATTCAGGACTGTTTAAATATCTCCTCTGATTGCACTTTAATGTTGTATAACATAAAATAGCTTCTTCTAAATCGTAGTTACATATGAAAACTTGTCGTCTTCTTAGTATTGACATTTTCTCCCTGTAATCAACACTCACTTTTTAACAACAGAAGTTCAAATATCCTCTTTTTGTATTACTTGATTAAAAGGAAGATACTGATAAGTACTCTATTGTGAGACAATTGATAACAGTCCAATTCGATAATATTTTCAACTCTTATCTCTTATACTAACTCACTCCCCTTCAATATATTGAATTTCAAAACAATGGTAATAAGACAGGAGTAGCTAAAATTATTAAGTGTAGCAACTTAATAAAAACAAATATGGAAGAAATGGAGGCTACAGAAGCTGTTGAAATCGAACATCATGAAATGACTAGCTTCGCAGGTGTGAACCCTAGGTATAACATGCAGCAAGGCCAAGGAAGTTTTTTATCCAATGTATCTGTCACTTCTTGTGTGATTTCTTACACTCGATTTGCACGGATACTTGTTTATGTACTTTTAATAATCACCTGTATACCTGTGGTGGCCGGGGTAGGATTCACTGGTATCTTCATAAAGGATGAAAATTACAATGGTGCGATAGTTTCCTTCTTTACAGGTAAGAAGTTACAAATGCTAATCATGCGAAATGGTTAAATTTAGTTGGCACATTAATAATAATAAAAAAAAAGATTGACCCTAAGCTACGGATAAAAAAAAATTGATTTAAATTAATATCGCTATCTACCATCCTTATAATGGTAACAGGTCATTATTCAAACTGATACTATTAGTTTTTGATTATTATTTATTTATAGTAGATTTCTTATATATATATATATATATATATATATATATATATATATATATATATATATATATATATATGTGTGTGTGTGTGTGTGTGAATGTATGTGTGTGTGTGTCTATGTGTGGTTTTCATTAAAATTTTTTACAAATACACTTTACTATTTCCTTTTTATTCTATGAATGATAAAATTATTTTATTTTAATAGTTAATTAAATTATAAACATAGTTAAAAATGTTAACAATCACTACATAAAAACGCATTCTGATAAATTTTAATACTTTAAAAGAACTTTATACTTAAAAATTGACAAGAACATATTATCATGTAGTATTACTTTTACGATGGATATTAACAAATTCTATTATTATTATTGTACATTAACAAAACAAGACAAAAATAAAATAAATGGAAAATTAATTGTTGTAGAATATTACTGTCTTTAAAACTCAGGAATTAATCAGCTATTAGCTGTATACAGTGTCATTCAAGTAAACATATAAACATGTTTTATGTACAATATTCAGGTTAGAAAATAAGAAAAAAGACGGAGAATTTAAGTCTCTTTTTTGCATTAAACATAATTTCTGCTGAATTATTATGCATCAATTTTTGCTTGCTGAATTTTTGTGTGTGGAAATTTGGAGAAGGGAGAGGGACAGTTCAAGTGTCATCCTCGTCACTTGATCGAGACTCAAAATTAACAGATCTATCACCAAAAGTGCATACTTTGTTTCTAAGTGCGTTGTTAATAAACAATCAGTCAGTCAAGTATTTTTTATTTTTACTGCATTATTCAGTCAGATACAACACGAAAGCTATTGGTGATCCACCTCGTAATTTTGAGTATCGGCTAGTTGACGAGGAAGATACTTGACCTTCCATCATCCCTATCCAAACTTCTACACCACTCCAATGGAAGGAGTAGCGCTTCGACAGTTTTAACATGCACCATTTGAAAACACACATTGCATGAAAAAAAAAAAAATGTTACTGATATCCGAAAAATTAACTGCACACTAGAATAAAAATGCAAAAGTAATAACTAATTTTTTTGAAACACGACACAAATTAACGCATTTAAATTTTTCAATTTCTTTTTTTAAAGTTGAATATATTACCATACGATTTTCACTTAATACATTTTAATTTGGAGTTTTGATTGAATTTATTGTAATTGAACCTCATAGAGAACAATCATGTCTGATCATTTCAGACTTCGGAAAAGCAATTTCTACTAATACAATCTAGGGGTGTGCATGCATTTGGTCTGCTTTTTCATATACAACAACACACTTTAATCTGGCATTCGATTGTTCGACACAATCTATAATCCGGTAACAATCCATTTCGGACTTAGTTAGTTGACCTTGACTCCTACTCGAGACACAATGATGTTCGCATATTCGTTTAACGTTACTCGTAATTGTCTGTTTTCACTTCAGTACAATATTTTTCCTTTCCTAACGTATTATATATTATATTTGCAAAATAATACAACTGTGTGTTCAAACAGTATGCTGTACAATAAAATGTTCTCGAACTCCAGGAGTTCTTCAAGGGATAATAAAGCTAATAAGTTTAGAGTAGCTTGTCACATATTTGTTTTAAATATTATTGTACTGCTTAATTTTTCTCTTGTGTTACCTTTTTTTTTTTTACATTGCAAGAATGTCCATTCAAACTAACGTTCAATGTTTAAATTTAATTTTGCTGTTGCTAAAATGACGAAATATTTTATCTTATACTTATATCGTGGTTTAAAATATTCGTGAACTCACTAAATCATGTTTTCACTGCATTAATCTTAATGTTTAAATAATTAAAATATATTTATATAGAGGGACTTATCTTTGGTATCTCCGATGAAATCTTATTATGCTCGATAACCCGATAAAATTATTAATTCGGCACTGCAGAAGTTCCAGATACTTAAACTGGCATACATATTACAAAATGATTTAAATAAATTAAAAATTTATAGAAAATAAAATAAAACGAAATAGAATTCCTTAATCATGTTTTCATATGGAATTCATAAGGAAGGAATCATATAGAATTCTTTAAAATTACAACGAATACTTACTACATTTTTTTTTAGATTATAGAAAAAGTAAAAGAAAAATGAGCATTTTTTTTTCTTTTGCAAAAACCTCAAAAAAAAAAAAAAAAAAAAACTACCTATCAAACAAATAAGAAAACACCAAATACATGAAAAAATACATGACAAAAATAACAAGATAAATTTCAAATGTGAGCAATCATTGACCCAATCATGAAAAACTATGAAAACAAATAAACCATAATCAAAAATGAAGTTTTACATTTATTAATTCTGAGTCTGCCGTTTGATAGGTTTGCAAGTTTTAACATATTTTACAGATCTAACATCCACCTTCAGAAAAATGCTATAATAAATTATGGAAGTTCCATAAAATACAAAACTGTACTAAATATTAAAAGACCAAATTGTAATAAAGGAATCCAATTAAAAAATTTGGAGATAAATATAAATGTCACAACATTAACCAAAGATAACAGAGAAAGAACGATCCAATATTTAAGTAATCAGATTAAAAAAGTATTAAAAAACTTATATGAGAGAAATACCTTAAAATAACAAAATTAACATAAACAAACCAATATTTTCCCCGCCTTGTTAAAACCTGAAGTACGGTAGTGCCATCCAGCAGGAAGAAAAAGTACTAAAGTAAAGAATTTGTAAAGTTTTAGACTAAAACATTTTTATAAGAAAAAGAAACTTAGAAATTAAAAAACAATATTTAAAAACAAAAAAGGTAAAAATTTTAAAACTTAAACAAAGGAAAGCTAAAAATTATAATTATTTAACTTTAAGTTTCTCTTTATAAGTTTCAAAGAAAATTCTGCATCCAAAAAATTTTCTTAAGCTTATTCAGATTATTTTAAATATCTTGTATTTTAGACACAGTTTCAATATTACGTAACATTTAATTATAAATTAGATTTCTAAGAATATTCAGGTTTAAAGGACTCCCAAATAAGAGAACTTTATGTATCTTATGGGAGAAAATGTCTCTTTATCCTATATATTACTCGAAATTTAATCATTTTTTAATTTTTAAGTAATGTCTAATTATTCCGCTTCGTTCATATACTAGACTGTAGTAAATTGAATACTCTAGATAAAAAGATAAGAAAAAGTTAAAATTTTTTGTTATTATTCATTTGAAAGAAAATAAAATCATCAATATGTTTAAACATTCTAAAATTATTAAAATCAAAAAAATTATCTTCATAAAAATGTTGATATATATTGGCTAAACAATTATTTGAGGGCCACTTTGTGGCACACTATTAATCTGTTTGTAAATCTTATTATTAAAGAAACACATAATTTTCTACTAAGACTATCATAATGAAGTAACTAATTTTTTCATATGCAATAACCTTATTAGTATTAAATATCTAATTATAACTTTTAGAACTTCAATAAAATTTTCTGTGTCAGAAGAATTAAAAAGAACTTTAAAATCAGAGCTATAGATAACATAAATCTGTTTAATATTAATATATTTGACTATATCAGCACTACTTTTAACAATGGTAGTGCACTATAACTTATTTATAATAGCTGTATATATTTTTTTTATAATTTTTTATCACCAAGAGTAATGTATGTATTCGAGGCATTAATTACTGTTCTAAATTTTATAGGATTTTTATGAAATTTTGATTTTAAAAATTTTAAGAAATTTAAACTTTATTCAAATTGACTCCAATATTCTCAAAAGTCGCTATAATTCTATTAGAAATTCCATTCTGACTATTGCTCTAAACTTTAAAAGAATTATTATTCTCAAGATGCTTATTAATTAAATTAAAGTAGAATTTTCTACATATAACAACATAATCATTAGATTCTTCGTCTTCATACGTGATAATAAATCTGTATTGGAGATTAATATTAGCATCTTCATATCCTGATAGCAGTTTTCCAATCTTTCCGGTAAATATCCTCTTTATTGTCTAACCTACTAAAAACTAATTTTTAATACCATAATTAATAAGGTCATTAAATTGCTTAAAATCTTGTAATGGAAGTAAATAATTAATTTCTAATTTAGTAATAAAGTTATCTATATTTAAACTCATCTGTATCTTAACATAAAATTTATTTTTTCAAAAAAAAAAAAAAAAAAAAAAAAAAAAAAATCTTAAATTATTCTCATGATTTATTGTATCTCTAAATATATTTGATACTCAACATTATCTAAATTATCCTTAATCACATGTTAATATTTCTCGTTAATATAATCTTCGTAAACATAACACACACAAATATCCTTATTTCTTAAATATTCATCATTATTGTAATTAAAAAGAATACGACCAATTTTTTTCTTTAAATTGGTCGTATTCTTTTAAATTTAAAAGGGTTTTTTTTATGTTGAGATATTTAATAGGTATATATTTTTTTCTTATTTACTAAGAAGATTTTAAAAATTAATTTTGTCAAAAGATTTATTCATGTGAATTGAACAGTACAATATTCTTTTTACAGCTTAAAATTATAATCTTTCATATTGTATTCATGGAATAAATTGTTACTTATTTCTTTAATTAAATGAATGCTCATACTTTCAAGTCTATTATCACGTAAGAAATGGTCTCTAACTAAATAAATTTCTCTTTTTAATTCAAGATAAAAATTTCATAATAGTTTTAATATTAAAATCTATCTCAAAACTATCATTCTACTCAAAAATGTTTTTCGTAATATCTTCTTGTTTCTCTCATAATCCTCTTCCTGTCTTTTCTACCAATTCCTTTCTCTTAATCCTATTATTACATGACATAATCAATATATATATATATATATATATATATATATATATATATATATATATATATATATATATATATATATATATATATATATATACATATGAACCAGTGTTTTTTTCCCTCTTTTTTTTCTTCCTTGTTTAAAAGTTTTTTTTCCTTCTTAATCTCCTGAATTACAATTATTTAGCAACTGTCATACTTATCAGTTTCGGTGAATCTGCATTTTCAACTTCAGTGTAATCAAATAAAGCTATTGTTCGATATTTAAAACATATCATTAATGATATAAATAAAACGGCCAGACAAATTATCAAAAGCAAAGCACGACAAATCAAACAAAATTTATTTTACTGAACGAACGTCGCACAACAGTTAACTAATATTGTTCTATCAGTAGGATATGTCACTGAATTATTATTTGTAATCATATCTATTCATTGAAATCGCTTTTATTTAAAAGTAAGGAATCGGGCAACCAGCGGCCTTTAGGTTAAGGTGACCAGATTTTAACATTCGAAAAGCTGAACTCCATTGACGAGTGGGGGGAGGGGGGGAGTTCTTGATTAAAAATTTGGTACCTAAAAAATACATATCTTTAGTATCTAAATAAATTACAAACATAAATCACCTGAATAGCTTATTTGTTGGCATCAATTGTTTAACTAGCATTAGCTCGCAGTACAATATGTATCGCATGAGAGACAGTTACAAAACTCAATATGCGAAGGCGTTACTTCGTGGACGATCAACAAACTCTTTACACTTTGACCCTTCTCCTCTCTAAAACTCACCTCTGTTTCCAATTTTTGTATAAGATGTAATTCCTTTACATCAATGCTCCAAGTGATGTTAGATCGCTAGAGGAACATGTCACCACAAGAATAAAATCTGTGGAACTTTTCGTCGCTATCATTGCCGAAAAATGTCACTGTTCATAAATCTAAACAATGGTGGCCGTATTCTAACAACTAATCAAAGCGAACTTTGATAAGCAGTTCCTGATAATCAGTTCTCAACAATTATTTTTTATTATTAAATTTTAACATTATAACATTTGCAAAAATAATATAAAGCTCCTATCCTGGTGAAATAACTACATGGAAACCGAAAACTGTATATTCACTTCTCGTTCTCCCGCCATTCCCTAGCTTGTCGTGAATTCTTTCTAAAAATCGGAACTTTCTTAAAACCGCGCGGGACGCGGGATAAATTGTTAAAAATCGGGACGTCTGGTCACTTTACTTTAGATCCGACATGTGTGGTTATACATTGCCCGTCATGCGCATATTAAATTTATAATTGTTCTGAATTATAGTGTTCTAGGATCTGGTGTGTTTTACATTGATATCACATAGAATAAGACATAGAGTGTATGGTGTAGGATTTATGTAAATAAAGTTGTTAAACTGTTAATGAATGTACGTTGCTTTGTGGAGATCATTGCTGAATTAGCAATTCTGTTAAACAAGAAGCCGAGATTATTTAAAAATATAACTTTTTAAATCACCTATGAAACTAGTTTTACCAGTGGAAATATCTGGAAGAACTGGAAAAAGTGGCAAAAGAGGTTCGAAAATTTCATGATTGCAAAAGGAATCTGAAACCTGATGCGACTAGAGATAGCTATTTTGCTGAGTTTACTAGATGATGAAGGTTTCCTTCAGTAATATTATCGGTATTCAACTTTTCTAAATTTAAAGATAATTCTAGCAAAGAGAGTTTTACCGAGATTTTGAGTAAGTTCAAGAAATACTGCATTAAGCATTAAGCGTAGTTCGAAAAATACAATTTTTTTTCTCCTGTTCTCAAGAAGATGTACAGAACATAGATGCATATATATATTTCGCACAACTGAAGTTCCCAACAGCATTATGTGAATTTCAAGAACAAAAGGAGTCGCTCATTTGTGATTGAGTAATTCATGGGATTCATATCAAGATTCTTCAAGAACGTCTACTTCGAAAATTACGGCTAACTTTGAAAAAAGCAGTAGAAATAAGTGAAGAACAAGTAAAAAAATGAGAGCACGAAAGCTGAAGTAAATATGAACAGAAAAAAAATGTGTATGAAAGAGAGAAAAAGTTCAGGAAGAGGGCAATGCTTCAAATAATGTGGTACTGACTTCTTCGAGAGCGTTTATTTGTAATAAATGTAGTAGAACTCTTAAGAAGATGGAATGTCTAATATTTAACAAGATTATATGACATACGTAAGCGAAAAAAGCATTTTACTGTGATGTGGCAAGCTAATATAAAAAAGAGCTGTTTTCCAGTTAAAAGTTCTCAGAATGTAAATATAATAACAGGGGTCGCTCAGAATAAAAAGCAAATACCTAATCTGTATATAGATTATCTTCCTTCATGTGCTGAGGAACTAAGTGAGAAATACTGGCTTAAAGATGTATGTTTTTAAAATTATTCTGTAAATTTTAAGCTTGAAACTGAAGAAGAGGCCAATATATTGTCCCTATCTTTTAATAATAGTCTGAAACAGGCAAATTATGTAAAACTGATATTGTTAATAGATAATGGTAACCATAAACTGAACCCTGAAAACAAGAAAGTCTATCATATTCAATTGAGAAATGAAAAAATGTAAAATTGAAATTTATTGTAAATGTAGATTCTAAACCAATCTTAGGCCTAAATGCATGCATAATGTTAAAATTAATTCAAGATTAGATAGTAGAGCTCTGTGTCAAAAGGGGGATTTTGATTAAATATGAAGTTGTTTTTAAAGGATTAGGTGAGCTTCTAAGGCTTCTCTATCCCAGAGTACTTGAAGAAACTGTAACCCCTATTACACATCCTCTAGAAGGGGACCTCAAGGCAATTCTAAAAGATCTAAAAGAGACATCACTTGATTTAGAATGAATAGGCAATATATCTCAAGTAAATGCACCGAATGATTGGGTAAATAATTTCACATAGTTCGAAAAATCAAATGGTAAACTTCGGATATGCTTAGATTTAAAAAATCTAAATAAAGCTATTGGACGAGAGCACCACTTGATAACGTCTAGTGATGAAATTATTGGTCATTTAGAAGGCCAAAAAAATTGTTTTCTGTATTAGATTTAAAAGTGGGTTTTGGGCACATTCCTGAAGATGAGAAAAGCTCTGAATTTTGTACATTAAATTCTTCATTTGATAAATATGAATTTGGAATTGCTTCAGCCTCCCTGAAATTTTCCATAAATGAAACCAAAAATTGTTCCGAAATATTGAGGGTGCACAAATTTATTTGGGGGCTTTAGTAATTGCAGAAGCAATTAAAGAGTATCACGACAAATAGTTGTTGCTTATCTTAGGAAAAAATACATATTGTAATGTAAAAATGGATTCTGAAAAGTTTCAATTTAAGAGTCAATGGGTCAATCGATTGATTGTTTATTAACGGGTCTGATCAGTTGTCAGGTATGAAGTTAGTCAATTAAAAGCGAACGACTTTAGACTTGGAGTTGGGAGACCTATGAAGGTGATATCCTTTCGTCCCTTGATAGCTACATAAGGTTCCTCTCAATTCCAATGTAGCCTCGGAATCAGACATATCCTCCGCTTTCCGTACATTTGTTCACTGGCTAGTTTAATTGGCAAGTACACAAACGCTTTCAGAAAGTGCCTCTAAACCTCTCATATTTTCACCTGACGAAGAAAGCAGGTCAATCGATCGTCCAAAGAGGACATCACAGGGCAATCGCAGCATTCGACAAAAACGCATCTCCACTGGTGTTCATCCGGTCACCTCATACATTGGATCCTCTACTCCCCACTCCCCACTCTTCATCCTTTACTTCTTCAATCATTCTTTTCACAACTTGGATTTGAGTTAACTCCTACTTCCTCGTTGACTTCATCAGCCCCCACCTGGGCTATTTTAGGCACATTTATTTCCTTGAGAATGATTACTCTGTTTTCTTTCTCCTCATATACTGGGTATTTATTATCTATCTTCTCTTCCTAAGTAATTTTATTTTTCACTTTAGTTTCTATAGCCGAATTTTCATCGGACTCTACTGTTGTAACATTCTTGGTAGTTTCAAAAGATTCAATCATAAAAACAGCATGAGTTCGGCTTTCACTTCCTCAAGCCAGGATCCATTTCCAACTTTGTTTCCGACGTCATTTCTTTTAGTGCGGCTCCCATTTCCTCTGGTCCGAATTCCATTTTCTTCACAAAGCCATCTTAATCGACTCCATTAAAGCTCTAAATAGTTTTTCCATGACATTTACTTGAGGGAAAGTCCCTGGCATTCTCTCTGGAATCTTTCTTCTGACACTAAAGTAACAAAAACCGTCCTGAGTGTGTATGGCGAAATCAGTTCGAGAAGAGAAAGATAGTACAGAATGACACTCTTTATTCACAAATATTCAGAAGAGAACGAAGAACAGGTAACAAAACTTATACAGATTAGCAACATAATCAGGAAACACAACACTTATACAGGTTAGCGACACAACATGAATAAAATCAGTACTTGCACAAATAAGTAACACAAACAGAAAACAAATCATTAGCAAAAATTGTAATAGCACTTTCAATAATGTTCAGCTCACCAGCTTATTAGTTCACTCTATGGTCAAATCTCCAAAAAATTACTTTGCATTTCAAAGGCAGGCTCCAGCAGGATTCCAAGCAGATTCCCTCAGACCTTGCATCTCCACACATTTTATAGCTGTTCCAGGCAGGTGTAATGTCACAGGGAGAATTCTTATTATTCAAATGGAATGCTGATATTTTTTACAAAATTGCCTCCCCTTCCGAAAAAGACAAGCCAAGTAATAAAACAGATAAGGAACAATAAACTGAATTCTTTATGCTTCTCCATCTTCCTTCAGTAGTGGCATGAACTCTGTCAATAAGAATTTTAAAGTTTTTAGAATAGTTAATACTATAATGATTGTCAAAACATTTGTTTAGTTCATTTAGATTCTCAAGAATTCATAATTAATGGGAGATATCTTAATGAACATATATTTCCTTAATAACTGCTCCAAAGTCTCCTTATTTTTTAAAATTTAACCAAGGTTATTCTCCTTTACAAATTTTTCTTCGCAAGATCAAAACTTTTGAAACTACCTTCTTTTAATTCATCTGTTTTAAATATGTTTGACTTGGTGAAGGAGGGGGCGACCATCTTCGTAACTTATTTGCATCTCTATATAAATTTGGTTTTGTGATTTTAACTTTTACATTGTTTTTATCAATGTATCTTATCTGTGATCGTGGTAACCTAATGGTCATGATCACGGACTTGCGACTGGCGTTGGTTGCGTCGAGTCGTGGGTTTACGCTCTGGTGTCTCTAAAGACCTGCCATGTAGAGGGACACATGCACTTAAATCTATCGAGACAACGTCAGTCGCAAGTCAGCGAATGAAAAGGACTTGCCTTTCGTTGTCTTGGGTTGGCAGCCTTATTTCTAGAGGGAAGTGCCAGCTTCGATGTCAAACTTGTCACTTTGTAACGACTGTCCTTTATTATTTAGTTCTACTGATATCTTTCTTTCTAATTAAATAATTAACAAGTACGAGACTCTAATTGAAGATAAGTACGAGAAGGACAAAATATTTTATTAATCACTAAAGAATGTACAAGGTCGCTCTCTCTCGAGTCCCATTAATTCATCAATTCTAAATTATAATCAACTAATAAAGTCTTAATTTACCAATTCATTCATTCTGATTCAACCATTTTTCGCAAACAGTCGATTCTTATCTTAATGCTTTAACTAAGATTCTTTTCAATACAAAAGATTAGCTTTGATGCTATTATTCAACTTACAAACATTTATCAGCCTATCGTTACCCTCTATCTCCCTTCATGATTTCTTTCAAAACTATTTCATTTATATATCACTATTTTTTTATTCAATTCACTGCGCTTCTTATTTTCCTCCATCTAACCTAATCCGATTTCATTTGAGTTGGGAAGAAATTGTAATTTTATATGATTCAAATTACTATGACAGTGAAGAGGAAATTGCGAATAGCCCAAAATCAAACATACGAGTTATGTCGTAAGTAGCCCTCCAGTAGCCCTCGTGTTGCTTCTCAGAGAGATGTTAATAAACAATCACTACCACATTGTATTTAATTTTTGATCTTAATATGTTTTAATAAATAAATAAATAAAATAAAAACTTGGGTTATTTTAAGCAAATAGTTGGCGTAGCTTAGCCATTTTTGGCTCTTATGCCATAAATCCACTATCGCTCATTCACCCATGCGGATCGAGTGTTGTGTTTCCTGCCAGAAATTCATGCTTGGGTTTGTAAAAATTTTTAGCTCCCTCATTTCAGTACTTTATAGCTAATATTTGTTCCCATTCAATTTAATAACTTGCGAGTATAGTAGGAAATGGCTTTTTCAAGAAAATTAAGTCTATAATCAGAGCTTTTACACACTTTATATTCGCAATTTCACTGATGAATTTAAGTTGTCATTGACTCATTCGTTAAATGTACAAGTGAAGCTTTCTTTTGCTTAAAACGAAATTTTCTTCCATATATATATTTTTTTTCAATAAGGAAGATGCGAAAATTTTGATTACACTGGCTTAGAAAACGAGTGAAGATATTATAAAGTGCAGGAGCCCGCTGAAATTAAATGGCGCGTTGGCGGCATCGCCTGTACAATCGCTCCCGAAGATATATCACATATTAATGCAATATTAATGAAAAATATTGAAAGAAATTTTTTAAATATGTAAGATAATTTTAAAAATGATAAATATATTTCCCCTTCCCCCTTTAATATTACGGATATATGGAATACAAAATACTAAATCTGTAACTTTTGTTCGGTTTTCATAAAATTCAATGTAATTAGTACTTAATACGTGTTTGCAATATACACGATTTTTTTAAAAATATATATTTATTACTATTTTGAGTTATTAAAATGTTTCGCCCTTTTTATGCATGTTTTAGCTCCTTAGGATTAAAAAATTTAAATATTTTTTATAGAAGCTCTTTTTCAAACTTATACAAAAAATAAAATTCTGACACACAAACTTTTGAATTAATGAAAGAGAAGAAAAAATTAACTTTGCATTGCAATTTTTTTCTTGAAAAAACACTCAAAATACTTGTTCGTAGGTGAAATTTGTAAACAAAATAATCAATAATTCGAGAAGAATTCTTTTATTATGCAATACAAGTTGTTTTAAGATATTGGGGCTATCGAGAAAAATTTGAATCGTAAGGAGCTTTTTGAATAGGGTAAAAAATTCAATGAAAGAAAAATGAATAAAATCAAAACGAAGAACCATTGAAAAGTACCAAGTCCCTTAACTCAACAGACATTATATGACTGAAAGTCTGTCCGATTTTAAAAATTTTGTTGCTAGTGGTAGATAATTGTACATAGAATGTTTTTAGTTAAAAAATTACTTCCCCCCCCCCCGTATAAGTGAATTGTGTATCCCGTAATAACGCGGGCAGTTCGTGAAGTTTAGTTTTTATTAACGTCGCACTAGAAGCAACACGAGGGCTATTGTAATTTTGAACCACAGTCAAGTGACGAGGACGACACCTGAGATGGCACCCCCTCTCCTAACTTCCACACCACGCCAACGGGAGTACTTTGGGCCCCAACAGATTTAACGTGCATCAGCCCCTGCTACACGGCGGGTCTTTAGCTGCCAAGGATCGAACCCGTGACTGAACGAAAACCGCCGGCCACGAATCAGAAGCCCACTGGGCTACCGCGGCCACGGGCTTCCCTTAACTAATACCTGAGGTTTCTTTTTGACTAACTATGCAATCCGACTTCTTTCGAACCAAATAAAATGTGGTTTCGAAAATTAGGTCAACTTTAGAAGAGTGCAATGAATAGATCTAATCAGGTCGTATAAAAGTGACAGGGAATTGAGTTTGATAGATAGAAATGTAATAACAAGATTGCTAGCGTGATGGCCTTGAAAAGTGTTTGGGAGTTACTTGCGTGTCCCTGACATTTATAAAGAGTAAGGCCTGATATATAAGTTCAAGTATTTTGTTAAAATTTAAAAATTCAAATGAATTGCTTTCGGAATTTATAGGAGACTGAAGTAATTTTTTAAACATGAGAGGCAATAAAGAATGTCTTTGCCTTTAAACAAGTCAAAAAATAAGAATGACTTTGAAGTCATTTTTCTTGAGTTTGAATGTTTGCTTAATGTATGTATGTAGAGGAATTGTTTCCGGCATGGTTATGTCCGGCAGCGCATTTATACCTATAAAAAATTATTGCACTAAATAATTGCTTATAATTCTAAATTATTGCACTATATACATCATGATAAAGTCGGCTACATGCAGAGATTATTTTGGAATTCCTTTTTCTTTGTTGCGTTACGCATATGACCACTGCTTTTAAAAATAATAAAGATAGAAGAAACAAACACTGAACACTACAAAAACTTTATATTGACAGGCAATCTACTTGACCTGCCACAATGAACGTGTTGTAATTTACCCTTTTTTTTTCTTTGAAGCACTTTAGCGGGAAAAGATGAGCCTGGAGTCCAACCTGCGTTTGAAGAGGGCGGACGCCTTCATACATGCATGCTCTGCACAATGGGTATCTCTCCCCCCTCGTGTATCGTATATGAAATTACACGATTTTATTAATAATTTCATCGACTGAAAGTCCTGTAATAAAAATGAATATTAATAAAATAAAAATATAAAGGAGCACACACTTTCAAGCTAATCAAATTTTTATTGAGACTTTTTTCAAAATAAGATTTTCTGTAATGAAGCATCATTCATCTAACAACAGGACCGAATTGTCCATAAGGTAGATTGGGCTAAAGCCTTGTGATTTGTCAATTCCTTTCACAGAGCATTTTCTTACATAGTTTTAGTATAAAATACAGAGAGGGCCAAGTTTAAACGAACATTTTTAATGATTTATAATAGAATATATTTATCTATATATACTTATTATACAGGGTGATTATAATTAAAGTTAAAGTTTCAAAATGCTGTAAAAAAAAGGGCGACTGATCAGAATGACGTCAAATTTGCTCGGAATATTATTGAAGAAGGGGGGAAACGTGGGTCGTAAGAAAAAATAGTTCCAAATTTTAGCAACAGATGGCGCTGAAAGCGTCAGAATATGTAAATAAAAATACCTGTCATGCGTACGACTTATTTCAGTTGTTATAAAAACGCCGGGTACACAGCTTTTCCTCGTTTTGCGTCTGAGAAGTTCGCCATGACTGTCTCACTGAAAGACCTCTCTGCTTGTAAAGTTTTTTTTTACAATAACAATGACTGTCTCACTGAAGGACCGCGCTCTGCTTGTAAAGCCTTTTTACAAGAACAATGACTGTGCACCATTATCTCTGCAGAAGTTCCAGACACTCAAGGGTATTAAAGAAGGCGTTGGACCGATGATTGCCAATGGTCTGGAGGAAATTATTGAGAAATTTGAAAAGAGAGATTCTTTTGATGTGCAATTTGGTAGAGGGAGGAAAAAAATTGATTCGACGGTTATTGAAGAAATGGCAACAGCAGTGCAGGAGGAATCGAACGAAGGCATGCAACCGTGCAGTGCACGAACATTGGACAGGCTTGTGAGCACGGTGCATAAAATTCTACGAAACATACTTCTTTTCTGTCCTTACAAAATTACCCATGTGCAGGAGTTGTTTCCTTCTGACATGCGAGCAAGAGAGACTTTTGCTTTAGAATTTCCTGCTGGCATGGAAGTGGACAATGAATGGCAGTGGAAAATTATGTGGACAGACGAAGCCCATTTCCATCTGACAGGATATATCAATCCACAGAATTGCCGAATATGGACAATAGCCAATCCACTCGCCACTCAACCAGTACCACTTCCTCCTGCAAAGGTCACTGTGTGTTGCGGGTTTACGGCATCATTTATCATAGTGCCATATTTTTTCGAGGAGACGGGTGCTTTCGGTCTTGTTACCGTTACCGTCACTGGTCAGCGCTATGAGTGTCTTTTGCGCAATCACGTCATTCCAGATCTTCAACAGCACAGATGTGTGAATGGGATCATTTTTATGGAAGATGATGCTCTTCCGCACGTTACAAATCTAGTGAAGCAGCTGCTGAAATTACATTTCGGAAATGCTACAATTATCAGCCGTCATTTCCCGTACAGCCTAGCCAACCCGATCACCTGATCTTAATCCGTGTGGCTTCTGGCTGAGGGGCTATCTGAAAGATGCTGTGTTCAGTGTTCCTATAGCACACTTAGCTGAACTGAAGGCGCGCATTGAGCAACACACTCTGAACATCAGTTGTGGAACATGTTGTTTCTCGATTTCATCTTGTTGCACACAACAGTGGACAGCATATTAAACATGTTTTGCGCCAGTCTCGCGAAATTTAAAAACCGATTTGATGGATGATTTCTATGCGGTTTTTGGCCTCAGAACAATTAAAAACCGATTTTTCCCATCCGATGTGATATGACTTTGCCATGGTGGATGGGCTTACGTGACCAACAATATCACACCTGTGCAGTCATACACACTAAACAGTACAGTTGATTTAACGTGTAACTTTCACCTTTGTTGTTGTTTTACGATTCATTTGTCATTTGTAATCGAACCCTTTTAAATTATTATGCTTACAGCGCCATGTGTTGCTAACATTCGGACTTATTTTTTTTCTTATGCCGTACGTTTTTCCCCCCCCCTTCTTCAATAACATTCCGTTCAAATATGACGTCATTCTGATCAGCCGTTCTTTTTTTTACAGCGTTTTGAAACTTTAACTTTAATTATAATCACCCTGTAAATTTTGATTAGTAACTTTTTAAAATTAGGTATGGAAAATAATACCTCTTAGACAACTACCATTTTCTCGTTCACAAATATGGGCTCTTTCCATTACATTTTTCTCAGCAACTTAGAATATATTGGTCTTGAGCTGGACAATAATGTTAGGATTATTGCTGACAATACGATCTATAAGGCAGTCTAAGAGGGGGGAAATTTAGTTAAGTGAGATTTGTGGAAGGTGATGATTGATTCCAAGTACTCGAGAATGGTGTCAAGTTGATGTTTCTGATTTTTTAGCAAAGCTATCCTTAACAAGATCACGATTGGTTTTGTTGCGAATCGAAAAGCGTCTTCCAGTTCATGGATTATCTTTAACAGACCTTTGTGTCACGAAATCTTTAACCTAAGCGTGTCAAACTCGCAGCCCAACCAATGTTACAAACAAAACATTGCAACAAAAAAATACTAAAAATATCGTAGCTTAATTTTTGAAATTTCTAATTATACGTGAAACTGAAAATTAATCACAACATTCATTAGTGAACTATTAGTATATGTGTTGAATCGACGCACCATTTCTCCCACCATTAGTAAGGAATATTTTAGCAACCGATATTGAAATAATACCTATCATGGCATTAGTTCTTGAACTGTCTCGTATGGTGTGCGTAACATTAAATATTCCTCTTTTCTGCGAATAAAAAATAAGTTTATTAATTTGGGTAGTTATTCTGAGTCTAGTAAGTAAATGTTCAAAAAATATTGACTATTGTTAACAAGTTTTTATTACTTTGTGTTAATGATTTCTCGTCTATTTTAGGCTTTTATGTTCAGCATGCCTTTATCTAAACCATGTGGTGATAAAACTAAACAAAACCTTTTTTGATGGACATCAGAGCTTCCAAAATAAGGGGGAATTATTGAATTTCTGCTGCTATGTAAAAGATAAAAAAAAAATCTGCTTGGTGTATAAGAACGCTGCTAATATACCGAAGTTATATAACATAAAACCTCGCTATAAACAGCAAAAATAATATGATACAAATCACAATTAACCTTACATCTACAATGAAGTACATTAAGAGAAGAAAAAAACTAACACCTTCTCTATATATAGTGTGGTCCGCAAGACTTTTACTTGTTTGAAACGGCTCGTGGCTGGAAATGAATTTGAGTCCCCTGGTTTAAACAATGTCAGTATCATGGACCGAGACGCAGGCTTTCTTATTTGAAAGACTAATATACGACATCCTCCCCTCTCTTTCTCTGAATAAGAACGCGGGAACCTTTATTTGAATAATAACATTGGTTAATTTCATACGCTGTGAATTTTTCCGCAATTAAAATCTACCAAGTCTTGTTCTTCAGATACTGATAACGAACCAAAATAATAAGTCAACCGGAAAGTTCACTCCATTTGTGAAGTGAACAAAAAACAATACATTTTTCATGTATATATTAGTATTTATTGTACAATATTTTTTCCCCATTGTTACTTGTGAATGCTTGCCAGATGATGGCAATTTGTAAAGGCTATTTTTGAAAAATGCCTTGTCTTTGGAGGCGAAGAACTCAAATAGTGCTAGGTTGAGAAATGCTCCAAATTTGAATTTTTTTTTTCCTTTCAAAAATATTTGAAAGGAGATAAACGAGTGATAATGAGAGAGAGCTAGATCTGAGGAGTATGGCGGATGCGACACAAATTCCCAGCCTAGTTTTAGGAATTTTTGAATAATCGCCAATGCGGTTTGGCATTATCATGATGCAAAATAATGTTCTTCATACTGAACTTTGCCGGCCTCTTTTCTTTCAGAGCTTTTTTTCAAATTATCCATTTACTGACCTTATCTCTCCGAATTGAGCATTTTGTTAGGTTTCTTGGACGTCCCACCATATGCACAGCATTCTTATTCAGACTCACTTTCTATTTACAGGTGGAAGGGACAGATAGTCCATGCTACAAGTATGCTATTTTCCTTGCGATGTCTATTCGAAAATAATCAATTTTTTAGGACCTGTTATCATCCGGTGCAAAATAGGTTTGTTTATGTTCCGAGCAAACAGATATGCATACGACGATTCGATTTAACAAATTTTTCTCTCTTAACTCACGATTCCCCCATCTGGAATATTTATAGACCAATTCCAGTAACGATGGAAATTATATTGCCAGATAAATATTATTAAATGTGTGAAAAATGCATTATTTTCACTTCACAAACAAACAGAAATTTCCAAAAATTCTCTTAAAATCTATTCACATTTCGACTTATCCTGTACTTCCCTTAACTTTCCAATAATTTCTATGAAAATCAGAAAGTTTTTGAGCACAACCGATTTTGATGCAATCCTAATGAGAGTTTATTTAATAATAGGCAAACAATGCTTCATGAACAACAGATATTTCGAGAATTTCTTGTCTTAGCTTCATATAATTATCTCGCACAATATATCCAGCAACAGAAATCTTGTCTTCGCTTTATAAATAGTTTTATAAACCATATATATACAAATTAACATTTGTATTTCGTCCTTATATTACAATTTAAAAAGTATTGCTTCTACTTTTCAGTTAAAATAATGGATTCAAGTACATTCACTTACGCAGAATCATTCCTATATATTGTTCCAAGTGTACAATCAAATTATTTCTCTTACAGCAAATGGAGTACTTGCAAACTATTATAAAAATAATTAATTCGAGATAAAAAAAAAAAAAAAACCAACGTTTTTATACAGAGGCAAAGTTTATTAAAAAAAGTTATTGAAATATTAATTAAAACTTGTCACAAATGTCTAAATATTGCATTGTTAGGCGAGTAAGAACGATTCCCAAGGTCTTACAGCTCCAGCTTAATGGGAAGTTGGTTAAATTAAGGATCGAAAATTTGGTGACACACTAAAACACACAGATAGACACACACCAGGTGAAATACATAAAAACGTTAAAACTAACTAAAATTAATTAATTCATCCGATAAATTAAATGGTTGGAATGCAGTTTAGCTCAACCACCCTTGGAGACAGGAATTATTTGGCGGTATTTTGCCAAATGGAGCTACCCTGGTCCGCTTCGCAAACTTAATGTTCAGCCTAAAAAAAAAAAAAAAACTCGCCAAGTTAAATAATTTTTGAAATCACGCCAAGTGGTTGGACTAAACTGCATTATTAAAAAAATATTGAAATATTAGTTAAAACTTGTCACAAATGTTTAAATATTGCATTGCAAGGCGAGTAAAAACGATTCCCAAGGTTTCAGAGCTCTAGCTTGATGGGAAGTTGGTTAAATTAACGATCGAAAATTTGATGACACACTGATGCACACACACCAAATGAAATACATAAAAACGTTGTAATAATTTTATACTGAAACTGCTTCAAAATCGAGAGACCAAATTATTAATGTTTTAACAACAATACATCTTCAGAAGTTTTGAAAATTAAAATTCTCATATTTTGAAAGCAATTTTAATTTTTCTGTTGTTTCTATTATGTATAGCGATGCATGGAAAATGATCTTCAGTGTACACATAAAAAATCTATATGTATGTATATAATCGGAATTTATTGAAAGATATAAAATTCTGAACATTTGAATTATTTTTGATGTCATTTCTTTACAATAAGTATATTTGTGTTAAATTTGATTAATACAAATAAAAAAAAACAATCTTAACTTTAAAGTAAATTCTCAATACTTACAGAATTTTTTTTTTTCCAGCCTGCGTATCCTGCGGTTCAGCATCGATATTTGCTCTCCATTTATTGCGGAAACTTGAGAAATATCACGATGCTAAAACTTTAGAAGGACTCAAAATCTTAGGCATGATCACGAGTGTCGCTTCTGGAATCTCACTGGGCGTATACACCATACTAGCATTTTTCAACAAACAAAGTAAGTACGTTTTATTTGCCTTTAAAATGAATCAGTATTGAAATGGAATTTTAATAATCAATATAAATTTTAACAGTATTTATGTTAGAAATTAAAAACCATTTTATTTTACCTTTATTCTGATAATGAGTGCAAAAGGTTTACAAAAATAAAATAAACATTAATGATTTTTTCTCACAATTTATAATTTTTTTAAATACATTTTTAAAGATTTATTAAGAACAATTTTAAGTGCGAGAGATCAAACCAAAAGCTTTAAAATGTTTCTGACCCTTAGACTTCAGCAAAGTTAACTTTGCTATAATATATAGACTGGTTTATAAAAATTATTACATTTTTTTTCTACCTGAAATGGATCCATTCTTTAAATTAATAAACATGCAAATTTTATCAAAATAATAGTTCAATGCAAGTCGATTTCTATTTCTTTTAAAAAATAATTTTTTAAGTGGCAACTGAACATTTTTTTAAAATTAATCAATATTATTCACAAAAATCGTTTGCCGTGGGTGTACGGTGAAAACAATCTAACAAAGAGGATAATGGTAAATGACGCTTTATACGCAAATATTCATGAAATGACGAAATACGGGTAGCTGAATTTGTACAAATTAGTAGCACAGTCAAGGAAGCACTGCATTTGCACCGATCAACACAGGGGGAAAAAAAACAGCACTTGAAAAGAATAGAAGCACAGAAACAAAGTAACACTTTCAATAACGTTCAGCTCACCAGGTTACTGACTCACATCGCGGGCAAATCTCCAAAATAATACTCTGCGTTTCCAAGGCAGATTTCAACAACTTCCTGCAGATACAGGTCGCTTGCGAAGATTTGCTTGCCCACATTCCTCGGCAGAGCCGTTTAGCCAACTCCCTCCTCCATATCTTTCCGATTTTAAAACTGTTATGGCTGGGTAGGGGAAATTCAGGAAAAATTCCTTACCTAATGGAGATTTCGACACTATTCCAACCTTTTCGAGAACCTTCACTTTGTCAAGATCGGTGTGGGGAGTCATTGCTCTTGCTAATCGACCAAATCTCTGAAAATGTGTCTTTTCCTTTTAAGAGTAGCGTTGTGGAGAAGCGTCATCCCAGGTTTGTAACAGTATTGTCATGTGCATAGATTTAACCGGAATATTTAAATGATAGTAACTTTATTAACGCATGTACTGTTTACGAAACTGGAACTGTGTTGCTATTATACTGTACAATTTACGTCTAAAATACAATTCACCTCGTAATAAAAAATTTTGCTAAGATATTATTTTTAGATTTTTATTAATTTTTTTTTTTACCTGAAATCTGAGTATTTGAATTTTTTTTATTTTCCAACTGACCAAAAAATTTTATTTTGGTGAACTTTTTAAAATGTTCAATATAATCTTTCATTTCAGATTTCGATTTACACGGAGCGAACTATTTTTCATCTGCAGTCTTTAGCGGTCTTTGTTTAAGTACAAGTATAGAACTCTTTATTGTAGCACAATGGTATCAAAATGCAATTAAGGTAAGTTTGAAATACAAGTGCAATGATAAACGTATTAAAAACCAATTTGTTGGTCTATTTCGGTTATACTCAATTTATTGCAGCATGACCCAAGATAAGAAAAACAAATATTTACCTTTACATTGATTAAAAATAATAATTATAAAAACGTAATATTCCTTTCTCAAAATCCATGCAGTACAAAACCGTCTTGAGTTGCAGTCTCTCAGCTACCACAAATTTTTATGAAACAAAAGTTATCAGTCAATGGCAACTGACACGCTGGCAGGATAAAAATCTTAATTTTCGAATACAATGTTAAGATGCATTTAAAATTTTATGATTGACAAATAGCCACTTATTAGAGATGATTCAAATAATTTTGTTATACTGGTTTTTTGACTGGAAACTAATTTTAGCCTCTATGCTAACTAAAATTGTTTGAATTTAAAAATTCTGTTTCCTAAGAATCTACTAATTTCTAAGGAATCTATTCTTTATAATATACTACTTGTGTTAGTTAAATATTTAATAATTATATTATAGATGTCTGTGAGCACATCTTTTTATCTATTGCAGGCAAATGAACTTGCTACAAGAACAGTAATGGCTGCAAATAGCTCTCTACGAGCAGCATCATCAAGATTTTAAGTTTCAAGATATTTACATTAATACTACAGCTTCACTGGAACAAAAGAGGTCATTGCTTGATATCAATGAATAATTAGAAAGGGCAGTGTTGAAAGCATACAACACAAAAAAAGATAAATATTCAAAAACTGAAAGGCAGATAAGCAACAAACAGAGAAAGATTTATATGTGCATAATTAATTTTATAATACAAAACAGTTGTATCACATATTAAATATAGATAATTTATGAAAGAGATGATTAACTGTTTTTTAATACATGTTCTTTTATTGGAATTTAATTCACAATTTCTAATGAAAATTATTTAAAAAAAAAGTTACAAGCCATAATTTGAACAAATCAGACTATTTTAAATGAATTATCTGCAGCCTTTTTCTTAACTGCTTTAAAAGAATTAATATATATTTCATTATTTCTTTTTAAGAAAGTTTTTTTAAGTCTCTTATAATAAATATATAAATACATATGTGAGAGTGAAAGTGCTAAAAGGTTTTGAGGGCACTTTGAAATATATGTTTACCTTACACAAGAAAACATTTTTCAAATACCCACATATGAAAAACATTTATTTTTTTTAAACATTTTCATACTTAGAAAGAGAGGAACAAACTATAATTGATTTTTACTATGGTTGAAAAGAAAACAAATAATTACTATTTTGAAGAAATAAATAAATAAAAAATACTAACAAATTCAGCTTCAGAGAGTTAACTTTTAGTTTTTTCATTTTTTTTGAAAATTCAGAAATAATTAGTGATTTAAGAGAAATTGAAAATACTTATATATTTACAGACATCTAAAATTTAGCTCCTTTCCAGCTGATACTATTTGTACAGAAAAATTTCAAGCAAAATAAAAAAAAATTTAACATGCTTTTTTTAAAATAAAAAACAATACACAAATATTCTTTTTCCCCCCCCCATACAAACATGAATTTCATTAAAATATTTATGGGTTTTTATTCATTCATTAGTCTTTTTTTGCAAATAACTCCTTAAAAATATCTAATAATTTTTAAGTATTGTATAAAATATTTTTGGAAAAATATATATATCAAGATTTAATAAATCTTTTCTAAAAGGTGAAGCACTATTTTAGGAAACAGCAGCAACCCTACAAATATAATACAATTATACTACTTGTAACACTTTGATGACTTTTTTCCACAGTCTAAAATGTATTTGTAATAAATAAACTATATTATATATTGATTTGCTGTCACACAGAATATAAGACTCCCAGTTATAAACAGAGTTAAGATTTATTTAAATATTTAAAAATATGGAAATTGATATTCTACACAGTTATGAAGTATATCTTTAATCATATAAAATTAATTAACAAATTCATAAAGTGAAATACCAATGTAAAAAAAGATGACACCACAATTACATATTTGAAGTTTATTTACATATTTGCAAAAAGGTTAATAAACAAACAAAAAAAAAATGCTACAATTTTCTTCTGTTCCCCAATAATATGAAGAATCTTATTTCTTTAAATTTATTAATAAATTAGTGAAATTAAAACATTTAAAAACAATGAACATGATACAATCCATCAAATAGTAGCAATAAAAAAAATTCAACTTTCAAGTCTCTCATAAAAATCTTTACAATTGCATGAATTCTATAAAAATACTTTAAAGAAAATTACAGCAATATTATAAAAACAGAATCTAACAATTTCTCTTAAAACTTTTTCAATGATACTGGATCTTAAAACAAATGCATTTAGCAATTTTTTTTAAAAAAAAAATGAATCACTGCATTATGTTATTATGAAATTGATTTTATTAAACAGCATGTTTAGGAAAAAAAAGGTGCAAAAAATTAATTGAATTTTAAACTTAAAAAGTTTTAAAATTAGTTTATTCTTATTATTTCCCCTTTTAATTTTTTTTAAAAATTACAGTTAAGACTTCTATGCAATACCATAATGTGTAATAAACATTAATACGAATAAAATTAAAATAAAATGAGACAATATTCAGTAATAAAATATAAATAATACAATCATGGTATGTGATGTACAAAAATGCATATAAATTCAATCATGTTATAAAAAAAAAATATTTTACTCAAAAATATTTAAAATTATGAGAGAAAAATGCAGACATCATATAAATCAAAAAGTAGAAAGTAAAATATTATTTTGGCACAAAAAATATGTATAATGGGGGGGGGGGGGAATCAACAACTTTAAGAATATGAAAATTAAAAGTAATGATATATAAATAAAATCTCTGATTTATTTTACTATACACTTATATAAATAAAACTTGAGTATGTATATAGTAATAAAAAAAAAAGAGAAAAAGTTTTAAAAATAAAAAACATCATAGCTATGAAATAAAAAATCAATTTTAAGTAAAACATACATATTTTGAAAAAATATATTACAATTTTTCAGACATATTGTTTTCTAAATGGCAAACAATTTTGATTACATCAATATATATGAAGATATTTATTTCTCAGTATGAATCACTGATCAGTCCTATTTAAGTCCCATTTTTAAATAAGTTTTTAAAATTTTTTATATTCAAGTATTTCATAATAAAAATTGATAATCATTCTGCAGTTTGTAATATTTATATTACTGCGATAAAAAAATATCATCACATGGAAGAGAACATATTATGATAAATTTTAACACATATATATATTCCCTTTCTAATTAATTTTAAGAAATTTTTGCAGTAAATTTGAATTTTTAGTATAATACTTTTCTTCGCCCAATTTCTAAATGAATTTATAGTTTTATTTGTAAAGAGTAAAACAAATATTTAATCAAATATAATTCATGCTTTAGAAATATTGGGTAAAAGAACTTCTCACATTCCTCTAGAAACAAGGAAAAAATCTTATTTTAACACCTTCACCTTTAAAGAAAATATACATCTGTTAATTTTTTTTATGAAATTATCATTAATTATAATTATATATATGATTTAATATTTATTTTGATCTTCCAAATTTAAATAAATAAATACAAAATATTTCAATATGGATAAGCTATATAAATTAAAAAATGAAAACTAAAAAATTAATAACCCTAAAATGCAAATATTCACAACATTTGGCACATCATGCGTCATATCTATTAAGTATTTTTCAAAATTTATAATTTTACATTGCACATTGTATTTAAAAATTGGCTTTTAATTTCACACATATATTTTGTGTTATATTTAATAAGGTATTTATAAACTACTTATTGCTTTATTTCTGCGGATAACAAACAGAGCATAGTTATATTCATATAGTCATTGAACACATTAAAATCGAATAATACATTACAAATTACTGATTATAGAAAATTAAAATAAAAAAAAATTCAAAAAACAGTGACATCTCAGGCACAAGTAATAATATGAAAGTTCAATTTCAATGAAATATTCAAAAAGTAAATTCAAATTCATTGAAGACTTTTATAAAATTAAAATGATATGTAGAAATTATACACATCTTTTAATTTTCATAAATGAACCATAAATGAACATATACTTAAATATCTTAAATGGAAAAGACATATAACAAATATAATATGTAATTTAACAACATGAAAATAAAAATAGGGTTAAAATAAGACTAAAGTTTAATAAGGTTGATATATTTAAACAAGTTTTTTTTTATATTAACAAATTATAAATTTTTAGATATAAAGTAAAGATAGTTTTGGTAAAGATTTTATTTGATTAAAACTAATAATTCATAAATTTTAATTATTCTTCAATAAATATTTAATCAGTTTTTATCATTGAAAGGGGTGGGAATCATAAAAATGGGAATAGTATAAAAAAACTATAATTTGCAAAAAGTAAAAATAATACATAAAATATTATAAAAACATGAGAAAGTAAGTACACAATTAAAATAAATTTTGATTATATGTAATGAGTCATTGATGTTGGTATTGAGTGTTTTCATTCAGTTTTTTCCCCCAAACTGTAAAATGTCTCTTTTCATAATTATTTATCTTTAAATCACATGAGTGAGTTTTTATGGTATTCTAAAAAGAATCTTTTGAAAGATTAAGAATCTCTTTAATCTTTCAAAATTCTACAAAGAAATTGAACTAGACAAATATTAATATTGTAATGCATTTATATCAAATGAATGCACAGTGATAAAATGGAATATGTTTAAAAAAGCAGTAAAAATATAACAATAAAAAATAACAAAATAAGATTGAAATTATATATTTAAAAAAACCAGCATATTATTACTTACAACTATTTAAAAAGTAAATGCAATTTTTTTTAAATGTTAGTGAAGTATTCTTACTATCAAAACTTTGTTATTTTCACATGAACACTTTAAACAAAAGGTACTAAGGTAACATTTGGTAAGTATTAGAGCTTTTGAAATCATAATCAATCATTTTGAGGGATGGGGAATTTATTTTCAAAACGATAATAATCTTTAATCGTTTGAATATTTTTAAAACTCACACAATCAATCACAACTGTACAAAGCAGTTAACAAACATGTGCCTAGAAAGCATGGCTGTAAAGTAAACCCACAAATATACAGGATTAGCATTTATAGAACAATGTTATAACGAGGGATTACTGTACATATCACGATAAAAGGAATCTTGATATCTATCCATGTTTCTTTGAATCAGGAGTCTATTATGTTTTTGGATAAGAAAAAGTTCCTCGAACATTTTGCAGGCCTTTAACATGAGTAACAATATTGCAAACTTTAAATATAATCTTAACCTTTTAATTCAGTGGTTTGTTCAAGGTTTTAAAAATCTACTTGCTATTCATAACTCCATAGCTTCATTTCTGAGCATGCTTGATGAGATATACTTCGCTCTGTAAGTATTCATATTAAACTGCAAGATCACAACTTTGCAGTTTTCCACAATAATTTTCAAGCAGCTACAAAGTCAGAACAGCTTTCTTGTAACCAAACTTCAAGCTTTTGAATGAAGAGTAAGATTTGCAGATGATAGGTTTGCACAAGATTCAATAAATTTATTTTAAAGAACCTAGCTTTGAATGTTGTAACTGCTTCTAATGTGAAATTCGGGAAGAGAAGATTAAAGGTAGATGAATGAAATAAAGTAAGAAAAATTAAAGAAGTGAAATCATCTTAATAATGGATGCCACTGTTAGGATGATATATACATGAGTTACTTTTTTCTCCACTAAAGTCAGGACTCATACAAATTAGGTAATAAATCATTCCTTCATCATATGGGAAGATCTGAACTGGAGGAAGTTTGAAGCAGGCGATGGCCAGTTTCACCTTCAAGCATGGCTATTCTTTGTTTTAACATCCTCACCTAAAAGAGAAAATGTATGCAACACTGTAATTTTTCAGCATAAACAAACCATTAATAAAGACCCTGGAGATAATAACCTTTTTTGCTTTATATCTCAGAAAACCAAACACTCAATCAAAAGAAAGATCCTGTCCTGTTAAGAACCATACATAGAAATATCCTACAAAAATAACTTTCTCAAATTATTCATGAGTGTTATTTTATAGCATACTTTTTTTTAAAAAAAATTTAATTTAACATTTGGATACATTCTACCCTAATATTTCTTTTAAATTAAGAAACTTAACAACTGGTAGCTATGCAAGTGCTACTTTTGGAAAAATACAATAAAGATTACAGAAATAAAACATTTATGAATAAATTTCATTTTGGAAAACAATCTTATAATATTTACATATAGGAGGTAAGTTACACATTATTTTGAGAAACTGAAAGTATTATAAATATATGTTTGTTAGAATTTGATCTTTTTGTGGCTAGATCTAAAACAAAAATATATACACAATACCACACTGGAAGAATTTTACATGTGAGTATATAATAATAATTTAATAAGTGTTACATAATGACAAACAAATCATTGAGACATTTCTTGTGATGTGTGATTTTATAAATGCAATTTTTTTCTCCTTTTTAGAAGAGAAAAATATTTATTTTCTAACATTTTATTCATTATTAAACAGTCTTTGCTCCAGTAATAACTAGTAGTAACTTTGCTCCGGTAATATAAAAATTTTCTGAGTTGATTTATTAAGTCCATGCACAAGCATTGATTAGAAGCCTTTTTTACTTACCTGAGCATTATGCCTTTCTGTCAAAGAACTCATTTGCAACTCCAGTTTTTTCACTTTGGTCTGTTGTTTCTTTTTTGCCTTTTCAAAGGCTATAACCAAGGCACTGTAGAACAAAAATTTTAGCAATTAAGAAATAGAATATAAACTGAGTCTGAAAATACATGAATAATTGTGATTTTCTGTACATTGAAAGATCACTAAATAAATATAAAAATAACTTTGATTCCAAATGTTGCTTTTTTTTCTTCAAATTGAAATTAAATAAAGATAATCATATTAAAAGCATACATTTGGTTTCATAGTATTAAGTCTTTGTGACTTAAAATTGACTTTTCATTTCAAAGAGACTCATCGAATTTACCAGAAATCTAATCTTTAAGAATCACACAATCTGAAAAGATGTGTGTGGAGGGAAAATGCACATAACTCATTTTTACAGTTATCACCATTAACAATTTTAAAGATAATTAAAGAAGATTCCATAAATCTGGAGGAAAAGATGAACATCACATCATCAACACTTCAAATAGCAATTTAAATTGAAACTCTATTACTAAAAAGTAAGTAGGCTAAAAAAAAATCAAAAACTTCAATAAAGATTTAAATTATTGAGCAAAAAAAAAAAAAAAATATTGAGCTATAAAATATAATGTTAATTGAAATTAAATGTTGTTAATTGACGCTAAGGGGGAAAGTAATTCTTATTTTTATCTAAATTTCAAGTCAGCAAGAAAAGTCAGAGTCTTTGATCTTCATATAATGATCTAAAAAACAATAGAACATAAAAGACAGTGCATAATGCTCATAAATATTAAAAATCATTATTAGTAACATTAATTAATAATAAATCATACCCGAGTTCAAAAATATTTATTGGTAATGATTCTATTTACATAAAATAAGCTTAAGTTAATAAACATACATTTATGCTAATTAAGTAATACTGCTAAAATAACATTTTTATCTCACCTATTAGTACGCTTCAGATCATTAACAAATTCAACAGATTGTTGAGCACTCATTTCAGAATTTTTAGTTACTTTTTCTATTGTCTGCACTAGCTCTTGTATTCTTGCTTTCAACTTACTGACTTTCTCAGTAGCTTCACTTTCATCAATGTTCAAAGCTTTTTGATTTGAATTAGAAGACTGAAAATTATTATAATTAACTCAATAAGAAAACATAAAATATTTTATGAACAATATGCATATAATTTTTCCATAGAATTTAAACTTTTTTTCATCAAAAATTAATTCAGTCTCAGTTAAAATACACTTTAAAAATGAGAAAAATATCAAATTTAGATGAATGAATTTAAACAATTATGCACATATATCAATAAACATAGCTTAATTTTATAAAGAAACAAGATAATTCTGAAATGTATAAACAATAAATTGTTAAATGAAGAAAATATCTTAAATAATACGTCAATTTAAAATTTAGATTCAATTTTAAAAATGTAATAATTAATTGGTAAATATTTTAGTTCATTAAATACATTTATTTCATTCAACAAGAAATATATCAATAGCTACAAGTTGGATGTGAAAGGGTTCTGGCATATATATAATTGAAAATGAACCTTCGAAATATTCATGACTTTAATGATAATTTTGATATTGATGAGTAGAAAAAGAAATAAGTAACATATTTGTTGCAGCAAATATCTCCTTAATTTCTTTTTCTGAAACTTTTTCAACTCAGTAAGTGCTTTAAGTGATCATGCTAGATTTTAGGTTTTTGGCATCATGACATATTGTTACACATAAACATTAATTTTTTTGAATGTTTAATGTGTATGGTTGTCTCTAAACAGTTGCTATCTTTTAATGTTCACATTTCATGTAATTCAGTTTAACTAGTCATCAAGTAAAATTCTGGTCCTAAGATAGCCTGTTAAGAGATCTTGTCTCTTATTAAGTTATAAAATTAGTGCAACTTTTGTAAAATTAATATTAAGACAAGACTTTCAAGAAATAGTTAGTGATACATTTCATCATAGTTTCATAGTTAGTGAAGCAGCATCGATTCAGAAATTAGGAAATTTATATTCAGAACTCTCCATTTAAATGCAAATTAACACATAACTGAAGACGAAACTATTGTATACCTTTTTGCTATGATTTTAGATAAAACAAAAAAAAATACTAAAAAATTATTTTTAAAAAAATCTATATCACATGAAAGTCTTGATTTTATATTTTTTTTTCAAGTTAAAATCTCATCTACAAATTAAAAAAAATCAATTCTACTGAAAATAAAAATAATTAATTTAATATTTAGACTTTTTTTAACATTTGAAAAGCCTAGTAAGATTGGGAATTACAAAATTTTAAATTTCTTTCCACTATAACAAATAAATGTAATATTAATTAATAAAGTGACTAAAATAATGACTTACTTTCAGTTTATTAATAAGTTCTGCTTGTTCTTGCAATTCACTTTTAAAATGTTCTATTTGAACTAAATAAGCTTGTTCTTGTGCCTCTCTGCTACTTAATTGCAATTCTAATGATGTTTTTTCTTTTTCTAATAAATAAACCTGAGCCTTGAATTCTGCCTTTTCTTCCTGGAAAATATAAAATTTTCTCACATTAGGAATTGATTTATTATAGATAAAAAAAAAAAAAAAAAAACTATCAAGACCAATGTACTTTATAACAATACTTAAGAAATTTAGCTAATTGCTCAAATTTCATTTTAATATTTTCTGTTCAATATATTAATTGTACTGCATGTTTTCACTCAAGCCATTTCTTCAAATATCAAAGTATTTCTTAATCAGAATTCAATTGAATGCAAGCTTCTATTAATTAAATAAGAAATTCAATAATCACCTAATTAAGGTTTGTTTTGTCATATATGAACAGTAAACAAAATTTAATGGAAAGGATCTTAAATCTAAATATTATAATCAAATATATTATAGACTTACTTTTATCGCCATTAACTCTTGCATGAGGACGGCATTTTCCAAGTCTAACTTTTGAGCATCAATAATAGGTGGAGGATCTTTGCTAGTAGGGTCCACATAAACACTCTCTAGTTCTACAACAGTAGTACGAACAGCTGATCTGTCATTCTTTAGCTGTGTAATATAATCTCGCAGCCTCCTTTCATCTGCTTTAGAAAATTCACCATCACAGCTACTTGAGACAGAACTGGAAGTACTACAGAAAAAAAAAGTAACATATATATACAAATATTTATAAGTGCTATTTATGATAAACAAGTTTTTACAAGAAAATAAATTTATATATCAGATAGTCTTATCGAAATGATAAAATTTAAATTTCTTCTCATAACAAGTTAAAAACACCCAAATAAAGTGAATAAATTTTAAAAACATTTTATGATAATAATTACAATACATTTTTAAAAAAGAAAACAGCAAAATAATAAAAATTAGAGCTCATCAATTTTTAAGATAATTTTTCTAATTTTCAAATCAAAGACAGAAATTAATAACAGCTTACACATGCATAGAAACTACTATATTACATCTCGAAGATCACATATAATGCTTGCTAATTCATCAAGATCAAAATTCTTTCACCTGAATAGCAATTATTTTATCTCAATAAACAGTATAATTACATAAGAGGATATGCAGAAACAGATTAACTGAAAATAATAAATTCAATGGGTTTTCTAGTAAACTGAATATATTTGTAACCATGGTTGGTATTTAAAAAATGCATGCATAATCTCATGAATCTTATTTGGGTTTTCCAAAATCTATCTATACTAGTGCCATAAAACTTTTATATTGTAATTATTCACATATTCACAAAACAAATATTGATTATAAAATTCTAAGAAAAATAGAAGAAATTTTCCATTTTAATAAATGAAATTTTAGTGATAACTTTTCAATTTATCTGATAATTTATTGATGTACATTTGAGAAAAATATATTTCCCATATATATATAATTTAAGAATCGATAGTTGAGAGATTTCTATGATAGAAATATTTAGAAATCCTGTACATGTTATCTAAAATATATTTATAACAGTCAACTTCTTCAATATATTAAGGAAAAAGAGAAAGCTAAATATTAAATACTAATATACAGCTACAAGACAGCAAGCTTACTTTGAATATCATACAACTATTCCATAAAAATTTGTAACTGAACGTATATATTTAAATATGTTTAAAAAATAAAAAAAAATTGTGATAATGAATTCAAAAACGCAAAAACTAAGTCAAACATACCTCGTTGTATGACTATGAGATGACAGGTCTTCCCAAGGACTGATATGGCAGCCTCCCATTCTGCAAGAAATACCATAGCTTCTATCAAGTTTCTGTAAGAAATGTCTTGCCATGCTTTCAGCTGATTTTCGATTTTCTTGTGAATCTTTCAACATCTCCATAATTTTTTCTTGGTTTTCATCATCAGATTTGACTGTAATAATGATAATCAATAATGTAAAAAATAGCATAAGTCTAAATTATTATAACTTTTTAAAACAATAGAGTAAAATATTAATCAAGAGCTAAAACTATATTTAAAAAGAAACGTCTTACATAAATCCATATGATTGAGTGATGTCATATATAATATTCAAAAAATTTTATAAACACAAGTTTTTTTTTTTTTTTTTTTTTTAAAAAAATTTACTATTATTAACATTTATAAATACCAGCTTTCTTCATCAAGAAATACATAGCACAAACTATTGTCCTTACATATTTTTATTTTTCTCATACAGCTAGATTTCAATCAATCTCACTAAGATTTTATCAAATTGCAACACAAAATTTTCTTTCTTTTTGTTGCTATGGGAACATATATAATATAAAATTTTTATTCTTTTGCATATTTCAAAGTCTCAATATTATCATGTTCCTATAAATTTAGTCAAGAAGTAAGACTACAATAAATTTATTGGCAAGGAATTTTTAATGGTTTTTTTAGAATAATATTTAACATCAAAATATGTAAAATTTTCAATACATTTTTTGTAATAATTTTATTCCTTTTTAAAAATCAAAATACTTCAAATTATAAGCTTAGATTTTTTACATTACAATAAAATATCGCTGAAGCTTATAGACACTTAAATTTATTTTATCCAAAAGTTTATTCTGTTGCATTATGCTATATAACCATATCATTGTGGAAACTCTGTACTATATTATGACAGTGACAGTTTCTTATAGTACAATCAATTTTCAATAAGTAAAAAGAAATGAAAATGAACAAGTTCAATAAGATGTTAAATATGTAACAAAGGACCCACAGTATCAACCTATTTTTGATCTGGAGCTTGTTTTTAACAAAATTGTTTATTAATATTACACTTAAAACACAATACAAGGGCTTTTGGCGAAGGACCTTGTAATTTTGAACCTCGGTAAAGTGACAAAGAGGGCTCCTAAGATGGCATCTCTCTCTCCAGACTTCAACACCACACCAACAAAGGGACTTGGAACCTCTACAGATTGAACATGTATCAGCCCTGCTGATGTTTACTGCTGCTTTTGGAAGTGGCGAAGAACAAGCAACATAATTGATCATTCAAAATAATTCACAGAAGGTTTAAAGGTTCAAAACACCAGAAAAGTTAAGGATGTGCACGATTAGTTAATGAAATGTAACTAAAGATGAATTTTCTGCTCTTTGAAGTGGTGAAGCATACTATAATTCAAGAGAAAACAATAAGTATGGATTATATGACATTTTGAGAATTTTATACAGCTATTTTAACTCATAGATAGTGAGACAAGAAACTGATGTTAATTCTTCACATAGCATGCAAAATTTACAAGAATGATTAATAAAAATTTGCCAGATCTAAAAATTAAATATTTTATGCTACATGTGAAATAACTTTAAATCTTTGTCGAAAACACATAGACTTTAGAGGGTTTCTTTTTATTAATCAAAAAATTTAAGCATCACATTTTTCTTACCAACAAGATGACAATGTGGAGATTTAGAGTGGATGCAGTTAAGCATTTATTGAACCAGTATAAAAACGTGTATCTGATTTATAATTAATTCCCATAAAGAAATACTTTACCTAGACCCACAGCTCTACAATTGGCACGTATTTGATCTTGCTCTGATTCCAACAAAGCTAGAAGCACTTCAAAAGTCTCTATTGCTTGATCACTGTAGGAAAGGGCAAGTTGGAGGGCAGTGTTATTTGATTCATATTTTCCAATAAGAACACTAAGTCTATCACACTGTCCTTTGCTCTCTTCCAGGGTCAAGCTGAGTAGGTCATTTTGAGATTTCAGGTGCTCAATGCGGCTGTTCAGTCTTTCCATCTCCACCTCGAATTCTCGAATTTTATTTTCAGGAACAGGAGATCCAGTGGAAAACAATGTTTGGAAAATTTCTTGAGCATGGGATTCTTCATGAACATTTTGAGCCAGATGCTCAGCCATTTTGGTAGTTGATAACTGAAATATAATTGTAACATACCATCAGATTATAGAGAGTTATTGATAATATGAGAAGTTGACAAATGTATAAAGAAATTTTTAAATGTTATTTTAAGAGACATTAGAGAATTCAGCAGGGGTAAGAGAAAAGTGGGAGGAATATGAGATTCAGATTTGCCAATTCAGAATGAAAATATGGAAATATTTCAAAGATTTTTTTTTTCTTCTTTCAAATAATCAAAACAGAAATTTTCATTGAAACAACATTTAAAATTGTTTAAAAAATATGATTATCTTGAAGATATTATTATTCAAAAGCAAATGGATTTTTCAAAATTAATTTAAAAATCAAGACTCAGTACAAATTGTTTCACAACAGATATATATTTTTCCTTACTAAAACAGGAACATTACATATAAATTCATTAATAATTAATACATTTTAAAAGTGACATATAATAAATTGTTTCTGTTGAATATTTTTCTTTTTCTTTTAAATCCATTTTTTTTCCATGACATAAAATAACAAATATTAAATAATTTAAAGAGAGCATAAATTAATATTATAAAATAAAAATTACAAGAATAAGTGATTAAACACTAAGGCAAAATATATTTTAATGATAATGAATATAATATTATTTTAAAAATCTTCAGCAGTCATTATTTATTAAATAATCAATACACAAATCAAACACCTGTCACTAAAGTATCTTAAACTAATTTTATTCTAAAACAGGCAACTGCTGTTAGTTAAATGATTTACAAATATATATAAAAAAAACAGAGTTCTACAATAAACTATATAAAAGTTAAGAATAAATAAATTTAATTGCATAATTTTAAAAATGAATTATTATTTTTGAAATTAAAAATGTACAAAACTATCATAGATCTAGAATTATGCATTCATTCATTTTATAAAGAGGGGGAAACCTACATTGTATCAAATACTGTAGAGGATGGAAAATAATAGTGATAAATGGTTAAATATTTCAGCGAGAAAAAAAAGCATGTTTACCCCTAAACTTGATATTTCAGAACCTAAGATGTGACGATCACCACTTTCTACTTTTTTCAGTCTCACACGTTCTGCCATTTTGGCAATAGGAACATCTTCTCTGGATGTGGGAGTTCTTTCACCTGTTGTGGGATTAATGTGAGGACTTTTGCTTCGAGTTGGAGAACTACCCGTCTGAGAACCTTGTGAACTTTGGGATTGAAGACTAGCAAGTTTTGATTGCATTTCACGTATCTACAGTGAATAAAAATCAGTTAGGTTCAGTTTTTAAGAACACTTTAAAATGACACATTTAAGAACACACAGAAAAACAAAAACGAAACATAGAATCATCAAAACTTAACCAAATGTGAAACATTGAAGTATAAAGAGAAGAATGATACTTTAACTAAGTAAATTTTAAAGAAAGAAATGTCTAAACTGTCAACTTTTCCAAGCAGATCCTCTTCATCAATTGACTTAATTTTCACAGCCTTGATATGTATCACATTATGCTCAGTTACTCTCTATATATTATATAAAATACACTGAGATTGATTTTTCTTTTATAATAATAAAAAAAACTTTGTCAATAATTACCAATGTTTCAATCCCTAAAGTGAAAATTTTAGAAGTTTTAGAGTAAAACACAGATGAAGCACTCAATTTAGCTCAGGAATGATGCTACTAGGAATTAACACTGGATAAGTAATACAAATGATATAAAATGTTTCTTATTCATATATTTTTAATTTAAGGTATTATTTCAATGAACATATGCAAGTTTAGAGAAAATATAAGCTTGAGTTGAGTTTTTGATCATATGTTTGTTTTTGTTGTACAAACTGTAAAGGTATACGTACATCATTTTATGCAAGTTTATATTGAACACAAAAGTTCCTGGAACGCAATAGTTCTTAACAAATATATATTTATTAAGTGAGTGAAAGACAATGCATGCAGCTGGATCTAACAACATCTATCAAGTTCTCGCCAAATTCCTTACACGTACAATAAATACGATTACAATTTATAATAAAGTGATGTCACAGATGTATTTCTATGCATATGTATGTGTGTATATATGTATGTGTATGTATACATACATACACACATACATACATGCATATACAAGCAGTTCAAAAATACACATGTTAAAAATACAAGTGCGGTAATTAATTTAGTAGGGTCCAATATATAATTACTATCTCTTTTCTAAGAAAACCCATTAATATGAAACCCATCTGATCTCCAAAAATCATCGCAATAGCCTTTCCTGCCATGAGACTTTCTTCAACTTCTTTGTGGCACCTTCACAGGAAGCAACTGAATGTTTTAATTGTTTACTTGGTTACTGGAGTATAATGATAAATCCAGATTTCATTGATGATGACACCTAATTTGATGCAAAATGACAATAATTTGCACTGCATGAATCAAAACTAACATATGAATCAATGTTACATTAGTTTTGGCACTGTTTAACAGATGACAGAATGCAATGATAATATCAGTTTGCCTTAGCAATGCATCTGTCATCAAAAAAAGGAACTTATAGCTAATCCTCATATATATATATATATATATATACACGTACATAATAATGTTCAATAGACATACAAAATAAACATGTCTATAAACTTATAATGAATTACAAAACTGTAGCAAAAATAAATTTAATGAAATATGCATATAATAATTCAATGAAAACAAGGTAGCAAGGTTAAAATAAAGAGATTAACTAAAAACTAAAGACAAAAATCTAAAAAGGAAACAGTCTTTAAATTGCTGAGTAAGTATTACACGTGCACACATACACACACTATATATATAAAGGGATTATTTATCAGAAATATATATTTTATACAGATTTGCATATTTGAAAGGTCACATGGGTTGTAGGTATGTACGAATTTCATAATTATTTCTAAGTATCATGATTTTTTAAAAAAATATACAAATATGTGAGTTTAATTTTTAATAGATTATTTTAATTTCAGTAAAATAACTTTTGCTTCCTATGTTTTACCCCCTCCTCCTAATTATGCTGAATATGAAGGGTTGGATACAAAATATTAGTATAAAGATGCATTCTCAGTCTCAAGACAGTATTTTATATTGCTTAATCTCCAATTTTGATTTAATTGTCTTCTTTTTCTCCCCCCCTCTTGAATTAAGGGGGGGAGGATTTAATTTTTATTCCCTATTTGAGATTTTTGGTCTAGATCTTGGTGGTGTTTTTGTCTATTATGATTATCATGGTAATTGTATATTTTTAAATTATTAGTCTTATTATTACATATTAAATCTATTAAAATTTCTCAAATTGCTGTAGTTAGGTAATTTATTATTAGATTATATACAAGTTTGTTGATACTCCTATATATTTTTGTTTAAGCTTACAGCAACTTAAAAACTTTATTCCCTATTTTAGATTTTTGGTCTTTGTAAATATATCATTTAAACTATTTATTTTAGCTTGTTTGCCTTGCTTTTATTGTATTTTGATATGCATTTACAATTTTAACTTACTAATAATAACAGTTACTACTTGTTCATTTCAAACAACTTTACACTGGTTCAATTTTACATTTCAAATTCCTAAGAGGAGAAAACATAACCCACCCTCCGCGAAAATCTGTCTCTTTCTTCTCTGCAACTGGAAAATGCTGCCCGAGTGCGATTGAGTTCATTTTCTTGCCTTCCAAGTTGTTCTTGCAAGGCTGCGTTTTCAGCTCTCAGCACAATGACTTCCTCTTGCAGTTGTGATATTTGAAGACTATGGCATGAAGTCGCTCGATTTTCTTTGAATCCTTCCATTTCCCGATCTCTTCCATTCTAGAACAATAAGCTTAAAATTATTTTTTTTCTTAAAGCAATTAATTTCCTATAGTCGACAAAGATTTTTTTGTTGTTGAAATTATTAGGAGGGAAAGAAAGAGCTTGTCAAAACAGCAACAACTTGCCTGAATTGGTCGATCTTCGGAACTTTCATTGTCCCCAAGACCACTGCTGGCCTCCTCTCCTTCTTGTAAAATTGTTCGAGAAATCTCATGCCGAGAATCTTCTTCACCACCAAATCGAGACAGCTCTGAAAAAAAGGCATAAATAAAATTCGAAACAACGAAACGCAACAAACAAAAAATTTCAAAGAAATCTTAATACCATCCACAAAATGCATTTTTTTAAAATTATTACTAACTATTCAAGAACTTTTTCAAGAGACAAAATGAAATGTTTCGATTTTGAACACTAAAATACTTAATAATAAAAAGTATTATAGTAGTAAAAATTGAAACATTTATACCTCTCTCGCTACAGGATTCCGTAATATTATTATCGTTACTAGTACAATGGCTTTGAGTTTCACTTTGTCTTGATTCTTCGCCAGATTGCTGGCTACATTCATCTTCCTCTCTAAAAAAAAAGGAAAAATCACGCGGAATGAAATCAGAGATTTGCAATAATATTTTTCAACGATTCATTGAAAAAAATGTTCCCCGGATCTTTTTTTTTTTAAATGAAACTACAATCAAAAATGTTTATTTCCTACTTTACTACTAGTATTAGCCAAAATATAATCATTTTGAGTAGTTCTTAAAATGGCGATACGTATATTCTTATGTGATGGATCGCGAACAGAGCTTAAAAATTTATTTTTAAGATATTGAAGAAATCAAAATAATTTAAAACGTTCAAATATAACCAAATTTTTTTTTTTTTACTTTCAAGGTTTAAAAATGGGAAAAGCATTGTTCGCAATATGTATATTCTTATGCCTTAACGGTGCTATACTATAAAATAAAGAAATAATCAGAAAAAAAGTTTTAATTCAAATTGGTCTAGCATTCAATTCTTTTTAACATCTGGTATTTAATTTAAGCCACAGATCAATCAGCAACTTTACATCAATTAATAGTTTTGCCGGATTCGAAATATTTGTCATACCTACGTAAGCTTTCAGAACAGAAACAAGTAATAAAAAAAAATTACCTAGGTCAACAAAGAAATTTTTTTTATTTTAGTTACTTTTCATCAAATAATTACAATAAATATAACTATGTATATACATATGGCAGAATCATAATATTAAGCGGCAAAAGAAATTTTTTTCCAGGTATCTACACGCTTCGTCACTGACGGTATTTATTCCTAAATTTATATCGAGCTAAACATCTTATATAAGAGAATTTTTTTTCTGCTATATAAAACTAAAATTAATTATTTAAAAATCAAATAAAAAATTTTTATGCTTCGACGATATTCGATCCGAAAGCATGAAGATTCTACGCTGACGCTCTACCAACTTTGCCATTGCAAGACCAATGACATAGTAGAAGCATTGGCTTGTTTCTTAATTCATCCGGTAAATTAAATAGTTGGAATGCAGTTTAGCCCAACCACCCTTGGCTTGGAATTATTTGGCGGTATTTTGCCTAATGTGGCTATCCTAGTCCGCTTCACGGACCTAACGTTCAGCCAAAAAAAAAAAAAAAAAATCACCAAGTTTGGCAATTTTTGAAATCGAGCCAAATGGTTGGGCTAAACTGCATTTTCAGAAATTAAATTTAATTACTGAATTATTATTTGAAAAACTGTATTAACATCAAATGTCATCCACTACAAGTTTTAAAAAATGTATTTTTAAACTTGAGTGGATGAATAAAAAATATTTTACTAACGATTGAAAATTTGAACAAGATATATAAATATATATAGGGAGAGTGTGAACTTATAGTAGAAATTTAAATAAAAAAAATGAAAAAAAATAATGTTCGATAGATTAGTTAAGTTTACAGACACAAACAATTTAAGTATAATTACAGAGTTTTTATTTTTTATTAATCGAAATAATTTACTTTCTATATAATTTTCATTTGATGTAGTTTATTTTTGAGTAGAATTGATTCTGAGTAATTCTTCAATGAGAAACAATTTATATGTCATGATATATCTTTATCTTTGTTTTCATTAATAATATCATTTTATGTTTAATATTGAATCAATAATGCATAAACGGTTTTCTTCTTTCATTAAGACTTTAATTGTTATAGTTTAAAATATTAAACTTTAAAATTTAAAAGGCTTATTTTCTCACATGCACTGATAAAGGAGAAACCAATTTTACAGTGAACTGTACAAAGTATTTTTCTCTTATAATAATTTTAGAAAATTATTCATAATTTCTAGTAAAATCAGGAATGGGTTAAAATTAATGTGATCAAACAATTATTCAGAATGAAATACCCGCTTGCAGAAAAAAAGAAAAGTAATTGTGAATCGAAGAAAAACGTTTTTCTTCCTTTCAAAGTTGTTTCAGCAATCGATTTCTTATTTCTAAAGCTGTTTTAGGAAGTGGTGAATAGAATACATTTTAAAGTTTTAGAAAAAGAATTGTGATAAAATTTGAAAAGGAAATTTAGAAAATAAAAATTACATTTTATCGCCAGTGAATTTTATCTCTTTTCAAATCATATTCGAATCGCATTCGTTCGAAAAACCAGTTCCTTATATCTATATTATATTTAATTTTTTTGTTTGTTTCTTTTAAGAAATTACTTATTGCTGTTGCTTTTGTTCTTTATTATAATCTAACAATTTTTCCTCTATTTATCCTGACTTGGTTTGATTTCATTATTTGCTTATTTGTTCATTTTTGTTCCTTTTCGAAGAACAAAACAATGTTATATGTATGGAATACATTTGAAACTGAAATTGTAATTCAATGTACTTCATATGTTTCTGTAACATAATTAAATTCTGTATTAACCTTGTACCTTACATTGTTTCTTCTCCTGTTTTCATTTCCTCTTTCGGAATGCATTTGATATGGCCGTAATAAAATCGGATTTCTTAATCTATATGTTATTCAATGTTCTTTTCTTATTACTTTTATCAGTTCTGCTGTCATCTCGTGCTATTACTATTTCTTCTTTTCGTGTCCATCCATGATTACTGTATCTAAGCTCGACTTCTTATGGCTTCTGATAATTTCTTTGATACCAACTTCTTGAGATCATATTTTGAGTTGATGTATATTTGTTAATTTTAGATGAGTTAATGGAAATACTGACACCTATAATGCAATTCAATTTCCAACTATCAGAACACCATGCAAAAATAGCTTTAAATTCTTTAATTATCTCATGAACATCAATAATAATTCCCTACATAACATTTGATTAAAACAGCAATACGTAAACTGAAACAAAGTACCA
>BMAW01104572.1:765946-806262 GCA_019974015.1 Nephila pilipes | reverse complement strand
GAAAAGTAGTTCTCTAACATAAATAAAAGACAATATTAAAAATACGCAATAATAATCATACAAATTGTTTCTAGTATTATTAAACTTTAAACACATTTCGTTTACACCGTTAAGTAAATTTAAATTTGAAAAATCCATAAGGCATTTTTAAAGTAAATTAGATTCTCCTATTCTAATTTAAAGTAAAATTTCATTGCATAATACTAAATATTCACTTGAAGTTATAATGATTAGATGAGATTTTATATCATAAAAGCTATATCCAAAATAAATTTCGACATTTCAGCAGCGATTTTTTTTTAAAATGCAATAAAATACGAATACAGCCACATTCGAACTTAATACATTTACGGCATTTTTCTCGAAATATATAGAAAAATCTTCGCCATACAAAAAAATTTCGGGTTACATTGAGTAGCAAAATGTCATAGGAAAACAAATCACTATCATAAAACGAACAGTCATTACCAACTCTGATCGAATCTTCTATCGGCTGAAACTTAAGGGGATAAATAGAAAGTCTCCCTGTGATTCCAAACGTGAACGGAAATAAGGGGAAGAATTATATCAACGATAAACGGGGACCGAGGGTTAGTCTACAGAAAGGCAATCATGGACCCAAGAAATCGAAAGGATTCTGTACTCGCAGATGGTTGCCCATTACCCTAATCTTAGACAAATGATGTCAATGAGAAACCCCAGATGGATGAACAGGATAACAGTCATTACTTTGCGAAGCATCAAGTGAAATATCAATTACGACGATGAAGGGATGTCAAAAATTATGAGTGATGATATATGGTTGTAGAATTGAAGTACCACAATAACAGCGAATGTCCGTGGGGAGAAAATAAGTAGTTAATTAGAAGAAGTGATAATAAGTAAAGATAAATCGATATACGAATGTTGCTTTGTAGTTGATAAGTAAAGGATGCTCATAAAACTTGAATTACGAAGAAATATGTGTAAATATGAGCGAATCGAAAAAGAAAACAAACCGATGCTTTAAAATTCTTGCGGGTTCTCTAAAGTAACTGGACAAAAAAAAGTAAAAACTTTTCTTGATGCAACCAGATATTAATATATATTGACGAAAACTTTCTTCAAAATTATATTTTAACACAATCACAAAATATGAAATCAAAATGTCGCCTATAGCGCGATATTTTGATTACTTATTATTTTAAACACAGAATTCCTTGATTTTAAAGATTCGATTGTCAGTATTTAAGGAATTATATATAACTTATTTCCTTGAACATAATTTTTAAGTACAAATTTTTTAAAGATATCAGTTTTATTGAGAGGACTTAACAATGTATTAATTTTGATACAACAGCTTGAATTTCTTGAATTCATTCGGCAAACTGATAAAAAAAATTTCATGTTTCCATAGAACTGCAGAAATGTTCATCACGATTTACGTTGATGTTCTAAATCTGATCAATACATTTTTTATTACTGGTATGCAAAATTATCTAATCAATATTATAACATAATTCACTGAATTTTCTAAACATAAAGAATTGTAAATTTAATGGCGATCCCTTCTAAAATACCCAGATCGCCGTCGTTATACAAATGAGTACACGCGAGCTCTTCAAGTGAAAGAAATCGCGTATAAAATGTATGAACATAATAATTCAGAAGCGTTAAAAGTTTAATATAGCGGGAAAGAAAAAAAGCTTTAAACAAATTCAAAGTGGAATTTTACACATATACGAGTATCAAAACAATTCGGTATAAAAATGTCACTTAAAATTTTATTTGGTTGTACAATGAGCTGCTGACGATGAGCTAAGAATTACCCCCTTAGGAGAAATCAAAGACGTAATTATCTTGTAAGATCACTGAGATCGCTATGACGGAATAGCAGCACAACTTGGGACTGCAATACCGGTAAACCGGTTTACAAATTTTAGCCTCACATTAATATTACCGGCAATTCTGCAATGTTTTTACCAGTAATGCGGTAAATTAAGAACATAATTATGAAACACATTTAGTACTTATTCGAGGTCTCAGTAGTGGCGACACAGAACAATAATAGAGATGACTTGAGGCGGAGCGCATGAAAAAAAGAACGACGAATAATCCATAAAGATATTTTGATATTTCTTCTCAATATTGCAAAGATGAGAGTTATGGAATTATTAAAGAAAAAAATAAAACTACAATCATAAATAAAATCGCGGAATGGATTCAACGCATATATCCGCACTGTAAAAACGATAAACATACTGCGTTCGTCCGAATTAAAACATACACGTTGTTGATTCTAAAAATTCATGGTGCATAATTCCTTCGACACCTGCAAGGTGACCGCTGTAGCCTAGTGGTCATGGTCACAGACTCGAAAGTGTTGTTTTCGACGAGTCGTAGATTTGAGCCATGATGCCACTAACTATTCGAGTGCAACGGGACTGACCAACGTTAAATCTGGTCGAGGTCTCACGTCCTTCCGTTGACGTGGTAAGAAAGCTTGGAGAGGGAGGTGCCAGTTAGGTGTCGTCTTCGTCATTTGATAGAGGTTCAAAATAACAAGATCCATCGTCAATTAACAATCACATCACATCGACATCTGCAATATACAGTAGTACCTCTTGTAAGAGACACCTCTATTTAAGAGACAGTTCAAATGATCCCGATTACTTTGAATTGTACATGTATTTACCTCTTATTCAAGGAACAAAGTGACTGATCCGGTGGGGTACTACTGTACATTCAAATGACATATGATTCTTCACTAATTATTAAATCAAAGTGTGGTATCTGAAAGATTCTTTTTTTTTTTCCTACGGTGAAGTTATTTTGTACAAAAATTATATCACAATTAGGTGACCAAAAATTGATTAACTATGTTTCTTATGAGCTTATTTTTTAAAATATTTAAACAGATTATATATTTCCTAATTTTTTTTATTGTAAAAAATTATTCATGCAGAATTATTACTAAAATTGTTGATTTTATTTATGTTTTTTATATTCAGAATATAATTTATTTCCATACCCTTTAATCAGAGTAAGCACGAATAAAATAAAAGTCTAATTATAACGAATTTTTATCTTATATTCACGGTTTAAAGATTCTAGCGATTGAAACTTTACCGAATTACGAGTAAAGGGGGGAAAAAAGTAAGCAAATTTGCAATCACTAAACAGTATGACTTAACTATTCAAAATCAAAGAGTGAACATATTGATCGTAACAGAATTAAAAGACCCGAAAGATTCACAAATATTTAAAATGAAAAGCAAAGCATGATTTCTTTTATCTGCTTTTAAATCTAATTAACTGTCGAAAAAGCCATTGGAATTTTGAGACCGACATCAGTGGTGTGTGTATATCACGTTTTGATCATTCTTTTAAACACAACCGAAATAAAATTAAATCTAATAAAATTATGTTTATAAAGAGTAATAAAGTTATTTAATTACGTTGAAAATTAATAAGCAACCCGAGAAATCGTTTCAATTACAACAACGAATAACGAATTAAATATTGCTTTTAAACTTAGCTACTCGAATAAAAGAATTAATATATTTTTTTTATTACTACAAAAAATGATTTTAAAAATTCTTTATGGAATGAAGTAAATATTTAATATCATCAAACAAAATTCTAACTAATGTGGAAATTATCAAAATGGACGGGATCTCATATACAGATTTTCAATTTTGCTCTCAAAAAACTTATTAAAAAGACACTGACTTACACTATGGGAAAAATCTTTGGAAAGAAATGTGATTTTCAAATTTTAATGATAACTAACTTCAGTATGAAAAAAAAGATTTAACGCGTAATCAACAAAACTTTTATTTTATATTATTTTTCTGCTTTCTTTTTAAAAAGAATTCCTCTTCCATCAATATTTTTAGTAAAAGTACATTTCCAAAACTATTGGGTTCTTCCATCTGTATTATATTGAAAGTAAGAGAACGATATTAAACAAAAAAACTTACAACGAAATAGGACGTAACACTACGTCAAGAAGTTACGCCAAAACAATTCTGAGAAGGAAAAACATTTTACGAAAATTCCACAGGGTAATTGAAACAGAAAGGACCTGCGTGACTGAATTGAGTTAGGTACACCCCAAGACCTCTCAATATACTGTCAGAGAACTGGTAACATTCCAATCGATGGTCGCCACCAGCCGCGACTTACAGTAATTTAGTTACATGGCTAGAGTCGCCATTCCCAACCGCGGAAAATAACTTTTTCATTCATAAAAACAGCTAACTCCATCATCGATTTCAAGAAAGGAGGAAATGCCGTTAGGGACCAAGGGAAAAGAAATGATAGGCTTTTCGTCCCTAAAAGCCACCAGCTACGGTAAAGATACGGAGAAAAAAAAGGGAATGGGGGGAGGAGAGGGGTGCATCACACACTGAAATTTTTTTTCTTACCCTGTTACCACCACAGTTCGAGGATAAGTAGTGATTTTTTACGAAAAGGAAACCACATGAAAAAAAAAAATGTAATATTTGAATTCCTTACATTCGCGTATTGTAAAAATAATATCGAAATAGTGTTTCCAAGCAAACGATCAGAGTCGAACACAAAGATTCGATTTCTTGAGGACAGACGGAAAAGTCAATTAACTTTATAAAATTCAAATTGATAAAACTAACATAATTTAAGTTATCGAACGTAAAGACATATTTGATAGGCATTGTTTTCATTGGGTCTTACAATATTGCTTCATAAGATTAAAATGTTTTAAGCATCAATTGCATTTAATTCATTTATTTGCAAATAAGTAGATAATAGATTAATATGTAAGATTCTCTAAAATAATGATTTAGAAACAATAAGGAAAAATCTAATAATTAAATATTCATTTACTTCAGAAATTATCATAAACTAAAAGTTTATTTTCTCGTCAAATTAAATTGTAAATGATAAATCAAAAGTCGTTTTCTAGTAAACTCTATTTCATTTACAAATCTAGCAGTGTAGCTTTATTCTTATTTTGAACAGCATATTCTTTCTAAAAAAAAAAAAAACGTTTAATAGTTTAAAAAGGCAGTAAAATGTTTCTATCAATTTCATAAAGAAAGCACGAAAAGCAAAATTATTCAGATGATTATAAAAATTATATACATATTCTATCACTATCAGTGTGAATTGCTACTGTTAATTATTTCATCTCTGCAATAATTCAAATATACCATTCAGTAATGCAAAATCCTAACAGGGGAGAAAAAAGTGCAACTTTTCTCACAGCATTTTACATATTTAATGAAGCAGATTAATTGAATATGACAAAACCTCTGTTATAACATATGATAAAAAAACAAAACTAATTTGAATACTTATGCTTGAAAGAGCAATATTTCTCTCTTCCCCACTCACATATAAACATATAGGAATGCTCACAGCATTGGATAATCGATTATTCGGCTTACTGGCTGGTATACCAGTTCTTCGCTTGGGTGAATTTAAAAACATAACAATCGAAATGGAAGGATAACATTGTTTTTTTTTTAAACAAGGACTGATTCATAAATATAATTTTAATAAGTCGCAAATTAGACTCCAATGAAAGATATAAATTTGTAAAGCTTCAGTTAATTTATAAAAAAAAATTTAAATTTCATAATTAAGAAAAAATTTAACTTTAGAAAAACATTTTTGTTCATAAAATAACAATTATTTTTAATCACGCTGTAACTGATTATGAAATGTTACATAAAGCTCTTAATAGAAATTAAAATTCAGTAATACGTACGTTACATTTAATTTCTTTGCACAGATGAATTTAATAACTTAACAATCCAGCGATACCAAGCATGTATTTTAAATGTGTATGGTAAAAATGCTCTGTTAAACGACGAAAACCCTTTTTTTAAAAAATTAGTTATAGACTATGATTCAACTGATTCAAAAAAAAATTTTTTTTTTATCTCCCAAACGTCACAATCAAAATAGATCCAATTTCAAATCAAAATAACTCCCAATTTTAAAAATAGAATTAAACAAATTTGGTATTCAATTATTTTTCATTAAATTCCTTAAAAGAAAACTTCTAGTTTGCATATAATTGACATACATGTATTATATATTTTTGTTTTAGTATTAATAGACACTAAAATATTTTATGCTTCGTAGATAGATGAAACGTTTAGCAGATAGAAAAAAAAATCGATGAAAACTGTTCAAACTATTATAAATATTTAAAAACACATAATAACACATCAATCAATAACTCCCGAGACTAACCCAGAGATGGCGCTCGTAGTAAACCAGTAACCAGGTCTTTCTAGAGTACTAACCTTTGCTTGAAACGTGTCAAAATTTTAAGTCGATCGGACCAGAAATAGCTGAGTTATCGAGGTTGGAGTAAAGTCGTTTTGTAGTTTGTTTAAGAAATGGAAAAAACCGAGTTTCGTGTTCTGATAAAACATTTTTTAATGGGTAAAAACACCGTGCAAGCGAAACAATGGATTGAAAAATGTTACCCGGACTCTTGTCCATCAAAAGCAACGATTTGTCGGTGGTTTGCCGAGTTTAAACGTGGTCGTACCGACACAAATGACGCGGAACGCTCGGGTAGACCTGTGGAAGCCGTTACACCGGAAAATGTGAGTGAAGTGACAAAAATTATAATGAAAGATCGTAAAGTGAAGCTCCGTGAGATTGCTGAGATGACACAGATATCATATGGAAGTGTATTTACTATCCTTCATGAAAAATTGAGCATGAAAAAGGTTTTTTCCAAGTGGGTGCCGCGATTGCTTTCGATGGAACAGAAACAGCAACGAGTCGATGATTCAGAAAGCTGTTTATCGCTATTTACTCACAACAAAAAAGATTTCTTGCGAAAAAAAAAATTGGGGGAAAAAAAATTTGGAAAAGCGTTGGAACGATTGTATCACCCTAAAAGGTGATTAACAAAATGTGTTATGTTGATGAATAAAAAAAATTTTTGCAAAAAAAATGTTTTCAATGTTAGTCTCGGGAGTTATTGATTGATGTGTTATTAGTCATACTACAAATCAAATCAGTTTCAAAAAATGAAATGTCATACGATGTACTTCGGCTCGCAATTTCGATTAGTCATTCAGAAAAACTAAAATCCTCTCAAAGTATAAGGTCTCCACAGGTCTTACTCACACAGACCCTGAGATGGATCATAAAAACCATAATATCATCAGAACACGATACTGATTACAAAAATCATAACACCAATAGAACAATAATACACAAGAAGACACGTTCGTAGAGAAATTCATGGCTGGAAAACATTCACTCAAGTGATTAATGGTCCGTGAACCCCTCAAGACAAGAAGATTCAGAAGGGGAGCTCGGGGGAATTGGGAGTAAAGCACCCCTTGATGAAGAGGGTTTGGGGAGAGAAGATTCAATTTTCCACACCGTCTGAGAGAAATCAGAGCAGAAAGGAAACGATAAATTGGAAAAGGAATATAAATGACACACCGACTTAACGAGCTCCCGGTCAAAGATCTGTGAGTGTGTCTCATATAATAAATACGTTAAGTAGAGGAAATTTGCAGGAAACAGCAGTTGACCGTTTTTATAACAAAACATTTATTAACCGTAGCAAAGAAAAGCCTCAGGGCTACAACCCTGCTCGCAATGCGAAACATTCGTTAAGCGAAGCAATTCCCCCCCCCCATATAAACTAATGTAAAATACGATAATGTGCTCGATATTGGAAAAAAAAATTACTCAAAAAGTTTCATGTCTGACATTCATTCAAAGAAAATTATGTATACATTGTAAAAGAGCAGGAATCATTTTCATCTTTTTTTTTTCCCACCGCAGAATGAACCAACATAGAATGCCAATTCGATTTGTAGGTAAGGGGTGGGGTAAAAAACGAAATAATTAGAGTATTATTTACGAATCATATCTATTTTTTTTTACAAGAAACTGCCATATGTTTTTGTAGAAATTTTAAAATTCGGTGAATAAGAGACAGCATTATCATTCAATACATTTGTAGCGTGTATAGCCACTGCTTTATTAAGGTGAAGCTTCTCATTGTGTATAATGCAGTAATTTCTCAAGCAATCATTATTTCTCTTATTGCGCCAGAATATAGTTGCTTTGTTGTTACCTCCTCATCCTTTGACAAACTCTCCATCACAACTTCTTGCTGTGAAACACAATGCAACTCTAAGATTTTCGGAGGGCAGCTCTTGGATGATTCTTCCACAGACTGATTGATTGTTATCCACCTCCAGTCCCATAATCTTGGCTAAAGACACAACCTCTTTGACTACAGTCCCCACAGGTATTGAATACAAGATTGGAATATTGTGTGATCACAACCTACAGCTTAATAGTAGCGGAACAAGTACGAAACACGGACTGATGTAGCAAAAACGTAATCTGGACTTCTCTCATCGTCACTCGTTATGCAAAACGTCACTCGTTACGCGAAGTTAAACTGCACTAAAGCAAACTAGAAACACTTTTGAAGAAAATAAATGCAAAAATAAATTATTAATTTTTCAATAAAAATGCAAAGATTGAACATAAGACTAAGTCCTTCGTAAGATATTCCATGATTCACAAATACATTTAATATTTTATTGATTACTATATTTTATACAAAATTATACATTAATGTTTTACTTTCGCCTAATGCTTCCAACTGGCCAACTGGTTCATCAGAAGACAATGAAAGTTCAAACAAATACTTTTCAAAACAATATTTTAAAAAATTCTGTCCTAATAGACGTTGAGCTCAGTTCATTTTAAAGCTGCATTTTCAGTTCATTCAAATTAAACTCAAAATAAAATTTATTTAGTAAAATCATAAGAATTTGAAACATTCATATTTTCTTGAAAACAAGTCATTAGATTCTATTTTTAATCAGAAATAATTAGATTCTATTTTTAATTTCAATTCTGGTTTAAATTACCATATCCGTCTCAATTAAGCCATTATATAGGTCTAGCGCGGTTTTAATGAAAGAAATTAGTCATTCAGTTAGAGAAAGACAAAGCATATCAAAAGTTGTAAATGATTATAAATAATTCTTAATACACACAAATATCTAGCTGTAAAATATTCCAGTAGAACAAATATTCTATGGATATATGATGTATATAAAATAATGATGGTTTTAAAAATAATTGTCAACATTTTGCCTGTATGCGCATGCTGCAGTGAAGTAAAATACTGAAAAAAAGTTTTGTCTTTTTTGATTTATGTATGTATGTATATATATATATATATATATATCTATTTTATATATATATATATCTCATATATATATCTCTATAAAAAAACACATGTGTCTAAATAAAAACAATAAAATAAATAGAAGAAACACAATTATTTTTTGGTTTACAGCATTACAGGAATGCACAGTTAATATGTGTGTGTGGGGGGGGGGTTCAACAACCCTTTCTTACTCTTTAATAATATATTTCTTGCTTAATACTTTAATTGATCCTTCTAGGCAATTTTCGGTTTAAAATTCACTATTTCCTTAGAATGGGAAAACTTACGTAAAGTTCGAAATAAAGCAACTAAAACCTTCACCGACTGAGGAATACTTTTTTAACTGCCGTTGAACTGAAGCGTAGTCGATGCTAATTGCTCTTAGTTTTACGAGTTCCTGTTTCATGTCAGATTTTAAGAGCTTTTTTCACATGAACTAACGAAACAATAAAATTTAAGCGTCCTGATATTTATTTTACTACAAATGTGAAACTTGCAAAGCGTAGAAACACCTCAAAACCACATATAAATGCATTTTATTAAAACTACTCAGAACTAAATGTACAGTAGAATACTACTTAATTCTTTTTAAAATATGACTCTTTTATTTGTTTTATTATCTAGATTGCCACTTATTTCGTGAAGTAAAATTTGGATATACGTAAAACTTATATATTTAAGGTTGCCTTTGCCCAATGTTTTGGAGCAGATGTGGAACTCAGAAGACATTTTGAGATAGGAAAAGTGTCAAAATAAATTAAAACTAGTCCGTATGGTTATAACACGTAGTACTGTATATTTCCGTGCATAATCCGAGAATTTTTGGAACTTTTTCTAAGCAGAATTACGGGATCAGCTCAGAACATATCAGTTACTTCGTAAAAAAACAAAAGTACCTTTCCATTAGCCACACACAAACGAAAAATAGCCAAATATAGCCCATTTCTTTTTTTAAAAAAATCTCTTTAGTTTATATATACTTCAAGTCTAAGAGGAAAATAATTCTAAATGAAATGCACATTTTTTTTTTTACGAAAATGAGTTTTACGAAATTTGCAACCGGCCAAGGGAAGAATACAAAAGCGTGCGGTAGAAATAATAATAGAATACCGTAGCTAATGAATACGCATATAAAAATAATATAGAAGAGGAATATTACTTTAATCTCATAACTTACACTTCGGGTGACATGTTCGAACATTACATAATCCCCCTTATCCACTATTTCAGATTATTTAAGAAATTAGAATTTTTGATAGATTTTTGAGGGATGAGGAACTCAATTTCTTCACTTATATATGCATGGATCAGCTTATATTCGGATTTTACGTTATATCAATTTACTCTACAGCGTTCTTAAGTTCCCATCTACCAGCCGTTTTGAATTCGAGCAAGTAATGTTATTTCTATGAAATTTCTACTTTCTTCTTCAGTTCTAGGTCACTGTATTGATTGTAATACAATACGGTACATTCCACAGAGCAGAAAATTAAAATTGTAATACAATACGGTATATTCCACAGAGCAGAAAATTAAAATTAACTTAATTTACAATTTCCTCTCAGTTCTGAAAATATTTTATACAAACAAACCACAAACGAATCTTTAAAATAGACATTAAAATCTTTTCAAAATTAGGAGGAAATATAATCCCGAAAAAACTTTCACTATTATTATTATTTTTAGCTTTCGGATGAATTTTTTTACAATAAAATAAATAGAACAGCTTTAATATTGGAGGAAAATAGATAATCCATGTGGTTAAAATTAAGTTCATGAATTCAAAGATGGCTTCTAGACACTTGATTGTTTATTTATTAATGTCGTTATTGGCGACGGACCCCGTAATTTGGAATATCGATCAAATTGTTTGGTTTTATTAACGTCGCATTAGAAGCAACACGGTGGCTATTATTTCAGTCAAGTGATGATGATGACACCAGTCTGGCACCTCACTCTCCAAACTTCCACATCATTCCAATGTTAGAATATTCAGCCTTCACAGATTTAACGTCAATCAACTTCTCTACACAACAGTGGCATCAGGATTCGAACTCATGACTCGACGGAAACAACGCCTGCCATGATCAATCGGCTACCAAGGTCACCAATAGTTGGTAGACAAGAGCCTTAAAATTCTGAAATATTTTTTTTAAAAAAATACGCCAATTTCCACTTTACATAGTAAAGTAAAATATCTGTTTTTATTCCACTATAAGATGCGAAGTATGGGACTCGTTTTATACAGGTAAAAAAGGATAGAAGCAAATTAATATGAAATATTATACTTTCGCTACATGATAATGACATCAGAATATAAAATTACAGTTGGATCCTTTTAGAATCTGGGGGAAGGGACATTTCTGGGTTCATTCCTTACTATTATGAGAAAACAGCATGAGATATTACAAAGTACTATCTAAAATATATTTGAATACAATTTTTTTCAAAAGAGAGTGAAGAGAGAGAGAGGGAAAAGAAAAGAGAGAAATCATAAAAATATAACTAAACTTGGAATAAATTCAAGCAACTTTGTTTATGCTAAATTTTTCTATTACATTTTCATTTATTTCGTAAAGTTAGATTGTTTGTTCTTTAATAACAAATAACAGGTCACCGATATCGAATGCCTTAAAAACAAGTAATTTGTGACCTCAAATAATGTTTAAAAATAAGCAATAAGGCAAAAAAAAAAAAAAAAAAAGTAATTTTACAAACCAAGATAAAAATGCAATATGTTCAACCTGCAATCATTTCCGACATTCAGACCAACCCAAATAAAGTAACAAAAATTAAAGATAAAAGAAACAGGTCATAACAAAAATGAACAAAAGTTTAGGTAATAAATTATATACAGATTTTTGAGAGACTCTTAAAATCTAGAGAATTTTTTAAAAATCATTAAAAATAAGAATTACAAATCTGTAATTAAAAAAAAAAAAAAAAAAAAAAAAAAAACTCCTTAACTTTAATCTGAATAGCCGAAATTATTTTCATTTTACAATTGTCACGGTCCACTGAGTATTTTTATTTAAGGTGACCGACTATGTTTAAAACATGATATTCGGCCAAAATTTACAATTTTTTCCCCTTATTAAATCACTTTAAAACTCGACTCATTAGCTTTTCAAAACTGTTTTTGTTTTGAGTCTAGGATAATTACAAAATAAATTATAACGATTTAAAAATTAGGTCACAGCAATCAATTAATAGGGAAGTACCGATTTAAATGCTTTTTCTGGAAAACGTGATTTTTAAAAATTATTGCTTGCTCAAAACATAATTTTTCAAAAATATTACTGAGATATACAGGGGTTGGACAAAAATATGGAAACACCTTTTAAAAAACATGTTTCTTTGCTTAATATGGTGTAGGAAACCCGTTGGCATCCAAAACAGCTTGCAGTCTTCTCGGAATGGATAAATACAGTTCCTGTATGTGTTCCAAGGGAATATTATACCATTCTTCCTGCAAAACGGTGGCAAGTTCAGATAACGATGTTGGCGGTGGATAACGAGAACGCACTTTCCGTTCCAATGTAGACCACAAAGGTTCGATAATATTCAGGTCTGGTGACTGTGGTGGCCAGGGGAGATGGGACAAATCCTCCTCGTGCTCAGAAAACCAGTCCTGGACAATGTGAGCTGTGTGAACAGGGGCTTTGTCGTCTTGGAAGACACCATCACCATCGGGGAACAAAGTTTGTACCATGGGATGAACTTGATCTGCCAAAATGTTCACATAAGTCTTGGCAGTCATGTGCCCTGACACAGTTATCATGGGGCCAACAGAGAACCACGATATGGCTGCCCAAACCATAACAGAACCCCCGCCATGTTTCACTCTTGGCAACAAGCAGTCTGTATTATAGGCTTGAGATGGCGTTCTCCAGACGTAAACTCAGCCAGAAGTGGGAAACAATGTGAAAGAAGACTCGTCAGACCATATTACACGCTTCCACTGCCCTATAGTCCAGGCTTTATGACTTAAACACCACCTTTTTCTGTTACGGGCATTAGCATCACTGATGAGTGGCTTCTCAATTGCAGCACGGCCAGAAATTCCCTGTTTATGAAGCTCCCTTCTAATTGTTTTGGTACTCACAGGGTTCTGTAACACAACATTCATTTCAGCAGTAACTTTTGCAGCTGTGGTCTTCTTATTTTTCGTCACAATTGCCCTTAATGATCGTCTGTCACGATCACTCAGCACACACTTTCGTCCGCACTGTGATTTAGCAGATGATGTTTTTCCGCTTTTCAAATATGCGGAATAAATCTTCGATACAGTACCTCTTGAAACACTAAACACCTCGGCTACCTTGCTTACGGAAGCACCTACCATACGTGCTCCAACAATTTGCCCACGTTCGAAGTCTGTTAACTCTGACATAATGCAATGACAACCTCACATAACAGTACTCCGACAACAACTGAACTGTTTAGCACATTTACGAAGTTGTATAGGTGGCGTTAGTAGTCAAAAACGCCAGCGCCACCTACATATTTCATTAAAATAAATCTTTCTTTTCAAACATGCATTTTACAAGGTGTTTCCATATTTTTGTCCACCCCCTGTATGTGTAAAATTGGAATAGTATATTATTTTCACTCTTGTTAAGCCTATGAATTAACAATTTAGTTTTATAAACTGATGCTTTCTAAATTTTCTTGTCAATTACTTTAACATCCTAAGAGGTGTTTTTGCACGATGGTATTGGTAAATTTGATAAAAGAAATGAATTTAAATTATCACGACGAGCTATAAATTTTTCACATTTGAATTTATATCTTAGATATTAGTTTATTATGTTAACTTATGTCAAAAATGTGTATTACGAAAATTAAATTTTGATCAATTCAGCAGAATTTTGTATGGAGTGTTTTGAGTTTGGGTCAATTTTCAATAATTTTCCCTTTAACTCCTTAACACTGTTTAACAAATGTAGCGTTTCCGGCCTTTTTTAATAATTTCGAATCATAATCTTCATTAAAATGTGGTGAAAATTCATTTAAATACCTTTTTTTTTTTTTTTTTTTTAAAGAAATTTACTTTAAACTTAGTCGGGTATGTTAAACCCATGTAAACAATAGCGTAGCATGTTTAAGGGTGTCAGGATATGTGAGGGAATTGTGAAATATCATATTTAAGACTCCTTGTTTTTATAATATAACTATATCTATTCAAATTATTAGTAGAGCTTGGATTTTTTTTTTGCCTGTCTAAGAATGATATTTTGTTCATTTTAGAGAACTAAAGTAATTTTTTTGTCAAATAGGTTTTTTCTTTCTTTCTTAGTGAAATATGGACACAATTTTTGGATATATTAGCGTTTCGGTACCATTTTAAAGAAAACTATTACTCAATACGGCTCCAAATTTTTTATGCTTCTATAAAGAGTACTTATGCATGTAGAGGGCCTAAAATATTTTTTCTCTTTGTAATAAATAAATTTTAAGAAATAATATTTTAATGAAACAAAAAGATTAAATAAATTTCAAAATCAAAAGTTTCGTATTTTTTCCAAAGTAAATATATAGTAATACCATTAAAAAAGTTAGTTCCCTATATTTTGTGCATTGTTTTCTATATAAGCAGTAAAATATTTTGTATATTTATGGAATATTATTTTTAAAAATTGTACTTAAATGCAAATATATCCGAAAAATCATGTCTATATTCAACTCAAAGGGAAAGAAAAACGTTTTGACCAAAAAAATACTTTTATAGTTCAACAAAATAATTAAAATATTATTATAAGGCGCACAAAAATCCAAAACTCTACGAATAACTTTCAAATAAAAAATATCACAAAAAGAGTCTTTAATTAGGTATTTTATTTTCACCAGCACGTCCCAGCACCCTTAATCAACAAAACTGGGATAACACGATAGATGCAAATAAGTTTCCATACAACGATTGATTTTACGTAACACCTTCATACAGAACAAATAGCCACCACATAGCCTGACACTGACATTGAAACACGATTATCTCTCTCTGAATCACTCATAACTCAAATCTTTAGAAGTCGCCTCTCACAAAGCACATCACCACTATCTACTATCCCCCCCCCCCCCCAACGTGATCTTTTTGCAAAGGAGTTTAGTGCCCTCAGGTATGAAGACTGGCGGGTGGGAGCGAAAGTAGAGAGAATAAATATCGCTTATCTGTCAAAGAAAATTCCAACAAGCTTCAAGAATTCCCTCGCAATAACTTCTTCCGAGTCTTCCGGCATTTCAGTCCGACGATTTGCAGTATGGTTGCCACAAATGAAGCCATTAGCCTCTTGTGCAGAGGACAAGTGACGACCATTAGTCAGGAGACAGTTCGCAACTGCTGACACACCAATCGTCCCACGTGGATATACTAAACACGCCCCAACTCCTGAAAACCTTAAAATATAGCTTTTGAGGAATCGTTTCCCCCTTGAAATATAATTGGAAATGCTAAAAACGTCAGGAGGCCAGACTAAGTATAGGCAATATCATCCCCATGATCAATGGCACTGAGTGCATGTCCACGCCGTTTGTTGTAATGCGTAGGTGGACATAATATGCATAATTTTCTTTTAATTTTCCGTCGGAGGTTGAAGATGGGCATTAGTTAAAAAAATATATTTTAAAACATTGTTGGGAAAAAACTGAATCTGTAAAATTTATGAGTAAAAATACTGACAGGATTGCTTTTTAGAAGTTAGATATGGTAATCCTACAAGTTTTGTAATCGAGCAACAATTACAAGTAAAAAATAACTTGTTTTAACTAACATTTTTTTTTAAAAAAAATTGAACGGAGGAAACAAGAAATCTCCAAAATAACGTGGTGTGCAACAACACGTGCAAAGTTTTATGGTATATGATATATAACGGATTCAATATAATGCTTATTTCTTTTAAAATAATAGATATTCGTATTCCTCTCAAATTTAAAAAAACAAAAACGAAAGTTTCTGGTGCAATGAATTCGTTTTAATGTATTCCTGATGTATTATTTGTTCCAAAATCGGTGTGACTTGCTTCTAATTGATTGGTTTTCTTTTTATTATTATTGAAGTCACTCTGAGAAGCAGCACGAAGGCCAAAGGCGATGGCCTCGTAATTTTGAACAGCTGTCAAGTGACGAGGACGACACCAGAGCTGGTAATTTCCTCTCCAAATTTCCACGTCAAAGGGAAGACGTGGGACCTCGGACTGATTTAAAGTGCATCAGTTCCACTACACGACGGGTCTTCAGCGGATCAGGCTCGAATCCACGACTCGAAAACAACGCTGACCGTGAGTTCGCGATCATGCTTACTAAGTTATCGCGGCCAGTGATTTGTTTCAACCAGTAACGCTAAAGTAACAAAGAACTTTATAGTTTGGCACCATGGTCAATGAAGGAAAGCATTAATTAAATTAATACAGAACATTTCCCACTGCATTACGAGAACTTTGTACTTAAGAAAGTTAGTTGTCCCAATGTTTTAGACGGAATTGATTCTCGAGCCCTAGACCAAACGATTACTTGACCACTGCCCTTATTAGTCAAGTTACGGCGTGGTTTCCTTTCAAAGAGAAATTTATTTATACATTTTAATAACATAAAATCCTACTCGTTTTAATTTGGAACTAATCACATAGTAACAAACATTGCCTACGACTTAGCTATGATCAATGAAATGTTTATTTATTCATAAATTCTATGAAATGTTACCATATTTAAACCATTCACACTATACTCATAGCTTATGAAAGTAAAATGGCACACAGATGTTTCCCTAAAGATTTGCTTAATTTTATTATAGTTAGTATTTTCATAATGGCAGTTTTTTAGATATAGTTCAGGTACTTTTTCCCCCAAGGCAAAAATAAGTAGTGCCCAAAAAAATAATAACGAAATTTGAAAGGAATACCAATCAATTGATCCATTATGTGTGATTCCGCCATCAAAAATAAACACAGTTCTACTACTGCAGAGCGCAAGAGGTGTCCTTTGCTAGAGGTACAGTCGTATGTGCGTGTGATTCACATGACCGTATCAAGTAAGTAAGTAGATTGCTTTATATTAGGTGTTCCAGAAAATTCTGTCCGTTTGTAAACTGTAAGAAAGTAATACATTTTTCACGCATTTAATAATATTTGTTGTATAATATATTTCCCGCCGTTACTTAAGACCCATTGCCAGAGTTATGGTAATTTGTAAATACCATTTTTGAAGAACACTTTGTCAAGTAGTGCTTCATTGACACCACCTTCAGTTCTGAGCATTTTTATCTTCCAAAAAATTTTGCAGGGAACTAAGCAAGTGGTAAATGAGTGTACCAGGTCTGAGAAATATGGTGGGTGCAACAAAAATTCCTAGCCTAGCTCAGTGATTTTTTGATGAATCGCCAAAGCAGCACGTGGTTCGGCATTATGATACAATATAATGTGCTTCGTATTGAACATTTTTTTTTTCTTAGGTGCTTTATTTAAATCATCCATTTGCTGACAGTATCTCTCCCAATTGAGCTTTTTATTAGGTTTTTGGACACCCCACCATATGCACAACGTTCTCTTACTTAACCTCCCTCTGTAATTACAAATGGAGGGGATAGATAGTCCTTGTTGCGAGTATGCTCTTTTCTTTATGATGTATTCGAAAATAATCCATTACTCATCACCAGTTAACATCCGATTTAAAATGGGTTTGCTTGTTTTGATTGTACAATTTTTTCTCCTATAACTCATGAGGCACCCACCTGGAATATTTATAGACCAATTTCTAGTAACGGCGGAAATTATATAGTACAATAAATTTTATTAGATGTATGAAATTTTTTTTTTCTTTTTCTCTCTTCACAAACGATAGAACTTTCCAGAACAGAAAAGTAGAAACATCATTGTAAGAATAAGAAAACTGTCCTTTAAAAAAAAAAAAACGATTAGTAATACTAAGAATAGTTCAAACAATAAATCATTTTCTTAACATGAAAAATCAAGATATAATATTTAGAACAGAAAGGGTGGGGGAAGACATCAAGTAATTTAGCAAGCTGGTAGTTTTGGAGAACAGAAACTCCCTATCGTGTCGAAAGTTGATCAAACTCTCACGACCCATCAAATAAAGAAATCGATTGTTTAGTTTCTTTAGCAATGGACTGAAATAGAAAATTCAATTAAAGAACTAAAACTGAAACTCAAGTGGTGACAACAAATCACTACTCTGACGATACACTTCCAACTCTTAACAAAATTCAGAGGCCGATCAGTATTCGTTTCGACGCCTTAGAAAGAAAAAGAAAAGAAAAAAAGTGTTCCCAAAAAAGCACAAAATGGGAATATAGAAGGGAAAATTCAATCCCTACTTTCTCTTTGAGACCAGAAAGGAGATGAAAAGAGGGAGAAAAAGAGATGACGGAAATAGCTCAGCGTAAGCAAAACGTGACTCCTGAACACTTCCACCCATTATCTTTTGCACTCCCGACCCCCTCACTTATCAGGTACTTGCTTTCCCCCATTCTACCACTTGTAAATATAAATAAATACAAAAACAAATATCTAAGTGATTTTCATACGTATTCAGACACACAAATAGCTTTTCCGATTAAGAAACATTTATAACTTTTTAAATTTCATAAAACTATAATTTTTAAGAAATTCATTTTATACAAGTAAAGACAATTTGGGACATAAGTGTAATAACATATTTTATTTTCGAGTAAAAAATGCATTTAGACTTTTTTTTTTCAATGTTAGTGAAACATTATGGTTAAAGTTGAAAAGGAACAGTTAACATTCAAATTCAACAACTGATAGTGAGCAAAAATACTGATTGATTGAATGTTTATTAGCGTCTCAACTACTATTGACGAAGGTCATCTTAATTTTGAACCTCGGTCAAGTGATGAGGACGATACCTGAACAAGAATCCCCTCTTTTTGCAAACTTCCACACCACGCCAATTTGAAGCATCGGCAGATTTAGCGTGCATCAGACTTGCTACACGGCTGAAAATTTTTAATAGATATGGGTTTGAGATTCATTGTGCATAAGACACAGAAACGATCGATTGAGTTTTTCAGAGATCAAATATCAAAAACAATAAATCACCCAAAAATGTATTAAAAAGTGTATTCATTAAAGAAAATTTACATTTGTAATCAGATTTAAAGGTTTCTCCGACTGATCTTCTAAAATCACATTAAAGCCAACACACACATAAAATTTTAGTCGAGTTTTTCGTTGTTATTGTTTGCTAAGGGAGAAATTCAATACTTACGTTTCGAATGCTTCTAGTAAACAACTTTCTGAATTTCATCTTTCATGTTTCGTTTCAGATACTAAAAAAATTTCCGGTTTATGGTTAGGATAATTATGGTTATGGTTAGGATTCAGAAAAGAGGCAGAGGGAGAGAGAAACTCACACAAAGAAAATAATAAATTCTCAATTTGCCCATATGCAAAACAGATGGGATAGTTTGGATATTAGACAATTTGTAAAAAAGATATTTAAAAGAGACAGGAAATTCTGCTTATTTTTACCCTATACGCAGTCATTTAAATATTCCTACTCAATTTATTGTACATGATAAAGAAAGGAAATTACAATCTAGAGCTGACGAGTTAATTTTACAGAAATGGTTTATTTCTATATATACTAAAATGTTTCTAACATTAACTATCATAATTCCTTCTGTGATTAAATTATTTTTTTATACCTGCACATAAAATATTTTTAAAAAACTCCTATATGTATTTAAATAAATGTTAATAACATACATATACACACTGATAATGTTAATACACACACATATATATTCTGCACATAAAATATTTAAAAGAAATTTCCATATGTAATTAACATCAATACACACACACACACACTAATAATAATGTTAATACACACTTATATCATCTGCACATTAAATATTAAAAAAAAAAAAACTCCATAAGTATATTTAAATTAATGTTAATACACACACTGAAAATGTTAATAAAATACACTCATAACATCTATACATAAAATATTTTTAAAAAACTCTTCATATGCATTTAAATTAATGTTAATCTACACACTGATAGTGTTAATACACATACGTGCACACTAGTATAATCTGCACGTAAAATATTAAAAATTCTCCATATGTATATAAATTTATAGTAATACAGACACAGATAATCGATGCTTGGATTGTTAACCAGAATCTATTAATTCAGTAATTTTCAATTACCCTTAGATCACGATATTTATTTTAAAGTGACCTTGAAAAATAATTAAAAGTCAATACATCCCAAAATGTACAGAAAATAAGAGGTAAAACCGCATCAAGAAATGTAGAAATGGTTTTAAGAGATATTGATTTTAATTTTTGTTATTGTTGTTGTTGCTGGGTCATTTTGATATGTTGCGGGTGCTCATATCTTTAATTAAAATATTTAAAATGCGAATATTAAGACTATTATTTAAATTAAAACATTTTATCAAAAGCCGTACCTTCATAACAGCTAAGATTTTTACATTCATTTTTGCAATAAGGTTAGTTTCTTTCGCAGCAAGATATAAGTTGTACATGGTATTTCCAAAAAATATATATAAATATTGTGTGATATTTAATAACAAATAATTAATAGGTGCACTTTCTATTTTCTTCAATTAGAAACATTTCTCTGTCAACTCAAAAAAATTCAGACTGAAAAAATTATTAATGAAAAGCTAGTTTCTTAGTTTAAAAAAAGGTAATAATCATCTTTGAGTCAATTCCAAAAATACCTGCTACGAAGCTCAGTTATTCTTATTGCTCGGAAATTAGTTTTGCAATTCTCATGTAAATTAAACTTTAAATCATCCTATTCAATCTCTTTTAAATCATTTTTTTTTTTTTTTTCCCTTTTTTCTTTTTGTTTTCCACGGCCATTTTTTTTTTTTTTTTTTAAACTGAGACATTAAAAAAAAAGATTTAAAGCCTTCTAGAAATTATAGAATGTGAAACATATTTCCTTAGTTATGAGCATCCGAGAGAATGGTTATTTAACCTTTTTCATCTATTGTCTCGCATTAAAAATGTACACAAAGAATTAAGAATTCAAAATGCAATTAATTTTTAAATACATTTACATATAATGCTATTTGATGATGAATAATATATTTTAAGCAAAGTTCTCCAAAGTATTTTATACGTCATTCACAGGAATTTTTAAATCAATATAGCCTTGCTCGTTGCACAATGCATAACACTGTTTCATAACATTTTACACGACAGTGTAGAAATGACTCCGGCCGCGAGTTCTGTCAATCTACCCGCAAATGTCCATCAAAATCAATCGAATCCCATTGAAGAGCCTCACATCGAGTGGTATCACAAATTGAGCTCTCGTCCCCATTACGTAATCACTGCGCTGATGGAAACGGATTTTCCCGAAACGAAAAGATGGAAAAAATAATTCGGTGCAGGTCGGGGTGAAGGAATATTTGCAAGTGCGGTATACTAGTGTCAAGTGCTTCTAGCGGTTGCAGATTTCACAAGAGGGTGATTCACGAATGGAGTCCTTCGAATAGAACAAAGACGCACAGAATATTTCTGCAAGTAAATTTTGAGTCATTTCATGCGAGCTTCTGTGCAAATGCGCTCTCGAGTGGCACTGGAGTTTTATTTTTACCCTTTTCTCGATCAAGATGGCAGAAAATTCCATGTCGTTGCTGTTTTGAGGGTAATGAGAGGAACGATGCATTTGTGCGATGGCTGTACAAATAAAAGAGTTTAATTTTGGAACACCAACAGAGAAAAGGGGTTATTCAGAGGCAGTTATACATTTAAAAAAAGAAAAAGAAAGACAAGCTTTAAAATCTGAAAATAATCTGTAGTAAAGAAATTGGATATTCGAACTCATTATAAATAAATAAAACTGTTAGAAAAAGGTTTAAATAATTAAAAAATAATAATTTACTATTATAACATTGTAATTAGAGAAAGTTGTATATTGTATTGATTACAGCAGGCTCACCAATTAATATATAAAATGGTAAAGAAGGAAATGACAATTTGCTTCTTTGATACGAAAGAAATGTAAATTAAATATTTAAATGAGTATTCGGCACTTTTTAATCTAAAATTTACTCCAAATTAAAAAATATGTACATACATATAAATTAAAATATGAATTTTTATTTTATACCCATTTTTTTCTATGTGTCACTGATCAAAGGCGTTAAGTTTCTATGAGTTATAACAAACTATAAAATAATAAGAACATGCCCAATAAAATTTGAAATAAAATATATCTGAAATAATCAATTGCATCATCATCCTAACACAATTTCAGAGAATTTCAGTAATGCTCCAAAATTCGTTCATAAGTGTTTTAAAAAAGAATATTCAAAATATTTTTTAAAAAATTATTTGTATTTATTAATGAGGCACAGAGGCAATTAATAAGCAACTGACGATGAAATAACATTAATTCCCTTCGTTAAACTTTAGAACAAACTATCCTCTTTAGATAATATGTCCTCAAATTTAAATAAAAATCAAATATCAAGCACACAAATATCATATGGGAAGACAATTAAATGTGTACTCGCTAATTTCGTAACGTGTCCTCAAGCGTAGTTTCCTTCAACTAATCTTTTGGGCTTCTCCATGACGTTATTTGATTTCAGAACTTAGAGTTGTAAATAAACCCTGACTAAAATGTAAATTAGCATTGTTACATGCTGAAGTGTAGTGATTAGGAAATAAATCAGATATATCATATATCGAGATTGGACGTATTAATAAGAAGTTAAGAGTTTGAAGTAAACAGGCCATTTTGTGCACGCGACATTGGTACCAGAAGAATAAACAGTCTTCGGATTCTAAAATAGGAATTGGATCCAGCATATTTGTCCCCGATTCTGATCCATTTTTGGGATTATTGAGATAAGTAATTTTTTTTTTTTTGATAGTCTTTAGTTGAGGAAGCAATTAAATTTCCGTTCTACATTCGTAATACAAATATTGATTTTTGATTATTCTTAGACAGGAATAAAAATAATTTATAGATTTAACAGCCTGATTATTTACTTGGCTGATTGGTGAACTTTAATGGAACAAATCGAAAGTAGCGATCACAGGGCGTTATAATTTGACTTCTAGAATTTCAGTGATTCCAAGTTGTCTTAATACTAATTCCAGCCCACATGAATTCTGCGTTCACTGGGTTGTAATAATGCATACTTTGTAATTTTGTAAAACTCTCTCTTCATACAGCTAATTTTATCTCTTTATTTCATCTCATTACTTGGCAATCCAACTGTTACATAAGTCATTGCAAGTATAAATTTTACTCAACAATTTAAAATATGTATTTTATTTGGTAAATTTTGCACGCTGTTGTATAAATGCATTATTCTTTTTAAATTTATATCCCGCCACGAACTCATCTATTTCGAATAAGAAATTCGTTAAGATGGCATTTTAAAACACAACAGATATAGTGGTGCTACCAAACAGGTACAAATTTAAAAAAAAAATTAATAATAGTAATTTAAATCTATTCTAGAATTAACAAACAGCACTTATAAACAATGCGAGGAATGCTAAATAAAAGTTTATTTTTGAATAAGAGTAAGGAATTTGAAATATCACACATTTTAATAATTTTAATTACATAATGTATTCAAGTCTATGCATTAATTAAAAAATTAATAAGCATTTAATTAAAGATATGTGTCAAATAAGCTAGGCCCAAAGAAAAATACAGTAAAAAATATGAAAAACACACAACATAAAGCAACCTACTAGAATGTCAAGGTAATAATATACGATGTAGTAGTTTACATTAATCTGTCACACAATGGCAGGATATATTTAAGCTTTAAAAATTAAACGAAAATAAGAAAAATTATCCAGTATACATAAAAATGAACAAAAGCTCTGATGAAGAGTGAAAAAGGAAGGCATATGGTAAGCATTTGTAATCTGTTGACATAAAATGTCATCATGTGTTTCAATGAATCTTACTCGTACCAAAAACAAATATTTTTTTAAAAAAAATCCCCGGACCGGCCCGCGGCCCGGGGGGGGGGGGGGGTGTGAGGCACTCCCCCGCAAGCCAGAGGCACTTTTTCGAACGTTTGTTCAAGAGCTTTTCTTCATCAACAAAACGGACTAAGCAGTTAGAAGAGCAAAAACTCCTCGACCAGACTTTATCTTTGCGGGTTGAAAGAATGGCGATAAGTCAGATAACCCTGTTAAGTTCAAATACTGTGCCATCGCATAATTTTCTGTTTTTCCAGTGGAAGGAAAAATAGATTAAATTAAATTAGGATCAGACATTTTTAAACAATCTTAAACAAATAAGTAAAGAGCCGCAAAAAAAAAAAAAAAAAAAAAAAAAAGATTGATTGAAAGTTTATTAATAGGGGTAAAGTTTATATTAACTTATAGCATAAGATAATAACAATAGTAAAAAATAATTAAGAAAATACACGATAGTGCAATAATAATTATAGTCCTTCTAATTTAAACTAGTCATAAAATACAACAAAATCAGTAACATTTATCAAATTTGTGACATTTTAATTTAATTTTTGGCAAACTTTTAACTATGCATTTTCTTTATTTTCAAAGCGTTTTTTATTTTTGGATACGATAATACCTCGAAGGATTAAGAAACCAACATGATTGGTTTCGTAAACATCATAAATATTTCATGTACGCCAATTTGTTATGAACATTCACAGTAAACAAGATTCCATCTAATGCGCATGTTCAAATATTGAATTACAGCATAAAATAAAAATTTTAAAAAAATTATTTTACACTTGTATATCTGAAAACGTTTTTTTCTCCCACAAACACATAAAATATTTCTGTTTAACTTTTTAAAATGCTCTTAGTTAAAGAAGAAAAAAATTGTATTAAACTTCAAAACTCAAAAATTACATTTAAAACTTTGACTAAACATATAATAATATATACTATATGCACTTAAATTTTATACCATTTAAACAAAATGAAACATTATTTTAAAAATCTGAGTGAGAATGTAATAAATACAACTAAAAAAAATACAAGTGAGATATTTGAAAGAATAATCACTGAAAATTCAGAAAATATTAGCGGATAAACTATTTATAGCACAAATACAGTTTATTTTATTTTATTTATTTTTGAGTTCGTCCTTTTTAATTTAAGTTTGTGTCTCTCAGAGTAGATAAACAACAGCACAACATAAACGTTTTTAAAAGTGAACTTGAATATTATTTTTACAAAATCATTTATATTAAAATAAATTTACTTAACAGATATAATGATAGTATTAACACGGTAAAACCAGCACAGGCTATCCTTAAATGTATCGCTCTGTATTTTAAAACTGCTGAATCAAACATTTAAAAATAAGAAAATTAACTGAGAAAATTCCAGTTTTCATTCCAGTTCCAGATTAAAATAGGTAAAAAACTAGAAACAGATTTTTGAAAACCGGTTTTTTATATCAAAATTTATTTATTTTATATACCAGGAATTCAAAAAAATAGCACACACAGCAATCGAGTCCTCTCCCACTAATACACTTAAAAAGGGGGATATTAAGATATGTATTTCGTTTTTCCCATTAATAATTCACAAAAAACTCAACAATGATACATTAATTTGAATTCTCTTTGTAAAAACATCCGAGATGATTATAAGGTACGGTTGATAATTTATTTCTAGATCAAGTTTTATTAGTCTTTATTATTTATTTTCTATATAAAAAATTAATTTTTTGTTAAAATTAATATATGATACTAAAACTAAGTATCTATAAAACTGTGTTCAGTTTCAATGCTTAATAAGAAGAATTTAATTTCAATAAATCAATTATAATGTATGTAAAGAATAAGAAATACTTAAAAAATGAAGAAAGAAAAATTATCGTTGGAAAAATATAAGACATGATACTAAGCTATTTAGGGGATAAAGCAAATGGAATTTAGCTGTCAAAAATAAAACAATAAATCACTTGAAAAAATTTCATATGAGAGTCAAAAATTTCAAAATCAATTCCAAATATTTCCTAGATTTTTTCTAAATATTGAAATAAATAAATAAAGTTTCTTTATATATTTTGCAATGAAATACTTTAAAGAAAAAGTTTAATTCAATCACAATTTTTTTAAAAAAATCTATCTTTTTAAGTTTAAACTTGTACATCTTAAAATATCTCACCTCAATTCGTACGAAGTGTGGATGATTTGTTGTCGTAGGAATAACATCTAGATTATTTTCATATATCCAATCGTTGTTATGCCTATGGTGAGAGCTTCTTCTCGTCCAACTATTGGAATCTTCCATGACTTTTCTTTTAAAATAATATGCGGCAGAATTTTTTTTTTCCCTCCGGTCTTATAAACAATTCAAGTTATTCACGGTTTGCTTCAGATGCTGCAGAATCATTTGCCGCGAACCCATTGGCTAAAGTTCTGCTTCAGCGAAAAACAAACTTTTAGTTCAGCAAGATTGATGAATGGGGAGGAGATAATGTTATTCTTCACTGGTTCTGAAAAATTTCAGCTATACAGCAACTAAACGACTTGATAATAATTTCTTGTGAAAAAAATGATTCTCTTGAGAATGGAACCTCATTAAAATGAAAGCAATTCCGATCGAAATGGCGGGATATTCCCAAGACGAAAACATCGTCGATATGTAAATAACATGTTTGAAGAAAAACGTTTGAAATGCACAACAGGCCTTGGAAGAACAATTATAACATAAGCCACTAATAGAGGGGAGGGGGGAAACCGCTCAACAAGTGATTCTTTCTTCACAGCAGTATCACTCGCTCACAAATAACGGTAAAAAAAAAACCACACAGGAGGACTGACAAACCGCTCAGAAGCACATGGACCGCTTCAGCACCGACTGTTGAAGGCTTCTTTGTTGGAAATCATTTAATGGCAAGCTCTCGTCCATTTCTGCTCCTGGAAATCCGAAACTAGAATTCACTGCTGAGGCTCTAAATCAAAATCCGACTGGAGATCGTTTCAGTCAGAACAAACTACTTGTTGATCACGGAAGATGAAAAACTACCAACTTCAGAGGGGAGTTCCATAAAATTTCTTTGGTGACAATACCGACGACGCAATAAATATTCTCGAGGATTTCATCACTTGATGGATGATGAAAAAGATGATTAAAAAGAAGAATCGATATTTACGAATTGGAGCTGAAGGTTAAAAATTGTTTTCCGCAGGACTTACACCCGCTTACGCTCCCCAGTGGAGCGGCACTGAAAACGCACTGTATTGGAATTTGTGAGGGTGGGGTGGGATAACTGACTGCTAAGAAGGATGCCCGGCGACAACTGTGGGATGGAAGGAGGCGGGAGGGAAGTTGGCGCACTTCTCCCGACTCGGGAAGAACTTTGACGCCAAGCCATCGATCGCCAAAATCAGTCGTTCGCTAGCGGTTTTAATTTGAATAAAAAAAAATTATTGTAACTACAGCTCGAACTTGAATGCTGTGTTTGTAGAGATAAACACATGAGATTTGATTGATAACAAATATAAATGTGAGCAAATCAATATCAAAATAAAAGTGAACAAAAAAAATCAAATAAAATCTATTCCTAGCTTAGAATAATTTAAATTATAATTAATCATGATGTATTTAAAAACTTAGCATGAGAGAAATAGGAAAAAAATCACACAAAAAGCGAAATCATAAATAAAACTGAGATGTACTCACAAAACCTTTTTTAAATATCAAAAGATAGTTATCTCAGAAATTCAATTAATCATGTTAAGAAAATTTTCTCTTCATTTTCGAATATTGCTCTTAACTTAAAAGTTTGTGCTCGATATTCACTTACTTCCTGAAACTGGAAATTTTCGAAATGATGTTTTTCAATTTTTAAAAAAAAATGTAATCGAATGGAAATACTAAATATATGTGAATATATTTAGTACTAAATATATGTGATAAAGCTGGAATATATAATCGTGATCAGATTTAAGTTGTGGAAGTTTATGAGTAACAGTGGGGGATGAATAATATTAATTTCTAAATTGCTTTAATTGAATTTTAATTGAACTTAATATGTACAACGTCTCTCCGAAAACCTTATTTTTAGTGGGCATAAGACATATTAACACACGCGAAATTTAATAAAATGAAAGAATATAAGATATTCTAGAATTCTAATTAAAACTGTAAAGCAATTTATTACTGCGTCTGAATCACGTCATGAAAAGAAAATAGAAAATATCGCGATCCCATCAACAAAAAATATTTAAACAAAATGAAAATAATATAAAAGATAATGATTCAAATAAAAATTCATCATGAAAATGCATCGATAAGAATGATAAAGATGCATTTCAGTAGAAAATGCGCACACGTAGCATTTTAAAAATAAATTGAGAGGGGGGGAATTCAACTTAATGAAAATAAGTATCTAGAAGGCATGGTTTAGCATTTTTCTGTCAGTACACACTGATTCAAATTACATTCAACGCATTTTAGGGTAGGGACAATATCTACAAAAATGTCACAAAATAAGCAATAAAATCAATCACCCAATTTTTTAAAAAAGTTAAATGGTTTACAAAACTTTAAAATAGCATGATCGATGTGCTATTTGGAAAAGAAAATTGCAATAGCTAATGATAACTATTCCTTTGCTCTAAGTCTTGTAATATGAAACACACAATAAAGAACAACTTTAAATTAGAATTACCTCTGCATAAACAGCATGAAATTGGTTTAGGAACTATATCACTTTAAAAAAAAATTGAAATTCTATTAACCTTTGACAAAACAGAAGTTTTCAAGAATTTTTTTCAAATTATATTCCAATAATGATATCAACGAACTCGAGGATGAAACATTGTAACTCACATAAATGATGTTTGAATACAATTGAAAGAAATTTATTCCAAAACAAAATAAATATTTTCCGTTAGAAAAATAATAGTGAAAGCGATTTAAAAAAAAAAAAAAAAAAAAAAAAAAAAAAAAGATTAATATTGTTTCAAAAAACGGTATTTCTGAAAGAAAACACATTAATGAATGATTTCGAGTCCTAATTCGACAACGATAATTGAGTTGGTGCTTCACTCACAAAATTTCTACACCACTCCAACTGAGGAATTTGAGACCTACATCGATTTAACCAATCAATATGATCAGCAACTATCATTATTCCACAATATCCAATGCTCGAGTCCGGTCTCGAGCGTTGCAGAAAATGTTATCATTTTTCTTTTTATTCAATTATTCTTAAAGCCAAATCTTTTCTTCCACTTTTAAATATACCTATTTCTTCTTTGGATTCGCGCGTGTTAAGGTAATATTACGAGTCTATTTTAATTGCTGAATGAATAAAACTATTCCGCTAAATCTCCCTCTTTTCTCCCTAGTAAAAAGCGTTCTGCTCGATGAAATGCTCTCTTTCTCTGTTAAATTTGCAACGTGAGCAGCGCAACTTCGCGAGTTTTATTTCGTCATCGCTTGGAATAAAAAAATGCATGAAATGCTCCAGAATCAATCAATACAATCAAGCATTAATTACTAACAATGATTACTTTATTTTGCTGAATATCCATACCAATAATAACCACTCCAATATATATATATATATATATATATATATATAAAATTATTGCTAATTAGACATAATTTTTAATTACATACAATTTATACTAAACTATAAATTATAACTATTAAAAACCAAAATTAAAATAAAAGTATTAGAACTAGAAAATTGCAAGTATTGCAAAATTACTTGAAAAAATTAATAAACTTTTTTTTAATAAAAAAAACCCCACCTAGACTATTGAATTTAACAAATTATCGTAACTTTAAATATACAAAATTTACTTAAAAATACCACAAATTTGCTAAAAAAAATATAGGAGAATTCAAGAACACATTTTATGCATTTTTTTTTTTAAATTCATAACATAAGTAAAACCAAAAATAAAAATTACAAGCAAGTTCAATAAACATTGCTTTATCAAAAACCGACTGCTGTTGAATTTAAAAATGGTGAGTAAGAGAGAGTAATTGTAACTGGTCTAACAGTAGGTAATATAGATTGATTACGTTCATATCTGGGTTAAGAGTAATTGTTAACTTATAGTTAATTCAGTTGTAATTTGAATATACTTCCCATTTATACTAAGTTGATAATCATTCTGTTTCCTTCGAGTTAAGCTAAATTTTTGTTATCCCTCTCAAGTTAAAAGCGTTTAGTGAATTAAGTTATTTAACTTTTTTTTTTTTAAAAAAAAACATTACATAACTTCTTGAATTTTGGACTAATTTAAGATATCAAAATACCAAGGTCAAAGCTTGTAATCCTTACATAAAAGACCTTCCCCTTTTTAGAAACTTCAATCTATTTTCAAAAAAAATTCGAAAATTGCTTTAAAATATAAATGGTATAGTCATGATATCTTCAATAAATTTCAGTTACCAAGAGTTAAAAAAAAATGATAAAGCATGCAAAGCAAACATGTCGGTATCTTTCTCAAAAAAATATTTACTCGCCAGTAATGCTACATGAAAGCATCCGATAGAGCCCGATATCTCAATTGCTCGCACAGGAAACGAAAGAAATACATCGAAAGCAAAGGTAAGAAAATAAAAGAAAGCTAAAATGAAAAATTGTTATCTCAAAAGGTAAATAGCGTGTTCACAAAGACCGCCGCTGCGACACATCAGTGTCGTATCAGGTAACCCCAGGAAACAACAATCTCTTTAAACTTTTGTGTAACATTCCTACAGGAGGATATTGATACCGAACATATCATTTATGAATAGAATTGCAGGATTATATAGCATTAACAACTTCTTTTTAAATAATTGGAATACATAAATAATAAATGCAATATTAAATTAATAATTCAAAAGTTTCAAAATTACATGAAGTTTCTAAATTAAGAAATTAACAGACTATGAAAACTTGATTCATAACATCATTGTAGTTTTTAAGAATACTATAAGAATCAATGAATTTTAACTTGCAAGGGATGGAGGTTCACAATATGATGGTAACTGGGGAAGTTTCAGAGAAATACTAACATTTAATGAAAAGAAATAGATTATCCTTCGGTTTTAACTAAAGAATTTTTCAGCATTCTGCCCAACTGTTTTTGAGGCATGTGAAAGTATAAAAGAGAGACTACTGGCGCCTGCGTGCGGCATGAAAGAAATGTAAAAATGTATGCGCGCTAATGGAGTAAATATGATTTTGTGAATGAGAGAGAATGTAACTTAAGAATGAGGAGGAGACGCGTGTCTCAAAAAATGCAAATGGTAACAAACGGAGACGTGTATCCTCAAACAGTATATCAAATCAATAAAGTCAATTTTAAAAAGTAAAACTGAGTTTTTATTGAGTTACTGAGTATGAGTTTTTTTGCTAAACTAAATATAAGTGAAAGCGACTTTTTTTTTTAACAAATTTAATAAATAATTAGTTTATATAAGATATTTGTATCTATTTTCGTATTGATTGAAATATATATCTTAATTAAATATTTTTAAAAAAATACATAATAAGGCATACAACAGCATCATCAGGAAAAAATAAATTTTATACAAAAGACTTCATATTTAATTATTATTTTTACATTTAATAAATTGTATATCGCTGGAGATTAAAGAACATAAATACTTAGGGATAATTATACATAGCGTCAACTATTATCTTGATTACAAAATATGAATAGCATCCGAATTGAAATTAATAAAAAAAAAAAACTAACCGATTTTATTTTTGATATTATAATAGCAAAACTATGTTATGCATAGCTTACGGCAGAGTGAGCTTAATAGCGCAAGAGCTAGATATGGCTATATGATCCAGACGTTTGAAAAAATGAGGGGGGGGGGAGAAAAAAATTGGTTGACAAGAGGGCGGGTTGAAAATAGAGAAGGATCGCTAAGGTATCCCGCGGGGACGTCACCCGTGTTTGCCACTAACAGTTAACCCAGGGGAAAGAAAAGGATTTCTAGGGTAACTCGGGGTAAAGATTTCCGCACCTATCTGATGACATAAAAGCCCGTGAAGGCGCTTGTGGCAGGAAAATGACGTAAAAAGCTTCAAGGAAAAATATTTACTTTTTTACAAAATGAAGATGCCAAAACAATTTAAATAAATTACAATGTGTACAACGTTATCAAACATGTTTTAATGATCAAACCTTCGAAATCATCATTACAGCTCTATCTCATTAAAATTGATAAAGGTATTTTATTTTTGAAGTACATGACTTTTAGTTGTGACGTAGGCAATGTCATGAGAAATGGGTATAACCAATGGTAATTAGAGATGAAAACTTAAAAAACCATTTTCCTTGAAGTTAAAAACAGCCAGGAAAAAAAAATTACAGTAAGCCGAAAATATTTATGAAATTACGAGCATCAACATATTACTGCGATCATTCAAAGCTACGTAAAGTTTTTGGAGATTAATTACTTCATTGACACAAATGTAGAGAAAGAAATAACCTGAAAAATTAAAAATAATTCTTATCAGATTCATCGTCTACGCATGACTTCCGAAATGTGTTAACCTAATACGTGCTTTATGTGGCGTGATGCTGTTAATGAGAGATGGGAGAGGAAGATCTTCTCATGCTGGAACGCAGCATTATCTATAATCTAATAAGACCACATTAAGGAAAGAAATTTTAAAAAAAAGTGTATTAATTTGTAAAATTCTTGCTCTTAAACTGATTAATCACAAAATTCTTCGAGATATTAAGTCTTAAACAATACCTCTTTTAATAGAAAGGGTTAGTTAATGTACGTAAGTGTTGATCACATTAAATCTTTATTAAGAGCACATGAATAGTTGAGGAAAAGCAACGTCAAAATATATACTAATTATTAAACTAAAATCGATTACTAGCTAGCAACACGCAATATAGTATGATTATAAATTATTATCAGACAAAATGTCTACAGAGGAATCTGGCAACAGCCAGGAGGCGGATTTTACAATGTTTCTCAGGAAAAATGACCTCCAAATTGAAAAATTCATTACCAAACTATCTCGATATATTTTCACAACGATAGAAAATCACCAAAATCCTTTGATCAAAGAACAAACAATATTTACAGAAGTAAACCTAAAACAAAATTTCGCCTACAAAACTACGAAATGGTCTCAACCTCTCAAACCACCGTATTTTCATATTATCAATAAATGCTAAATCTTTGCTGACAAAAGTTCGCTGATAAGCCGATAAAGCATCACTTACCCCCCCCCCCTCACCTGTGGAAGTTGTGGAAATGGTTGCAGATTTACTGTAAACATTTCTATCAAGCCCCCATAGTTTAGACTCAACTACCTTAATTTCTAATTTACTTTTTTTTTCTTAAATTCAAATTCTTAAATCTCTAATTGTTCTTGTTAAATTATTACCATAAGATACACTGAGCAGAAGCGGCAATCTCGCTGGCGCTCGATTGCCATCTGATTTTAGTAATAGTAGTACAATGTTTCAGTTTTAAACGCGTTACAAGATGTACCTTTAAGAATAAGTTACGAACAGTTTTATCATTTTATATCCCATATATGTTTGCTTTTTAACTTCAAAAGGGGTCTTATCAATGACTAAATTAAGTATGCAATTACACAAGAAATCAACAGAATGATTTTCTCGGATATCGTAATGTGCATTTTAGTTGAGTTTACTAAACATTATAGCTGAATCACCAGTTCTTCACACGAGTGAACTTAACAACTCAACAATCCAACTAGCAAGCATGAAATATCTTTAGGGAGAGCCTACACAGCACAAGACAACATATCTGAAAAAAATTCGCAGCAAATGAAGCCGAAGCAATGCTCTAAAACATCAGACACAGAGATGAAAAGCTTGTGTGCTCCAGCAAAATTGTCAACCCATATCCGAAAAGTTATAAAATTTGCTGTTTCATTTTATGGTACAAAGATAGCTTTATAAGCGAATACATGTAGGATCGTTAAATTGTCCTAAAATACGTTGATGGGTTTGTAGGAGTACGTGAGGCTCGCAGCTCTTAATCTCCGTGTCAGGATAGAATGTTAGTGTCCTAAAATGATAATTAAACGATACAAAATATTCATAAATTTGAGAATAGCTTATCTTTGCAAGAAATAAACAATAAAACATTACACTGTAAAGAAATATCAATAAGGAATTTTGGAGAGATTCTTGAAAAACAATATTAAATATCTTTCCATTCAGAGCAAAGATGTAGGAGTACATTTTCTGAACTGCCAAAACTGAAATTAGCTTCTAAGATATTTTCCTCGGTTATATAATTTCCATATATTACTTGTTTTATTACAGTAACTTCTAGTTTCACGTTGAATAAATTCACGAACACACAAAACGTTGCAAAAACTAAAATTTATTTTTTCAACGAATATCTCTTTATGATTATTCATTGGGGAAAGAATCATAGTTACAAAGAACACACATTAATATCTCTAAAAACATTAAGTATTAATTGTAAAAAGCAAAATAAATCATCACGTCATGTGAATTAATATGTACCAGAGCCACTGTGTAGCGGAGCCAAATTAGACCATGACGTCATGTGACGTTATAATCTTCAGACTAATGAGCAGTGCAGACGATATCTTGCTTATACGTCACATGAACACTGAATTTAAAAAAAAAAAAAAAAAAAAAAGCCAAAAAAAAAAAAAAAATGCGAAATGCACCCAAAAATGACAAATTTTCATTGTACCAAATTTCGTACTTCTGGGCCACACATTTCCGCGTTATTTTGTGTCTCCATACTCTCTCTCTCTCTCTGTTCCTTTTATTAAAACCGATTTGGCGGAAACAAAAACTAGTGTGACTCCACCATTTCTTAACTGATTTCAAAAAATCAAATTGAGTTACAACACCCATTGAAACACGCATCTTTTGGGTGGAAAACGTTTGGAAAAAAAAACGCTGCATCGGCTGGAAAACATGGAATAATTGTGAAAATGGGGAAGGGGTTAGAAAAATATCACCAAAAATAAATTTAAAAAAAAATTTGGTGAGAATGTGCTTAAGGTTCCAGCTACACATCAACGAAGAACTGTAAAAAATCTGGAGTTATATGATCAAAATGTGTATTTGTTAAAAGGTCAAACAAACACTTTTAAATTTATATATGTTTTCAGGCAATCCATTTTAACTCGTTTTAAAGGTACTTTTAACACGATGCATACGCTACTTAATTTTGAACTTCGTCGGCTCTTACGTTACGACTCTGCTCACTGCACCATCAACATACCAATTTAATCAAGTTTTTCGTTAAAAAAAAACCTGTTCTACTTATTGTAAACGATCTTTTGAGGTGTGTGTTATAGCGGAGAGAGAGTGTTGCCTCCGTTGATCCCAAAGCAAATGCTTGCTTTCATGTCCACAGCATTTCATTAGTTTAAATCAGCGGTCCTTTCTAGACTTGTGACCCCACTTCCATGCATATAATTTTTAACGACCCCCTCTCTCCCAACCATAAGCCTCTATGAAAACAAACTGAGTTGTTCTCTTTTAAAATTAATAAGTAAATGAACTTAAATTTATTTATTTAATTCTTCTGTGAATTAAAATGAAGCACTCACAATTTTTACACGAAGGCTACTGGCGACGGACCCTGTAATTTTGAACCTCAATCAAGTGACGAGGACGACACCGAGCTGGCACCTCCCTCATCCAACTTCCACACCAGCCAATGGGGGGACTTTGAGCCTCGATCAAATTTAATGTGCATCAGCCTCGGCTACACTGTGGGTGTTTAGTGGCACAAAGACTCGAACTCACGACTCTACGAAAGCCGCCGGCCAGTAGTCCACGACCATGGGCTACCACGGCCACTATACTCAAAAAATGAGTGAAAAGTCTTAGTTTTAGAATTTGTTACAAGTGTACATAAATTAATGAAAGAAAATCGCATTTTAATGAGACAAGACTTTTCGGGGACGCATGTTCGCTGCTGCATATCAAATTAAATCTTTGGTGCAGCATTCACACTGCTTGACATAAAGCATCTTCAAAAATTTTCAGTGCTGAATGATAGTTGGATTTAATTAGCATTATAACAGAAAATGTCGTTTCATATTAGCATGTAGAACGAGTGGTAGAAGATTGATTAATGCCATTTCAAAAATTCTGAGAAATTCAGCTCTAGCACCTATCCAGAATTCAAGGATTTTTGTTAAACTTCTGAATTGCAATGCGACACCGCTATAATTGCGTGCATAGTGATATTTTTTCAATATATAAATAATTTACAGCTCATCTTAACCAATACCATTAATTTATAAATGTGCTGCATAGAAAATATAATGTATTAAATTAACGATAATGAATAGATTACGAAAATTCATGTATCAAAATTAAATTTTCACGATCCCGTCATTTCGCTTTACGACCCCATTTAAGGTCGTTAAAAAAGCACTGGTTTAAATAATACTCTCTCTCTCTCTCTTACTGCCATTCGCCAAAATATAAATAACACCGATTTCAGCGCCTCGTACGAAAGTAAATTTTAATTAGAGATAATTTGGCAAACTGGAAGCAACCTCTTGTAGGAGACAGAAAAAATATATAAATGTATCAATAAAAAACAAAAGAACTTTTTAAAACGGATTGCCCAAGATCATTTGGTTTCCATTCCTCTGTTCCAAAGGAAACTACTAAATTAACGGCTAATATTATAATATCAATGATGCAAGGAAACTGTTAGAGAATTACCGCTGCTTTCGACAAAAAAAAGCTTGGACTGCATTCTTAGTCACCACATCGATGCATAGTGGGAAAAACAAAACTAAATAATTAAATGGTAAAAGTGTGCGCTTACATTAAATTCAAGAAACTATTTTTATGAATTTCGATTAAAGTCATACATTTTAATGTTATGTCAATAGCGATAATATCACAGCCTAATTTTATATTCTTGCTTTGTTATTACAAAACGAATACACGGGTAATTTTAAAATGCTTCACACAAAAAATGGCTCCAAATAAAAATGATCAGAAATAATTACTATCAACTCCACGAAAAACTGACATTTCATAAACACCAAAAACAAAAACCGTTAATATTATGTAATGAGAAAAACAAAAGTACACAAGTGTCTCCTCTTCTGAGAACATCTTTGCCCTACCACTCGCCGTCTGAAACCTACTTACGGGGGCATGACCCCAATTTGCTTCCAAATGTTCTGGAATCCGATATACATGGTACCAATAAAAAAAATTCATCATGAATGGGAACAGCAAAAAATCATCCGAATCGCATTACTGTCATTACAAGCTTAATTAAATGAATTGGTTCTTCTTCCCGAAACAAAGAATTAATTCTAATTCCATTCTATTGCTGCAAGAGTGATAAAGCGCCAAATGTGATTCGCGCCGTCTTTTTAAACTGCTCTCTAAATACAAGGCATAAACTAAGTTGAAAAAGAGGCGCAGGAAGTGGAGACAGGAGTAAAAGTGAGATGAATTTCACTGAGGAAAGAACGTGCGGTTTGCATTTGTTGGCATAAAAAATTCGGATTTATCATCAACGTTTTTGGACGCAATGTTATTTTAATTTTTGTTTTTAAATTGGTGTAGGTGTACACAAAATGTCGTTTAAAATCCAACACCCAATTTTTCGTAACTGATTGAAAAGATGCTTGTTGATATGTCCGATTAAATATGTAGTATTTAGTTTCAGGAAACAATGCGTTAATTATATTACATAAAAACAAAGGAAAACATTTAATGAATTACATTAATTGTACTAGAAAAAACAAACAAAAATGTTTGCGAGATAAATTTGTAAAACTGTTTTCGAAGTTACAAAAACGCAATACATGGTTAATAAGGAAGCATTCAAAACTTTATCTTTATTTCGAATTTAATGATTCATTTTTGGAGCTTCCTGCTTATTAATACAATTTTTCAAATATAAAATGATATTTATAAAATACATGGACGCGGACACGAGGCTGGCGGTTTTCGTCGAATAGTGATTCGAGTCTTAATGAAACGAAAATTCCAAGGTGTAGCCGAGACTGGCGCACGTTCTATCTGTCGAGGCTCAAAATCCTTCCGTTGGCGCGGTGTGGAAGCTAGGAAAGGGAGTTGTCAGCTCAAATGTCGTCCTCGTCACTAGACCGAGATTCAAAATAACGAGGTCCGTCGCTAACAGCTCTCGTTTTACTTCTGGTGTGACGTTGATAAAACTAATCAATTATTCATGAAATAAACTGATTTATTAAGACAGGAAAGACATTATTAAAGCGAACCGTTTATTCTTGGGGGAGGGGGGAAGCATTAACTCCAATCCAGACATTAAATTAGGAATGCTTTTTGAGAGATTTTTTTTTTTTTTTTCAGTATACGTTTTTAATACGAAACAATAATTTCGAACATCAAACAGATTTTATTTTATTACATTTCTAAATTATTCAACTCACATTCTTAGCGGAATATCTCCAATGAGTCTTTTTTTTCCCACCCGAAAATACAAATTAAAATTATTACAGACAAGGATGTGTAAAGATCATCAAGTTATAACTAAATAAGAAGGGAAATTGGTAGTTAAGAATTTTGGGAATAAATTAATGAATATGAGCGAATATAAAGAATCAAAGAACTCACATTGTTACTTCAGCCTTAAAAATTCAGCTTCTTTCAGATTTTCAACCTGATAATGAAAACTGGTTATGTCACAGAATATACATACTTATACAAAAGAAACAAATCCATTAAGGAAAAACTTAAATAAACATTTTTCGACATTTATTGTATCAAACATTTAATCAGACTTTACGTTTTCAACTGAAATTATAATTAACTCAAAGAATTGCATTTCAACAAGAACTCCAACTAATGCTATTTGTTACTATATTTAGCCAATCGATAATTTAAGAGAAAGTGCACTTCCTCTGATATCATTTCCTATTTTATTTCTCATAAGTTCTAATTATTTTTATTTCTAATAAGAATGTTTGTACCATTCGAACTTGTGCGAGTAAGACAAATTTATTTATAAAAAGCAGCAACCATGCCTCTCGCAAAAACTTATGCGAAAATCTGCTTATTAAAATAGAAAATTTATAATTATTTATCGAGCAAGAAACAATATATATTTTCATACTTTTAAAATTCTCTTTATATTGCTATTCTCATAATAATTGTAAAATTCTAAAACATTTTTGTTATTTTTAAAGTTACAAAAATGTATTTTTGCAGTAAAAACATTTTATATTTGTTTCATTTAGTATTTTGTAACATTAAGATCTTATGATGTTAATTACCTTATATCTACTTTAAGAAAATTCATTTTTGATTTCATTCTCTTTCTCTTAAGGAACTGCGTGATTTTAAGAAAAATTAATCATGTCCAGTCTTTCACATTTTTCAGATTTTTTTTAAAAATGAATCGAATTTAATTCTTAACAATGTTTTGGAAATAACAGATTGTGACACTTTTTAATAAAGGAAAGGTAATCGGCAAAATTTTGAAAGTTTCCGAACTTTGGGAAGGGGGGGAAAGAAAAGAAAAGAAAAAGAATTTCGCTTTGCTAGTTTCATAAACTAAACGTACTTCCGAGCTCCAGGCTCTACATAGGAAATAACTATCCTGAAAAAAAAAAATTCCTTCTTCAAATACCTAGTGAATTTTTATTTTCACAAAAAAAAATATTTTTAAGTACAAAAACTTTGCCAGTGTTAACAACAAAAAGAGTGAAACTACACGATTTTACCATAAAATTAATTATTAAATTAAATATTAAAACAAGAGCAAACGATAACTTATTTAAGTTGACAAGAATATTCTGTTCAGATATTTAAAGTATCCGTACACCTTCGGAGAAAATTTTTTGAAATACGTTGATATTTGCTATCAAAATATTTTTAATGTAAAAATATAACCTAAACTCATTTAATAATCTGCTTTTAATTAAAAATGGAGTGGAAAACATGGAGAAAACAGTACATAAATTGATTATCAGCATAATGCTCATAACTCAAAAGCAAACAAAAATATCATTATTCTGTAATTTTTACCTTACTTATCATAACATTTTTGGAGGCTGGTACTACTTTCATAATGAAAATCATATTACTACAATTTTTATTGTGTTTCGAGACAAATAATAATGAAAAATCAAAAAAAAAAAAAAAA
>BMAW01104572.1:745706-760909 GCA_019974015.1 Nephila pilipes | reverse complement strand
ATATATATATATATATATATATATATATATATATATATATATATATAATCGTTTTTTCCTGCACTCTACTTAAAATTCTGGACATTGGAAATTTTCATAGCATTTTTTTAATAAACAGATAGAAGTGCTCAACAGAAATGTTCCGTGTGTGTCACTTCTTGACAAAATATTTTTAAAAATCATTTTTCTGATAAATTATATTCCGAGACTAAAAAATTGAAAAGCTAATGTAAAAATAAAAAAAATAACAAACTGTTTAAAAAAAGGCCTGTAAAAAAATACACGCGTTTTTCAGTAAAAGATGGGGCTCTAAAAAAACTGTTTTAGAAGCATTATTTTTAAATTCCTACTCATGCAAAATAAGTTACAGCAACAATCACTGCACTGATAACTTAACAATAAAACAAAGCAGCTTTCAATCAAAACTTGTCCGTTAATTTACACAGATTCCAGCAGAATAAAAAAAATACATTTAATTGAAGTAAAGGAGGGCGTATTATTTTTTTATTAAAGCTAGAGGCTGTTAAAAAAAATTTGCACAAAAGGAAAAAATTGAAAACAAGCAACTTTATTTATTTAAAAAACCTATTTGCATATCAAAAGTGCTCTCTCCCATGTGTATTTCAACATATGAAAGGGGGGGAGGGTGCATCACATGTTTCTAAGAAGCTTTACAATATTTTAACTGTGTTCCTTAAAAATAATTTTTCTTCTTCTTTAGAATATCTTAAAAAATCAATTTAATCTCCCCTCCCCCAAATATTCTTTTCACCCCGAACAACCAAATTCAAAACTCAATCATTTTCCCAATCTTCCAATAGTTAGCAGTACCCGTACAAATTAATTCATTTATTTGTATTTTGTTCTCACTGAAAAATCAATATATTTTTTATTGATGTTTCAATTTAATTATATCACAAATGCTTTATATGATAAATGTTAAGGGTTTTTCCACTTTGAAGATTTTCTAATTATTTCTCAGATTTTTAAAATAATCTGTGTAAATCATTTTCGCACAAAAAAAAAAAAGCCATTTCTACATTTTAATAAAATAAAAATGCATTGTATTACATCTTATTAAATTATTCAGATAAAAAGCTTTGAACTTGGGTATACTAGCGCGCTTTTCGACTTTTAACATGCGAAGTAAAACTTTTAGGACAATCTTTCGACAATTCAAATATGAAAGAACTACCTTATCGCATTTTTTGTACTATTATATGGCATGATTGAGAAATAAACCTACATATGAATAAAATGCACTAATTTATTATATATATATATTATAATCAACTTCAATTATAAACTACTACACTTTAACAATAATTAAATTCTGCAATTATTACATTTTTATCAATTTAATAACCAAGTTAGGCTACTTTCGTACACTTTTTTTTCGAAAATCTATTAAAATAAAGGATTGAGAGAAATGAAAATAAGACTTTCAGACGAACACTTGCGTTATTCACCATCTGATACATCTGCGAGAACTTTTTCATTCAATTACACACATCTCGGCACCTATGAGTCATCTTTACCATCAAGTTCAATCTGTAGTGATAAAAACTAAGGATATGACGTCAATATGGTTTGAATTTAATTACATAGTTGATAAAACGGAGTTTCGAAAAATTGCGATAACATTTTGTGCGAATAAAAAATATTTCTTGATACTTTCGAAGAAACATCTTAAAATACACAAACACGCGGTGTTTTATGAAACAAACAGTTTCATTAAGTTCTATTCTATTAAAATTTCTGAAAATAAAAACGATCAAAATATATTCTCTGTTTGAATTTCAAACATAATAGTTTCGTGTGTGTGTGTAATGCAAACATATTTCCCACACACTCAAGAAAAAGTTACTCTTCACAGAAATAAATTCAATCTAATGAAAAATTAAATAAATTTTAATTTATATTTAAAAAAATTAGTAAGAAAATATTTTTTTAAGTATACGGAATATACAGTATTTATTTATAAGAAGAAAAAAAAAACTTCTAAACAAAATGCTATTTGAGAGTTAGTAAATTATTTTCGTATGGCATGATGTAGGTTTGAACGATGCAAGCATACGAAAAACTGGGGAGGAAAGAGAGAGAGAGAATTAAAACAATTAAAAAGGACCGGAAGCACTAAGTTCTTTAAACCATAAAATTTTTACTATATTCGAGTACACCTTTTTAGAATTCTTCTTTTGAATTTTTTGAAAATCTGATGGTTTTTGAAAAAAAAAAAAAGGAATAAATGGTTCGTGCTCTCTTTTCTTAAAATATATTATTAAGAAAAATGAATAAATGTTTTAAATTTATAAAAAAATTTTTTAAAAAAATTGTAAATTAAATTTTACATAAATTGGGATCAAAAAACGATCCTCATTAACAAATTTTCCGATTTGCGATGAATTCATATACTTTGTTTAGATTTTTAAACTCTATTGCTTGGAATTCGATAAATCAATAAACAAAATTCCAGTTTCTCTATTGCGACAAAATGGTTCGTTTTAAATAATACACTTTTCAATCTTCTTAAATCAAATATGATTTTCTTTACTTTCTTTTTCAGGCTAATTTCGTAATTGTTTTATTTTAAATCTTTAATATTTTATTCGTTTAAAATTAGTTTACATAAAATAATTTTAAATTCGTTGAGCTGTTTGAATAGCAAAAAAATGATGAAAATATGATACTTAAAAATCAAAAAGCGTGAAAGAAAATCTTTCATTTTATTTGGAATTATTATGAATTCACATTCAATGTATCACATTAAGACACCTTTCTGTATATTTTTTTATAGAAATTTATAAAATAGGAAAAATATTTGTGATCTCAGTTCCTAAGCCTACAGATAGAAGTATTCAAAAAACAAAACTTTGAACAGTTTTACTTTAATTATTCGATTTTGCATTATCTTGATGATATTTACGACACTTTTAAAATATAGCACTCAAATACTAATGAAACAAATAAATTTGTCGCTCTTAATATGAATGAAAATTATTGAATTTTAAAAAATCTAGCCTTAATATTTAATTTATTATTTTCCTTTTACCCATTCTTGCGCTTCTTTTTTTTTTTTTTTTTTTTTTTTTTTTTTCTTATACTTTGTTAAAATTGTCTTTTACATTCATACTATATGCACACACAAGTCCCTTTAAATTAACAACAATAATAATAATAAAATTGCTGTTAATAATAACGCAATTTCTTCTTTCAAAGATGTATTATTCAAATGCAATTTGTGATAATAAAATGAATATTTTTCCATTAATATTAAAACAATTCAGCTGCGAAAAATTAAGACTTATAGACCAATAAAAATTTTAAATCAGAACAATGGTTACTACATACTAACCATGCTTAGTGCGGAATTCGTTGCTTCCGGTCTCTTGTTCGGGAGCTCCTTATGAGTATCAGTGAGGTTTATTAGTTGAAAAATGGGTCACGTTTTCATGTGAGAAGTACGTTGTACTTAGAACCCACCGAGGACCAGTCCTATCTTATCCTCTAAACTGGCACCAAAGTATCCATAGCTAATTTCTTTGAATGAAAGCTGAACATGTAGTAATGGTTTCTTAATACAACGATCGTAGATTCTTACATAGACTCTGACTGTTGTAGTGCATTCCATTGCGGAACAAAGGTCGATTTATATCAGTAACTGAATGTTGAAACATATTTAGTACATAGTAAAATTTCATGCAACTCTACAGACAGCTTCAATATTTTTATATTCTGCTGAGTATGCGGACAGAATAAGAGGGAATATTTATATGGTATTTTATTAAATTTAAAGCGTTGTTTTAATTGCATTATTTTTCCCATTCCATAACTCCAGTAAATAGTTCATTCTTATTTTCTTATTCGATTCCAATCTATTCTTTAATCCATGCGATCACGCAAGGTAAAATTCAACAGAATTTATTAGGAATCGTTTTTTCCATTACAGCCATGACTTCAAATATCCATTTTACTCGTTCATTGTGTGTGTGCGCGTGTAAGATCACGAGGACATAGGTAAGGATATCGATGAAGGATTAACAACAGAAAGAGACAGCAATGAACAAAAAATTACCTTTATTTCTGAATGATATGCAAGAGAGAGAGAGAGCAGCGTCGACTCAGTAGGTTGTAGAACCATCATGAAAAGCGATACAAGAAGATAGATGTCAAGATACAGGGTCATTGAGAGTAAGAATGGCGTCCTGAGGAATGGCTCTCCATACCCTGTCACCCATTTGACACAGTTCGTCCTCTGAATGCCCCAGTGTCAAGGTCTACAAATAGCGTCCAATAACTTTTTAAATGTGTTCAATAGGTGAGAGATTAGGAGAGAATGGTAGCCAGGGAAGCGTCTGTACACTTCGCAGAACACGTTGGTTGATGCGAGCAGTGTGCGGTGAGACGTTACCCTGCTGATGAAAAGCATTGGGCACTCCTTGAAGGTAGGGGAGTCTCATCGGCCACAGCTCATCTTCCACGTATCGTTGGACAGTCATAGTGCCCTGAATAAGAACTAGAAGTTACCTGGAATCATACGAAATTGCGCCCTAAACCATGATGTCGCGTTTTCGCATCATGGGGCGTTCCACAACTTCTGCCGGATGGGACCAGTATCCACGTCGACGCCACACTCGTAAGCGGTAACTATCATTGCAGAAACAAAAGCATGACTCATCTTAGAACGCGACCCTGTGGCATTACGTCGTCCACATCGCTCGAGCTCGGCACCATTGCAGGCGTTGGCGTCTATGCTGTGGGGTCAATGATAGTCTTCTTAGCGAACGCCATTAATGTAGACCAATAGCAACCTATCGACGGGAAGTGGTTCTGGTCGATAAAGGAACATCCAGAGTGTCTTGAGCATGCTGCAGAATGGAGGTAGAAGTGCCTTCCGGGTCTGAAACCTCTTGTAGGCGGATGTATCCATCCACGAGCGCTGATGTCTCTTTGGCTGCACCGGCACTTCTCAAACTTGCCACATTTCTTTGTTCTAACCTCCTAAGCCAGTGCATTGTGGAAACGTCCAGGTGTGTGTCAGCTGAAATTTGCCGTATGGACCAATCTGTCCTTTTCAGTCCGATCACCAAGCCCCTCGTAAAATCGTCTGTCTTCTGGAACTACCTCCGTTGATGACGGCGTGGCCTTCTCTGCTATTACAGGAATCCTCTGAGACAAGAACAAATTTTCTACGATGATTGGCCTAGCAGAATCAACGGCACGAAAATTGAACATTCTCCAAGTTCTTTCCCTTATATCTTCTTCAAAGTGGCTGGAAAGCTGCGGAGTTCACATCATTTGAATAATTCGCGTACGTGCGTCTATCCTGAAATCGGCATAATTTTCTGGCCACTCCTTCTTGGTATTGCATTTTCAATGCCGTGTAGTGTATAAGAATAATAAGTAAAGTTAAAAAATTATGCTTTTTTTCTTTAAATTGATTGACTGATTATTAACGTCGCATTCAGAAACAACACGAGTGTATTGGCGACGGATCTAATAATTTTAATCCTCGGTAAAATGATGAAGACGACAACCAACCTTTTTCTTTAAAGCAGCAATCCATTTAATTTGGTTTATTTCATGCTTCAAGCAGTCTCTCTATTTATTTCTCATTCAAAAGTCAACTAAAAGTCAACACAGTCATAAGTTTTGCAATTTTGAGTCACGGTCAGATAACGAGGTCGATATCCGAGTCCCATGGAATGTATTCCTATGCCACTAATATGATAAAATATATAAATATTTACTATAATTTTACCTTAGCCTAGAGTATTTTTGTCTTTAAAATAATAATTCTTTTTTAGAACTTTCCATGGTTTTGTTTTAGATATCTAACGACAAAAGTATTGTAACAATTTATATGTAAATGGAGAGTAAAGAAAATTGAGTCAAATAAACAAATTTCTAAAAAAAAATGTGGCAAGTCGTTAATTTTGTGACAGCCGCCACCATTATTTAACTCCACAGCCATCTTAAAGTTTAATCAAATAGTCAATAAGTTCAAAATTCCATTTGAAGATAAGTAAGAGCAGAAAAAAAAAAAAACACTTTATTATCCATCAAAGAATATACAAGATCGCTCTCTCGAATCCACCTTAACCCAGTTATTTCTAGTTTATGTTCAAATAATAGTCTTAGGTTACCAAATAACTTATTCTGATACAACGCTTCTGGATTATAGGAAATTTGACTTCTGTTATTCTAATCAGGAGTCACTTCCAACTACTATGTAGTGGACTCGTCGGTATTAAATTAAACTGAAAAGTATTAACACATCACTTTATTCTTCTCTAAACATAACTAACTATTTACAGCTGTTGCCAACGACGCAACAGAAATATTTGATACAATCTCGTTTCCTATATCCTCCCAACCCTGGTCAACCTCGAGAGGGATGACCAGAAATACCGGGCGGGTTACCTTTCGATCACTAACTATCAATTTGCAGGATCTTATCTTCCCATCGCGTCCCTGGCGTAGGTTCATCACCCTGGCCTTCTTCCTCATGTGCTGAAGTCGGACGTCTTTTTGCAGGAGCACGATATCGCCAACTCGGATGTTAACGAGACTGCCCAGGTTACGAACTTGATGAAAAGATCGCAGTTGAAGTAAATATTCCTTTGACCATTTTTTCCAAAAACAGTTAAGTAAGTCCTGCTGCAGCTTGTAGATTCTCTTAAGCCTTGTGTCATTATCCGAGCTGGATGGAATGACCGTTAGTTTTCGTTCTGTCAGGAGATGAGTTGGTGTTAAGGCTGCGGAGCTGTCGTCTTTTCCCTCTTCGTAGACCAATGGTAGGCAGTTGAAAGCGGCTTCGATTCCAATAAGGACAGTGGTCAAAATTTCCTCGTCTAAAGTGCTCGTCCGAGTACCTTTCGCAGACATTGTTTGATAATTCCTATCAGGCCCTCCCACCAGCCTCCCCACCAAGCCGCTCGTGGGGTGATAGATTTCCAAGTTGCTATTTTTGAAAGGCGAAATCTTAATAACGTAGCCATGATATCGGGAAGTAGATTTAGTCCAAATTCAAGAGCGTCGTTTAAAGATCGATGACCTGGAAAATGGGAAGATGCGTCAAAAACTATACGACACTTGATTTCTTCATTTGCAATTTTCTTTTTGTAAGTAAACATCGCTAAATGAGCATTTTCTGTGTATTTTTCGCAATCTATTATGTCTTTATATATTCTTCATCGCTTAGAAGTTCGTGGACTTTATCGTCTGCCAAGGTTAGTTCGTTTAGTTTGTCTTGTAAGCGTTCAACGCTATATTCTAAATCAGTTTTTCACTAGTTGGAACATTCACTTTCGTTCAGTTTCGTAATGGCGGCGCGAATTGTTGATCGTTTGCGTTTAAGTAAATCAAGTTTCTCTTTAACGATCGACATTATAATTCGGGTTCGTATCGAAAGTTTAAACAAACAAGTTTAGTATGACTTACCCGAGTATTTTTTCGGTACCAAAATGTAATGGTCTCGTCGGTATTAAATTAGACTGAAATTATCAACACATCACTTTATTCTTTTCAAAACATAACTAACTATTTACAGCTGTTGCCAACGGCGCAACAGAAATATTTTATATAGTCTCGTTTCCTACATACTATCCATACAAACGATTGAGGTGGAGGATGATTCACTCCTATCTACCACATCAATTGTCTCCCTTATTTTTCCTTTTAATTTTATTTTGTTTAAATATCCCTATTTCTTATTCAATTCACTACACTTCTAATCTTCATCTAATTTACCTTATCATGTTTGATTTTGGTAGGTAAAGTGTTGCTATATTATGCAATCCAAATTATCAAAAAGTCCGAGGTTAGTGAAGAGAAAATCGCTAACTAAAAAACGTCACAATTTGTGAGAGACCATTTGGTCGTCTGATCGTGAGTCAAACTACAAATTGAATTGTGAGGTTGAGTTACTGGAACTATGAGCAAAAATTGAACAACAAAAATTAAACTAGAACCACGGATCTCAAAACGAATCCACTACATTTAGGTAATCCTGACTGATTCACAATAAACGATAAAAACGCAGAACAGATCATTCCCTCTTCTTTCTCTTGATGTGCAACATCGATAGAGGTGGGGGATGTGGTCAAGCGCAAAATTAAATCGGGAAACGGGAGCTATTCGTATCATCATCATAACAAAACCAATCGAAACGCTCATCAGGAAAAAAAGAATTACATAAGAACAGGAACACTCGTAGAATGGTCTGGAATCAAGAGTCTAGATCGCCTTCTCATTATCATCACAATTTTTAATGAAGTTCCATTTTAATTCATTATATGAATTAATGTAGCGATTACCCCTGAATGCTAACTACATAATAATTTACAGAGTTATTCAAAATTATTCATCCGATTTCAAAATTCCATATTTTCAAAAACAAACGCACAAAATGATAGATAATACATAAATACAAAGGGAAAATATGGAAGTTATATACTGTGATGTTGCTCCTGTATTCCTCGCGAAGCTTTTTCACAAAAACTGTTTTGAAAGCTGTGTTAAAATTATCAAGCAATAAGAAAAGCGATTTTTTTAACAATGGAACAGGCGTAAATGAATGAGGCGTAAATTTTTATACACATTCTACAAAATAAAATCAAAACTTCATAATTCAAATTCTTGGACGATTCGACAAATAAGAATGGTCATCACAAACAATTGTATAAGTCCCTGAACGAATTTTTATAGCATAAAAGATGAATAGATGCAATACAGAATAATTAGGAGTAATTCAATCATCACATAGTACAATCTCTAAACGAACTTATAAAAATATCTTAAAATTTATGAATAGTCTGGAAATGTTTGCAGGAAAGATAGCAATAAATGTTTAATTTATGTCAGAAATAAAATTCCATTAAAATGCGAGTTTTAAAATAAAAAAAAAATATGCTTTCATTTCAATCATGGGGGAAATGCAAGTTCCTGTACTATTCCTCAGACTACCACATAAATTTGAAGCAATATATTGTTGCTTATCTTTATACACTCTATAACAACAACAACAAAAATCAATGCACCAAGAAGGAGTTGTCCGATTGAGACAAAAATTGGCGGATAGGAAAATTATGTACTGAATAGAAAATGATTAAAATTTCAGAAAAATTAAATGATTTATATCAGAGTTACAAAGTAATGAACTCAATATGGTGTTGACCAACCTCTAGCCTGGGTGTAAGTTGCCACACGACGTGGCACAGAGTGATAAAGCTCCCTGATCATTTCTTGCGGTATTTCTAACCAAATTTGCTCCAATTGTCGGACTAGATCATGAACATTCCCAGGCAGATCCAGTCGTCTTCTCATCATAATCCAAACATGCTCGACTGGAGAGAGATCTGGCTGGCCGAGGAAGTGTTTGACAAGCTGTAAGACAGTTCAGAGCAACACGTGCTGTATGTGGTCTGGCCTTATCTTGCTGAAAATAAGGCCAGCGTACTGCAAAAGGAACAGTAGCAAAACAGGTCTCAGAATGTCGTCGATGTACCGCTGTGCTGTAAGTGTGCCTCTAATGACCACCAAAGGGGTCCGGCTATCAAGGGAAATAACCATAACTCCTGATTGAGGGCCTGTGTGGAGTGCGATAGTGAAAGCAGGATCGGCATGCTGCCCTGCGTGTCTCCAGACCCGTCTTCAATGATCGTCAAGACACAGTTGGAAGCGGGAATCATCGCTAAACACTAGACGCCCCCAGTCAGCATCATTCCAACCCGATCGAGCCAAGCACCACTCTAATCTGGCTCGACAGTGTGCAGGCGAGAGTGGTAGGTGGTGTAGCGGTCGGTATGAGAGTAGATTTCGCTCTATCAGCCGTCTGTGAATGGTCATGATGGACACTCGAGTGCGGATCGCACGTCTGATGGTTGATAACGATGAATCAGGCGCTGTGACAGTTGATATGACAATCACTCTGTCCTCTCGATCTGCTGTGGACCTAAGTCGACCGCTACCATAATGACGCTGAAATCTGCCATTGTCCACCCATTCTTGCCAGCATCTGCTAATCGTCGCATCGCATGTGAGTCATTTTTTTATAGAGTGTATATATATATGTGTGTGTGTGTGTGTATGTATATATATTATATAAAGCTAAGTTATCATTAGTAAAAATGATACTTCACTAAAAGAAAATATCATATTTTATTCTTATTCAGAACTGGAATTTAAATCGAGGGGGGGGGCGAAAATCGTACATTTTACTGAAGAATTAAAGCTGGAAATTATAAAAGCGCATATTTAGGAAGAAAAAAAATAATAACAATTCAATACCGTTATTTAAATGGAATGAACCATGTTTAATTTCATATTATGAATTATCCACAATTTTTCAAAAAAAAAGAAGAAAAAAAAAAATTCTATCAAAATTTTTAAATGACGCATGATTAAATATCATCTATTATTCTGCAAATAAACAAACTGAGGGAGGGGGGTAACTTCTTCTATCATAATATTACTACTCAAAATGGGTATATAAGTTAACAATTTGAATGAAAACTTTAAAAATTCAATCCATGTCGATATCAAAGTTATTTGGTACATTTTTCCATCTAAAAATGTAGACAATGATGAAATGAGAAGAAAGGAGATTAAGAAATGAGAAGAAAAAAATTCATTAAATAAAAAAAAAATTAACCCCCACCCCTTATTCCCTATTTTCAGTATTTTTGTAAAACAGCTCTCTCTCTCTCACACACACACACATCGCAGTCGAAATGATTCCTTGTAACATACCTTTTTAAACTAATCTTTTCGAAACTGGGTTTTCTTTTTTTCTTTACTTTTTATTTTTCCCCCCAATAATTTTCTTCCGTGTTTTTAAGATTTTTCTTGGTGATGTCGATACAATATATTTATGTATACTTTGCGGGGTACCTCTCGAACAAATTATGAAAAATTTACGATTATTGCACCATTTGAGAGATGTAAATTAATTAGTCAATTCTAGAAGAATTTTTGAAAATAGCATTGAAAAGTGTTAATTTTAAATTTTTTAAAAATCGTTTTAATTACACAATAACAATTATTAATTAAAAACATAAGATTTGGGGGAGGGGGTATTTTTCGATTTAAGGTAAGAAGTCACTAATTCAATGAAATGAATTTTTTTCTTTTATTACCACAATATGTTTTTACATGAAGGATAATAGCAAATAATGAATTATAAAAGGAATATTTATACACAAAAATGCGGCAAATTTCTTCGGAAAATGTTCATATCTTCTTCAAATTCAAGAGATGATGAAACTTTTTCTATATTTCACAAAAGGCAAAAAAAAACTCTTCCGTCGAGCCGGAGTCGAACCAGCGACCTATGGATTACTACTAATAGCTAACTACAGTCCACCGCTCTGCCAACTGAGCTATCGACGGCTATTCACACATCAGCTTCTATTTAAATAGTTTGCAAGTTTTAAGGAAATCGCGTATCTAAAAATATATTATTAATTTAAAAATTGAAAAAGTAAGACACATTTTTTTTCTTCAGAATTTTCTGTTTTATAGAAATGTTATTTTCTACAGAACAATTTGATTGTGTTTATCAAGTTCACTTATACATTTAAAAACGTATCGGTTATATTTATATAAACGTATATATTAAATGAATGAAAAAACATTTTTAAAACAAAAATTTAAGATAAACTATGATGATACAAATTATATATAGAGAGATTTTTAAAGCTTACACATTTTTTTTTATTTGCATTCGTAGCTAATATAAAAAGCAAATACCAAATGTTTCATTTTCACGTCAATAGATGGCAGCACAAACTTATTCAATTAATGCTTCGAACAATAATAATATCCTACAAAACAACTTAAAAATATTTTTTAAGCGGAAATTAAAAATAAAAAAAAAATGTTTTTAGAATAACAAGGTCACTTTCATTGAAATTAAGAAAAAAACTTTTTTTTTTATACGAAAAGAATTTCCTGTAACATAAACTTAGCTCTTTAATGTCACAGATGTAAAATAATTTCGGTATATATATATAGAGAGAGAGAGAGAGATTCTAGTTAAAAATAAATAGATGTGAATGTAAAGATTTAAGCTTATTCATTTACAACCGAGAATTTTTTTTACTTAATTAACTTTATTTTTTTACTTTATTAGTTTACTAATATATTACACTGCCAAAATTTTTTTTTAAATAAATTTCGAGGGTCCAAAAAATAAATGCATTCCATCTCCCTTTTTTTTGAAATAACATCGAAATGTAACAAAACCATCCAAAATAAAAGCTTTTGGTGTTCAAAATCGTTTTTCCAACAAATGAATCACACACTCTTTTAATAATGAGCCCAATTCTATTTCTACACATTTGTAATTTAACATGAATTCAGAAATAAAACATTCTCTTAAAACAGAAATATTTTTCAACGTAATTGAATTTCTAACAAAAACTGTTCTTTAGTATTACACTTCTCATACTTTCAAAATAGATTCACACAATGTCAGAATTTTTAAGCTACCTGAAACTTTAAGGCTCACGTATATTTTTTTTTTACAATTGCAAAGAAATTCATGAAATATAATTTCAATATAAGGTGAAATGATTTTGTCAAAAATATGCCTTTTATGTGAAAAGATCCTTTATGACATTGGTTGTAAATAAATATTAAAATAAAATTTATGAGTGCACTTATAAATTTAATAATTTTGCAGAAAGTCAGTAAGTTGTAAGTAAAATCAGTGATTATCAACCAATGCAGAAATGCATGCAACATTTTACATATCACTGCAGTACAAAGTTGGTATAACTCATTCTTGTGTAATCTTTATGCAAATAATATATGTAAAAAAAAATAACTATAAGATTATGACATGAATCTTCATAAATTTATTCTATAGTTTTTGATGATTTTGTGAACTCTTAATCATTCTTTTATTTTTCATAGATTCAATGTATTTTTTGCATACATGCTTAGAAAACTTATTTACCGAGTAAAATAAAATAGAGTGTATTTATCAACTTTTAAAGATTGGTTTTTAAGATAAAATATAGAGATTTGAAAATATTTATATTAGTTAGAAGCAGAATAATGATATTTAACATACATCAACCACATATAAGTTATATCATGTTTTATTAAATTCATTTATAATGTTGCAATAATTTAAAGGGAAGGAGGAATGATAAACAAAACCTATAGGTATTTAGAGTTTAAATTATAACACATCTGTTTTTTATATGTAAATACACAAGATTAAATGTATTCATATTTTCATTAACAACAGCAATGGAATTAGTAAGGCAGGATGTTATTAAATTATTACACATTTAACAATTTAATTCATCTTGAAATAAATGAATACAACATGCATTATTATGGACTATAGCTATTGTTAACAATAAAATTATAAATTTAATTTTAAAGTAAAAAAAAAAATACTGTTTCAAATAAAGTTTCGAAATAGCTAAGAAAATGCAGAAGCAATACATTTTTTACTTAAAAAAAATTATGTTTCAAAACAGAGATATTAGAATATAACTACTAATTCTTCAGCTATTATTTGCTAAAGGTGATATTGTTTGTCATTTTTCAAAAATGCTGTGAAATAAAAGCTTAGCAACAAAGCTTTAGTAATAATAGTTGATATTAAGAATTTATCCAGATAATTATAGTATTTTTCTGAACAAAAAAAAAGGATATTACATATTTCAATTTACTTAACATTTCTTGAAAGCATTAGAATACTTAAAAAGCAGAACAAAGCTCTAAAAACACATTGTGTTAATTAATCATCAATAAAGAAATTTACATACAAAATGAAATATTTATCATTGTGACCCTACATTTCATATCGTGATTTTAACATGTGTAATCTTTGGAAAACAATTCACTCCAAGGTATAATAATATTTGTCTTTTATCTATGCAGTCATTTTTATGAAAAGACATTGAAATGCAATTAACAAAATTCATGGACAGTTTCAAAATGATCCTTCTTTGAATCAATTTTTAGCACTGACAAGCATCCTGATAGGACAGTTTATTTTTATTTTCATGTATTTAAACATAATATTGTAACTGCTCAAGTCATCATTTATTTATTATGAAAAATATAATAATGATGATGGAACCTACAGACAGGATAAATATTTGACAGCTATAACTGTAAACTGTTTTTGAACGTGTTAAAGATTTTTTTTAAAGGTCACTTTTTACCTAAAAATTAGACACCTGTCAATAATGATCTAATTTTTTAAAATTTTTAAATTCATATAAATTCAAATCATCACATAACAGTGTGGTTATTGTCCAAATGATTTTCTGAATTGATAATTCAGTCAGAAATAAGTTTCTTCAGATATGTTTGACATTGTGTTTTTTGATTTCTTCATTTACTTTTAGCATTGTAAGGCCCTTCCCCTCCTTTTAATGTAGTACTATGACAAGTATGTGAATATTTTTAAGTCCCTTTTTCAATCTTTTAATCCATTCACTGATTACTTTCTGAATTTTAAAAAGAAAGTCTGCGAATATCTTACAGCAATAAAATGCGTATATTGAAACACACACACATATATCATACTAATAAAACATCTTTTCAATCAAAATTTTAAGAAATTCAGCAGAGCAAAATAACTTTCAATTTTATACATCATTTCTAAATTCGAAATATACTTAAAAATATGGAATATTATAATTTCGATTCGAATTAAAGTTTTAAATGTTTTCTATTACATTACAGATTTTAATTTTTAGAATTCTCAAGAAAGATTAAAAAATTCTGCTTTTCAAACCATAAAACAACTATTTTACAAGTATATATTTTTATTAGTAAATATTTTTAAAAATTATGATTCCTTTGATCACATTTAATGCTTAAAATATTTCTGAGCTGCCTTTATTCAGATGTAGTTAAATTTTTAAAAATAATTCAAAAAAATTGTATAATTTTTTTTGATGAATCAATGAATTTCAATCCATCAGAACTAAAGAATATAAACAATCAACTGTTCACTTCTTTTAATACACACTTTTACATAGTCTTGATTGGGTAATGTACAAAAATTACCCATACAATATTACACTCTTCCTAATAAATTTAAAATAATAATAATAATATAATAAATATAATAATGTTATAATAATAATATAATAAATATAATAATGTTAGAATAATATAATAAATATAATAATGTTAGAATAATAATATAATAATGTTAGAATAATAAT
>BMAW01104572.1:642817-745696 GCA_019974015.1 Nephila pilipes | reverse complement strand
ATATAATAATGTTAGAATAATAATATAATAATGTTAGAATAATAATAAATTCATAAGAATTTAAAATAATTCAACTCTGTTTATTATTGGCTTTTTAAAGTACTTTGTGAACTGTAATTTTACAACAGATTCTGAAATTAAACCCAAAAATACAATTATTTACTTAATTTTAAATATGTTGTCTAAGTTAATGGTGTTTTATATATTCTTTACAGAAGAAAAAATTAGTAGTTAAAGATAAATGACTTTTAAAATATGGAAATGAACAGTTAACAATGTTTTAGAATTATATATTTGTGTTCATTCCATGTTTAAGAGTCACAAAATAATAAAATACCCGATTTAAGAAAATATGACTGAAATACATATTTTCACAAACCATCACAAAAAATCTTTAAGGAATTTGCCTTTTTCAAAAAAATAAATAAAAATCTCGTTTTTTTTTAATTATTATTATTTTTATGGGAATTTCTATAATTCAAGTTTGAAAAGTTAAAAATCATTTGTTTAATTTAATGTTTATGGGTTGTGTATATGATTACATTTGATGAGAAATTTCCTTTTTTACTTCAATTGCCCATTTAACATTACTTTTATATTTTGTTTCTTTTTTTAAATGAAAGTAAAGCTCATCACCATGACTCATTATTATTTCAATAACATATTTTTAAAATCAAAATGGCAAGAAAGTTCCTTTTCAAATGAATTAATAATATTAAACAAATTATAGTCAATGTTTCTTTAATACCAGAACAATTTTAAATGCATATACAACTAAGTTAAAGTTTTTGATAGTTGGTAGAAACAAGTTCTAATGCACAAATTAAACAAATTCCAATCAAGATTCCTTCGGAGCAGAAGCCTTTAAGAAATAGATTTTCTTACAAATTTTTATTATTACTATGTACAATTTCAAGCTTATTTCAAACATTTTGTACAGTTTACAATCTAGGACCAATATTTGTTTCAAGTCCACTGATGTTAAACTGAATAGTTAAAATTCTTTACATAAATTTATTTAAAAAGCAAATACAACTTAATACACTCCAACTTAGCTCTGATATAAATTATACACATAATTATAGTTTTTTTTAATTAAAAATTATACAAGGAAAAAAAATTCAAAATAAGATTTATTTTAGAAAAAATTATAAAATCCATCAAATTTAACAACTAAAAGTATATAATCAATCTATGCTTTGTATGTCAGTCAGAACTAAAGAACAATAAAAAAAAAATATTACATTATCTCTGATTTTCAATCTTACTCCACATTTGCAACAATTCCCTCAACATTCCACATTCTCTCCCACCATAATTTTTTCAAAAATTTCTATAAATTCAATTTAGAAATTTCTTAATTGATTTGAAACAACAGTTTTACTTCTACAGTCACTCAGTGACATGATAAGATAGAAATTAATAAAATGAAATCTCTCTCATATACTAAAGGCCTCTTCCCTTATAAAAGATTAATTATATACACAAGTACTATTGGTACTCCTATTAAGTACTATTATTTACAAAGTACCTGTACCACAACTCTAAATAAACAAAATATTCAAAAATTGTTCAAATCTAATAAATTATTATATGAACATATTGTAAAATTGTCATACAAGTTTAAGTTCATAAAATAACATTTAATCTGAATCAATATAACTTATTGCCTCATACAATCGATTTATGTAAGTAAAAATGTGCAATAATATTATTTGTTACAATTCATTTCAGAGCTATTAATTAAATGAGATGTGAAAATAAATTTCTAACTATGCCTCTTTAGTACTTGATGATAGGAATCTTCTGAAGTAATGCTTGTACAGACTGTAAGTATATTACAACACTTTTTCATAGACAGTAAGTATATGAAAATTATCTTTATACATTTTAATCTTTTTTAAATAAGTTACATATATAGCTGTGATTAAACTACTCATTTATGTACTTAAGTGTGATTCAAAACAATAACAATAGTGTGATTATACAAGCAATTTGCAGAAGTGATGTTTAGAATATATTATTTGGTTCAAACATATATTTATTTATTTTGAAAGCACATTACTACATCTTACCCAAAATCACATTACAATTGTTTTGAATTTGATTATATGTGTTCTCAGGATTAATCATTTAAGAGTTAAAACTTTTTTCAAAACAATATTATTTTACAATACATCACATTTTTTAATTCTTTCTAACAATAGTTTTCATACTTTGTTTCAAAATGTATTTAGGGAAATTTGAAACATCCTGTTTCCTTCATATTTTGACATAACATTTAAGAAGTACAATGATATCTCATAGCAATGACCTCTCAGTAATCCAGAAAATATTGGACCAGAACACCAGATTACCAAAAACACCAGATTTCTGGAAAATCACTTTAAGTTAAAGCATTTAAACAAGAAAATGATATGTATTATTGTATAAAATTGTTAATAAAGTGTCAAATTGCAAATAAAGTGTCAAATACACAAAATAATTAAAATTACAAAAAAAAAATGTACATTTTTTTTTTGTTGATACCCTACATTATTCCATTAAAGTAGAAGGCCTAAAATAATTTTCTATTGATTTGTCAACTATTGTAAAAATGCTGGATTACTGGCATAAGTGGATAAGTGATGTGCCAGATTATAGAGTACTATACTTGCATTTAAAACTTTTTTAAAAGATAGTAGAAGCTGTGTGAGATATTTCCCTTCTTGACAAAAGAAAGAAATACATTTAATTTAACAATTCATTCTCTCTTAACTTATAAATTAACAAATATTTCGATACAGTAACAGTTTTAAAAAACAGACCTATATTAATAAGATAAAACAACAATATAGAAAATGTGAAATCAAGACCATTTTCTTGGAAATTTATTTTACAAAAGCAAGAAAAATTAACATAATCACATTAAATGCAGTTCCTATTAGGTTTTTTTAAAAAAACTATGACATTCTCTTTACAAATTTCTCTCAGATTTATATTTCATATCATTTAACAATTTTAATCCACTCCCTCCATAAAAAAAAGCTTTTTGTTAAAATAATGGAAAAATTGTAAGACATAAGTACAATAAAAAGGGAATGTAGCATGTATCAGAAGTGTGAATGGAAATATTTAAAGAGAACTCACCTTATTAGCCAATTCTAATAAATCATTACTACATCCTGATATGGTTCCTCCAGCTGCTTCTATTAGTTTATGTAATGTATTAGGCTCTGGACTCAGATCTCTTGCTCCAGAATCAAATTCCCAACTTTCATGTTTGCCACTAGCACCATGACTACCTGAAATTTTTTATTAGTATTATTAAAAAATTATTATGCAAGATTTTTTTCACATTAGCGATGAATTATGCATTTATTCATTTAGTGATGAATTATACATATTAAGATAGACTGAAAAAAATATTGAAATCAAATTCGAAAAAAGCAAAGGAAAATAGGAATAATTTTAAAATTTAAAATGCATACTATTTATTTAATGATTTTTACTGTATTAAACTTATTACCTGAACTTAACAGTATTCAAGTTTCAAATATTTCATTTTTTAAAATTACAAATTTTTAAGAGAACTGGACAGATCCAAAATGAAAATTCATCTATAACTTATTAAAAACTAATACAAATATTGAATAATGTTACCAAAAATACTACAATTTTTTTTTAAAAAAATGGATAAAATTTTTCTAAATAAAAATTACATAATGTCACTACATTTGTGTGTATCCTAAAAACTGTTCATTATGTATTTAGTATTTACTATTTTTAAATTAATTAATAGTGCTCAATTATATTTAGAATACTTCATATGAAATAAAACTGTAAATAACAATTTTTTAAAAAAAAATTACTCAAAAGTTCTTATTAATTTGACAAATATTAGTTTCAATCAATTTGAGTGTGAAGAAGATTAAATATCTACAAAGAATTGCAAGAAATTATTATTAAAAAATGCAAAGAATAATACATGGAACAAAAAAATTACACTTTATTGTAGAAAATGCAATATTTTTCTATAAAATTTGTCATTTATTTGTTTATTTTAAATAATATACAAGATAAGCTTTCATAATTATTAAAAGAAACTCTTACAATTTCCATTTCATTCTTAAATTAACAGAATACAAAGTACAATATATGAAGTTAATTTAAGACAATCAAGAAACCACTTGAATGACAAAAAACTTTAAATGAATTTAAAATAATTTCTTATTAAAACTGAAATAAATTTTCAAAAAACAATGTTTGCTAATCAACATTTTTTAAATGCTTAACAGTGTAACTATTCACAAACTATGGCAAGAAACATTACCTTTTTTTTCTATTTGAAATACCACAAGTTTTAACAGGAATTTTTTTCATTCACTATTTTGTTATTAAAACTCCAAATATAATAATTTCTTTATCTATAATACATACTAATAAATTATTATGATTTCTATTAAATTTATTCAAAAAATATTTAAGCTGAATAAAATATATTTGCTCATCAAATACCTTAGAGAGTTTTTCAAAAACATAATTTTATCACATATAAATCTAAACCTGTTTTTTTAGTAGTTAAATTTTGGTTTAAAATTTGTTACAGGTTATCATGTGAAATGTTTTATATAACAATATATGAAGAGGAAACCCACAAAAACAGAAGGGGAGAAAAGATAAGTCAAGTAAATATGAGAACATTTTCTTATTTGGATGATTTATACTTCCATTCAACTATTATTTTTCCTAATAAATATATGTATTTTTAAAAAAATCAAAAACAAGAGAATAAAAATATTATTGTCATAATAATAATTGATTTTCAAAACACACATGCAAAAAAAAAAAAAAAAAAAAAAAAATCAAATAACATAAAATATTCATATAACTTTAATTTAACAGATTCCTAAAACAGGACTGTTTATTGATTTTATCAAGGAAATTTAGACAAAACACTTATTAATTTACAAGTTACTCAGTGTTATCATATGAATAAGTGTTTGAAATGTAAATCTGTGATTAAAACATAAGATGATAGAAGGGGAAAGTAAGCATCAAATTACAATAAAAAGTATTACATTAAATTAATATTGCTATAGCATTTTACAAAGACAGTAAATATCTTGTGAGAGAAGAAACATCATCCAGGATCTCAGGGACCATAAATCCTTACCTACAAAAGGTAACTCTGAAGAGATGGTGTTATTAAATTATAACAGAAATGTAATTTTAAGTAATTTTTATTTTTTGTCATTAAAAACTTATAATGTTTACAGCAAGATTATGTATTTGAAGAATTACCTTGACTGTCACTACTAGTTGGCCAGTTTCCTGTACTACTACTTTCCGGAGCTGGAGAAGCCTGCTGCATTGTAATAGAATGTCTTCCTGTAACACTTTGCATGGTATCATGCTCTCTGGCTTGTTCATGAAGAGTTAAAGCATTGATTTCATTGATAAGTTGCATTCGCCTTCGAAGGAACTCACTATAAGATATGCGTCCATTTTCATCAGCACCTAGTTGTTCCATAATTTCTTCGACACAATGTTCTAGATTCAACTGACGACAAACAGCTAAGAGATCTTGGCTGCAAAATAATTTATACAATCAGTTCCCTTTGATGATAAACAGTAGAAAAGAATACAATATATTTTATTACATCAACAACACTGGATAATATATGTGCTTTTCATGAAATATGCAAGAGCAAAAAGAGTATCTTTTTTAACATTTTATTTTAAATTACTTACTTGAATAAAATGCAATTCACATTACTAAGTAACGAGATTCTTAAAATATTCAAACCAATATAAAACTCAAAAAAAAAATAATAATAATAACAGGTATATTTTCAAATTAAAGTTCTTTTAAACAGACTGATGTCCAAAAAAAAAATTATTTTTTTCCAACTTAAGCTTCCAGTAATAAATTTATGGCCATGTAAATATAATAGCAAACTAATTTAACAATTTAAATTTATATAACAGAGATATAATCTTAGGAAAAACTCATCTTTTTTTAAAGCAGTAATATAATAAAATATTGCATCAATGATTCACATAATGAAAAATAAAAAAAAGTTTATATTTTAGTCAGTACGAACATTTATAAAAAAAAAATTCTTATTGTACAATAACACAATCACTTTGATGAATAAACAATCCATTACTTTTGAATTATAAATACAAACAAGTCTAAATTAAGAATTTTATTTGATAATATGAGCTTTTGCATTACTTATGCTAATGCAAGATGTCTAAAATTTCTTAAAATATTCAAATAATGTTTTGAAATAGCATCTGTCTAGTACAAAAAAAGGAACTCAATAAATCATCAAATAACTAAACATCAGTAAGAAATTATTTGTATTTGACTGATTAAGATAGTAAATCTTAAGAAACTAGTTCCATGGCTTAAAAAAAGGTGTGGTAATCACAGGAGTAAATATTTATGTCCAAAAATGCTCCATTTTTGAGCAACAAAGAACAACAACAATAAAATTTGAGTGAAGAAACCCACATTAGTACTTTTTAAAACATGCAGTGCACAGTATGCATCATTCTAATTTCCATGAGATAGTCTATGCTGTTTGCCTAAATATTTTTCAAAGTATGTAGAGATATCTTTTAATGCATTTACTTACATGCAATTTATAACTATAAAAAATTTCTTTGTGCAAGTTTTAAACCATAAGAAAAAAAAATACTTTTTTCAGAAAATATTTTACACATTTTTAAATTGAATTAAATCTGAAAATTTATTCTTAAACTAAAAACAGATTTTTTATTCAATGAAAAATATTTATAATATCTAAACAAATCTTAATAATGCATGATCTGGAAAATTTAGTTTACACAGCACAGAAAAAACTGAATGCTTTATTCTTTACAGAAATTAAAATCCATACAAAAATTTTTTTAAACATTCCTTATTTTTCAGTACAAAATATATATATCTCATATTTCAATTCTCGAACAGATCTCAATATATGTCTCATACTCTCAACTATATAATGGATAACCACTTAAGCAAACTTCAGTAAATGAATTAACCTTGACCAGAATTATATTAAAAAAATATCTGCACAAAAAACTAGTATATCTCATAAAAAGTCATAATTCTAAGCACAGAAAAGCAATTTGAGAGATTCTATGATTTTATAAATGAAAAACAGACCCAAACATATTATTTTACTCTAAAGTAATGTATATATAATCATTTAATTGAGAATAATTTAGGTGTTCATCAGGTTCAGCCGATAATATGCGTGTTGAATAAATTACAAAATAAACAACCATATTAAAATGCATTGACACAGTATGGTTTATAATTACAAATTTAAATATTTAGATAATACACATTTACATTTTTAAGAATTACTTGAAATAAATAGGATTGCAATTATTGTAAAAAGGAACTTGAATATATATCATATACATAAAAGTAATGATTAATTACATCTTTGAAACAAATTATGTTTAATTACCATTTAATAAATAATTAATCGCTTATTGAACATAAAAAAGTTCAAAAAACATTTATATATGTAATTTATTTGATTTCATGATAATGCTTGCATTGGAGACTTAATCAATTTTTTTGACTTTGAATGTATTAAAATATATAATTATAGTCAATGTATGACAAAAAAAAAAAAAAAAAAAAATTATGATCAAAGACAATAATATTTGAATGCACAAAATGTTTTAATCACAATTATATTGCTTACATTATTTTATTTGTTTCAAATAAATTATATAATATATGAGCATGCTAAGCTCATGTTTACTAGGCACTTAATACATACATTTAGACAATAAAGAAATACAGAAAAAAGAAATTGAAAAGTACAAATACAAATTTTTTACCAAATTTTTTTACAAACAAAACATTAATGAAATTAGAATCAAGCAGGTTTGAGAATTATTTATTAAATGTACCTGTCAATATATCCATCCCCATTTCCATCACAAGTTTGGAAGAGTCTTCTTATTCGCTCTTCCTCGGGAGTAGATCCAGAGTCACTTCCACTTGAATCACTGTTTATATCACTAGCCATGGTTAATGACAGTTTATTTTTTTTGTATTTACAAGGAACACACAACGATGTAAAAATTTACTATTCATTAACACAAAAATTTAACATCGTAAACATGTAACTTCCAACTACACAATATATATAAATCTTTTTAAATGGTAAGTTCACTGGAAACACACATAGTAAGAAAAAAAATTTGAAAATTCTAAGAAATGTTCAATATATACACAATTTGATGAAAAATCTTTAGTTTTAAGATGCGTTTAGGGAACTTGAAAGTGAGGTATATCCATACAAATGTAAACAATATATAAATCTCTGAATATCTAAAGACATAACTGTGTGGATACAAATATTGTGTTTAAATAATTATTGAACATGTGAAAAATAAAACGAAACTATCACATCGGATTCCATGATCGATATTTGTTTATTTTTTGTTGAAGCGGTGATGCCAATTCCTTTTTTATAAGGAGCTTGAGATAGTATTGGCTTTATCAATAGCAGCAGCGGAATTCAGGAATTTTCACAGAATATAACATCAGATACAGAAAAAGTAAGGTCGTATTTTTCTAATGGTAGCAAAAAGTAATTTCTGTTAAATTTTGTGTTTCTTACTGAAGATTGCGAAGTTTATTTTTTCTCCGGCTTTTAATTCGGTCATCTGAAAAGAGATAATATCCATTGTTGCTACAGATAACCTGATCAATCAATCAATCAACACAATTAAACCAAATTGGATGTCATGGAATGCAACAGATGTTAGGAGGTTAGCTTATTTTTTAATTATAATTTCATATTGTAATTTACTGCTTCATTGAAATTGTGTGCATTCCGATTTCGTTTTTGGAAAGCCATTTGCTTATAGTAAGAATTTTATTAATCTTTTCTATTATATAATAAATATTCAATTTTAATGTTAAGTTTATAATTTGGTTTTGTGACATTTCGTTGTGTGAGATGTAATTTGTAGATTTCAGAATGAGGGTATTATTGAGGATTACATGATTAAAAACTGATCCAATTTCTGTTTACTAAGATTGTTAGTAGAATGAAATTCCGCCCAGATGTCATAATTGATGGATTTACAATTTCTTGCTTGACATTTTGCTTATAGTATGTAGATATATATATGTATATTTTATTGCTAACAACATGTAGGTTGACATTTTTTCTTGTGCTGTTTGTGAATCCATCTCACCATCACGGTTTGTTTTGCTCTAATAACTGTTTCAATTCCCAAAAATATTCTGACAAATGATGAAACAGCTCATTTTTTCATATTGAGTAAAAAGTTTTGGATCCGTCAGTTTTACCATAAGGAAATAATCAAATTTTACTTTGTTTAATTAATTAACAAAATTATTGAGAAAATCTTTCAATTATGCTCAGTTTGAGAATTATGTATACATAACCTCTCGATCTGTTGCATTTGCTATGTAATCTATAGAAAAAGTCAGACAACTTCCAAACACAGATTGTTGTACCTATAATACAAGTCTTATATTATTTTTCACTTTTCATGAGTATTTGTTTGCATCTTTCCATCATTCACATTTCATGCCAACAATTAACAGTTTTTTAAAAAGTAAAACAACTATAAAAAAAACTTAATTGATATATATACTGCAGAATTTCATCTCTTAATTTTGTGTCTATCATTATTATTTTTTTTTCTAGAGGTGGAGCTTGTTATATTAAAGTAAAAACTTTATTGCAACATTAATTACTTAGCATTCCATTCTGTAAGAAAGTTAAAGAAACTAATTTTAATGATCAAGTCAGTATCAATTGATTCAAAAAGCAAATTATATTTAATTTAAAAATCATTCAAGGGGGTAGAAATTCTATAACATCTAAGCATTTCCATACAGGTTTGAAAAATCAAAGTAATCTTGAATGTGTTTTTAATTCTAACTGATGAGTATGTCAGAATTCATATGTCTTATCATTTGTTTTAATGAGTAACTTAATTCAGACTTAATTGCTTTTTATTACCCTTTGGAAATGGGAAATAAATATATTAAATTGATAGATTTATTGCAAATAAAACATATTGCATGGCCAGTATCTTATCCTTTTTACATCAAGCAAATTAATTATATGAACATCAATGTATTTATATCTTGGAAATAGAATTTTAAGAATGTGATTGTATCCCTTACATTAAAAAATTATATTTCTGTTGCTGGAAAGTGCATCAAAATTAAACCAGCAAAGTTTTATACATAAGATTCTGTTTTTATTACAAATTTTTGACTGAAGTAACATGAAAAATGTTTATTACTAGTAATTTTGATTTTCATGGCGTATTCACAATACAGTTACAAATTATTTGGGCATTGTTTGAATTCACCTCTCTCCCAATACAGTATTACTGTGGTTCCCCATGTTATTGTTCAGTTGAGTGGAAAAAATTAACCATCGCTAACACAACTCTTTAATGGCAAAGTACCATTATTTGTTAGGTACGTTTTAAAATATACCTTAAAGGTTTGAAGAGATCTCTAGGGGAGCTTGCCTTCCAATTTGAAAAAAATGAAACAATATTGGGTAATAAGATGATTTTTCTGGAAAATATATATTTACTAATGAAAGTTTTATTTCCTTTTTCATTGATCAATAGTAATTTCTTATATCTTTTAAATAGTTGATTTTCTAGGTTTATACCAGTTTCATTCTGTGACCTATAATGAATCAGAGAGAGTATTGTGGATAATCTTGTGTATTGATAATATTTGAAGGAGCAGATATTAGATGGTCTTTTCTTCTGTGGTGATATTTACAATATAATTACACCACAGTTGTAGAAGTCTTTCTGAAACATTAAAATTGTAATAAATCAAAGGTTTATTGTTGGTAAGTGTTTAAATAAGAATAAAAACTATTAAATATATAATATTCTGTATTAAATATACATTCAAAGACGATATTAATAATTATCAATGTAAATAAAATTATTTAACTAGGCAAGTTTTTTTTAAATAATCTGTTTTAATTTTTTAATAATATATAAAATAAAGGCAGTTTGATATTTTGGTTTCATTTGTGTATTATAAAAATAGTTATATTATTTATAATTACTTATTCTTTAAATTTTAAAATTTGTGCAAGGAATATCAGACTTTCTGGAGTATTGTCTAACATTCTTATGGACTTCCCTATTTGGGAAAAGGGGTAATAAGTTCATATATCATACTTCCTGAGTGGTGGCAAAGGCAATAATAACTTTTCTCATTTAAAATGTTTAATGTTTCAAATATTTTTTTTATTCACTGATAAACTAAATTTTCATATGATGTAGTATTTTAAATATTTTGAACAGCTGTTACTTTCTCTGCTGTTATCATCCATTTTATGTTTCTCCTAGATAAGTGCTGGGACTATTCTTGCATATTGAAAATTTTTGATTTAAAGAAAGGCTAGATGGGATTTCCTTATCTGATATAATTATAAATGCATTTCAATTGTTAAAGACTTTCTGAAGCATTAAAAATTGTATAAAGCTGCTCTATTTATGATCAGCAACATAATATAATTGTTAAGTTATAATTGCACTTTCTTCAGTTGTTTTCTTTTTAAGACTATAGTCACTATCACTTTAGAAAAATTAGAATCTTCCTGTCTTTTAATTATATTAATGTGAAGTTTTTTTTTTTTTAAACGATACTTAAAGCTATGTTTTCTTTTGGTGATATTTTTGATGATTCAAACATTTTAAATATATATATTTTTTTTAATATTAGCTTAAGTTTATCGCTTTATCAGTTTTATCTCATGTTTGAAGAATTATGCAGTTCCTGGCAGTTTATTAATTGATCCTGGTCAGTTTTCTTTCTTTCTTTCTTTTATTAAAATGTCTTTTGTAAATTCAAAAAAAAATCATTATGTGATAGGTTATATTTCTGGCCAGGTAGCATATTTCCTTAGTAACAACAACATACAGACTGCTATGAGACCCAGTCTTGGATCTTCGGTGGCGGATTGTTTTGACACAAGTATGGTCGCACGGCATATGCTTCAATTCCTAAATTGAAAGGTATCTGAAAGAGTGCTGTATTTGTATCAATAACTGTTTATAGGTAATTATTTGTGTGTGTGTGTGTGTGTGTGTGTGTGTGTGTGTGTGTGTGTGTGTGTGTGTGGTCTCCAGGAAATTTATTTTCTCGACGCACCACATATATTAGTAAAAAAAATTTAAAAATTCACTAGTTACAGTTGCTTCAAAAATCAGTTGTCGACATAAGCATGTGTAACTGTGAAAAGTATTTATTCTCTTATCTGAGAGGCCACGACAGTCTAGGGGTCATGGTAGCAGGGCTCGCCTGCAGCGAATCCTGCTATCATGACCACTATGCTACCGCGGGCTAGGCATATTTCATCGAGTCGTAGGCTCGAGCCTTGATGCCACAAAAGACCCGCCGTGTAGCCGGGGTTGATGCACGTTAAATCTGTTCGGGGCCCAAAGTCCTCCCGATGGCGTGATGTGGATGTTAGGAGAGGAGGGTGCCAGGTCAGGTGTCGTCCTCGTCACTTGACCGTGGTTCAAAATTACGAGGTCCGTTGCCAATAGCCCTCGTGTTGCTACTAGTGCGACGTTAATAAAAACTAAACTAAACCTAGTGATCGTTTTCTTCCCCATGGAGTTTACTGTCTTTGGTAAACACGGGTGACGAGCCCCTGGGATGCTGTAGCAATCCTTTTCTACTTTCGACTCTCCTTCTTGTCAACCAATTTTTATCATTTTTGAATTTTTTCCAACGTCTAGATCATAGCTTTACCTAGTTCGGCGCAGCATAGCCACATATGGCTCTTGCGCCATTGAACTGTTATCACTGATTGTCTTTTATCGTGTTAATATAGACATGCTGCACACATATTTAAGAAAACTATTACCCAGACATGTTTTTTTTTTTCAAATCTGTGTTTATTTTTTCCTTGAGGGACAAAAAATTATTACTTGATATTCCTTAATTTACTATTCCATAAATGGCATATTTTTAGCAATAAAAATAATATTGTTTGGGCAATTAATCTTTAAATATGTGAATGTGTGAAAGGTGAGACTTATGGTGAAATAGTCAACTATGGTGTATGTTACGCCGAATTATGTGTAACTGTGATCAAAATTGAGAAGAGAGAAAAAATGGTTCGCAAAAGAAGGAAGGCGAAAATAGAGAAAGATTGGTACGGTATCCTAGGGCTGCGACACCTGTGTTTACCGAAGTCAGAAAATCCAAAGAAAAGAAAATGATCAATAGGGAAACTCGAGTTCAAGATTCCGAAAGAAGAAAAGCATCTGAGAGGGCTTAAATATACAAAGTAGAGTTTGTGTACTATCTTTACAACAATAATAAAGATACAGTTATTATTATTATGTTTGATAATATACAGATATTAATGTTTTATTTAATTATATTGCAGGAGAAAATATATATAGAAACACACACACTCATCACCGTACAAATTTGTGCACCAAGAAGTAAGAGTGGGATTGTTACGAAACTTGGCAGGAAAATACGTGTCAAGCAGATATGTAAATGATTATAAATGCAGCGTGATTGCATAATGCCATCAGAGGGCGTTGAACTTCGTTATTCTTGGATTATAAAACAGGTACACACAGCTTGTTTGCATGTATTTAATCTGTTGCAGAGGGACTCTTTTGGACTAGGTATACCATTACACCACCATCAGACACATTATGAGCAGCTGTGAGAGTTCGAGATGGAAACAATCATAGGTCTAATGGAAACCGGGTGGTCAGCTCGCCACCTAGGCCGTCTGACTTTACTGGGAGGAGGTGTTGGTACCAGTGGACAAGACAGAGGTGTGTTACTCTGCGACCAGGCTCAGGACGCCCTCGACAGACCAATTGTCGAGAAGACCATCACATCATACGACATGCATATCGCCAACGGTCTCGTTGTACACCATACATACACAGTCAGCACCTTCACTATGGGCCTATGTCATTCTGCACCATCGCAAGGCGCCTGGCTGAAGGACAGTTGCTATCGTGGCTCCCATAACGTGTACTGCCATTGATACCCACTCATCATTGCCTCCGTTTGGAATGGTGCCTCGCTCGAAGGGATTGGATTGCAACCAAATGGAATCAGATCGTCTTTAGCGACGATTCCAGATTCAATTCGGGCAGTGATGGCAATCTGTTCGTGCTTGGAGGCTCCGAGGTGAACCTCTCAATCCTGCTTTGGTTGTACAGAGGTGCACCGCTTCCACAACTGGTGTGATGGTTTGGACTGCCATCGAATATGACACACTGTCATTCCTAACATTGATCCACGAAACCATGACAGCACAAAGGTACGTTCCTGACAATTTTCAGCTACATGTGTTGACACTCATGGTAATGCTCCCAGGATTCATTTTTTTTACAGAACAATACTCGTCTCACAGATAGCAAGGGATTCATCACTACAATTCTACCCTTCCTTTGCTTTCTCGATCCCCAGATTTGTCACAGATCGAGCATATCTGGGATCATTTAGGACGGCAAGTTGGACAGCCTCCGAGTTTAGTCGAATTAAAGACGTGTTTACAGCAACTGTGGAACGAGATGTTGCTGCACATCGTACATGACCTTTATGCCTCTATGCCTGACCGTATTACATCATGCATTCATGCTAGAGATGACTCAACAGAGTACTAAAACCTCCATTCATTTGTAATTTTTACTACAATAAATGATCATTTTGCTTTAATATTGTAATTATTTTCATCAACGTTGTTTTATTCTGATAACTCTTTCTGGGTGCGCAAATTTTATGGCAATGAGTGTGTGTATATATGTATATTTGTGTGTGTATGTGTGGACATTTAGAAGAAACACCCGATTATAGAGGGCGCTGCCTTTGCTAGTGAAGGGAGCATGCTCTCGGAGGAGAGACGACGATAGTCAACAGAACAGAAAAGACGTTCAGTGCTTTTGTCTACGATGTCGATGCTAATGACGATAATAACATTTGTTTTCAAATTTTAACGTGAAATATCTTGTCCAACTTGCATGATTGTTAATGTGAAAGTACCATTTGGACAACGTAACTCCCCATCAGTTTTTCAAAGATTCATATATACGATTTTTCTATCTTTAATCAATGAAGGCATTGTTTTACCCTTTATGGATGGTGTAATAATATTATCTGCAAATTAAAAGGAAGGAATGGAAAGACTAAAACTAGTTCTCAATCTTGCGTGTGAATATGGTTTAGAAATCAATTTTAAGAAATCTCAGCATTTGAAGGAAAGGATTGAATTTCCGGGACATGTGATAGAAAAGGGTTGTATTTATTGGTCCACTTTAAAAATTAAAGCTGTTCTAAATTTTCCTGAACTTGCTAATTTGAAACAAATCCAAAGATTTTTAGGCTTAACTGGATATTTTTAGAAAATTAATTCTTAACTATTCTATTATTGCTAAAGCTCTTAGTGATCTTTTGAAAATAGACTGTAAATTTAGATTCAATGAGGAAGAGAAAAATTCTTTTAATTAGCTTAAAATGTTGTTCTCTCAGAAACCTGTTTTAGGAATATGTAATCCAAATTATGAAACAGAATTACGTACGGATGCAAGCCTGGATGGGTATGGTGCAATTTTATTGCAAAAGTTTCTAAGTGATAGTTTTCATCCAACGTATTTTATGTGTAAAAAGACCACAGACACTGTGAAAAGAAGTCCCCCAGTTACGAACTTGAGATTCTTGCTGTTATAGAAGCTATTAAAAAATTTAGAATTCACTTACTATGGATACCCTTCAAAATAGTTACAGACTGTTTAGCGTTTCAAAAAAACCGTGAATAAAAGAGATTTGTCTACACGAGAAGCTCGATGGGCATTATTACTGGAAGAATTTAATTGTGTAATAAAACACCGAATTAGTTCAAAAATGTCTCATGTGTTGATGGTCTAAGTAGATCTCCTATTAATATGTTTTGTATTTCTGTGGGAAATATGTTTTACCTAAACTTAAATTAGGTCAAAACGAGGATAGCGAGATAAAAACAATTAAAGACCTTTTGGAAATTTCCAATTATGAAGACTATTACGAACATAACGAAATTCTCTATAAGTTTGTTGACGGTAAAGAAGTGATAGTTGTACCTGAAAGTATGCAAGTTGAAATAATTAAAAAAGCTCATGAAAAGGGACACATGGGAGTTAAGTATACAGAGAAATACTTGGAAGATCATTACTTTATTTCTAAATTGAAACAAAAGATTGAAAGAATAATAGCTAATTGCGTGCAATGTATTCTAATAAACCGAAAAAAAAAAAAAAAAAAAAAAAAAAAAAAAAACGGAAGAAGGATTTCTTCATCCAATTCATAAAGATGAGAGATTTAACTTTACATACGTATCATATAAATCACCCAGGATCCTTAGAAAGTACTTCAAAAAATTATAATCATATTTTGGCGATTATTGACGGCTTTACGAAATTCATCTGGTTATATCCCACGAAGACGCCATCAGCAGCTGAAGTTATACCTAAACTCAAATTGCAAAAAACTACCTTTAGAAGTCCAAAAAGAATAATGTCCGATCGTGGCACTACCTTTACATCAAAAGGATTTGAAGAGTATTGTTCCAGAGAAAACATAAATCATCTAATTACAACAGGTCTTCTGCTTGCCAATGGACAAGATGAGCGGCTAAATCAAGTTATTATTCCCATTCTTTCAAAGGTGTTGCTTGAAAATCCTTCGCATTGGTACAAATATATTAATGAACTGCAACAAATTATTAATTCAACCTATGAACGCTGTGTAGATACTACCCCTTTTGAACTGTTATTCGGCACCAAAATAAATACCAAGCACACGAATGATTTAAAAGAAATTATCGAAGCCGAATTTCAATCTAATTTTGTAAAACAGCGTAACGATCTATGAAAAGATGCCAAAAAACAAATATTCGAAGTTCAAAAGCAAAATAATAAGACGTATAATTTAAGGCTCCCATCTTGATTTCGTGGACGTAATGTTAATCCTATGGAGTTTTGACTTTAATTCTCACATCTTTATTATTTGATCTATTTGAAAGCAATAAAGTGCATTTGAAAGAGCAAAAAATAATGAATGCTTCTGTGAAATTACTTTTTCCCTAAGATTTTTAAAAATATTTTTATTTTTATTTTAATGATTCGTTTTTGAGTTTTCCGGTCTTTAAAGAATATTTTCAAATATTTTTAAAAATCGATTTCAGATGCATTTTATTGTATTCAAATAGGTCAAATAGTAAAGAGGTGAGAATTAAAGTCGAAATTCCATAGGATTAACATTACATCCACGAAATCAAAATGGAGGGTAGACGGAAGCCTTAACGCGCTCGTTTCATATATAATTTTAGTGGACATACGAGATAGATTTTCATCTTTTTGTTGCCCTGCTTTGCACCCTATTATCTTCAATTGTAGTAAATTTATATTAATATTTAACTTTACTATTTTTATATAACTCTAGTTATATAAGTTATTAATACTAATTTCCGTTCTTGGATAATAAAGTTCGTTCTCTAGTTGAGATTTTATTCCGAAGTTTCTTTATTTGGTTTTCATTCCACGCGACAATATATTAAATACGATTTTTCACTTTGCAATATAAAATTGAAAATTTGATCAACACATTTAAGTATCAGTGAAATATACTTATTGTATAGGGGGAAAAAATGAGATTTAATAGAGAGAAGTGAATGTATATTAAAATAAATAGCTTTTTTTTACACCAATGAAGTTTGAATATAAACATAATATTGAATTTTTTTTAATGCTGAAAAGCTCTATGACACATGATTTCTATTTCTCATATTAGACGAAATCGGATTTATTATTTAATTGCATTTTAAACGCAATAAAAACTTGTCGCAAACGTCTAAATATTGCATTGTTAGGCGAGTACGAACGATTCCCAAAATTTCAAAGCTCTAGCTAGATGGGAAGTTGGTTGAATTAACGATCGAAAATTTGATGACACACACACACACACCAAGTGAAATTCAGAAAAACTTTGTAAATAAAAAATTCATTTTAACACTAAATGTAAATTATGTTAAGCAATACTTTTTCTTTCATTGTTATTATAATCTGATTACTATTCAATAATCCCTCTCAATACAAATATTTTTTTAAAAACCCAAGTATTTAATTTTAATTGCAAAATTAAAAACATTTAGATTAAAAAGCAAACAAAAAAGTTAAAATTAAAGGAAACAATAAATTGAATATATTTAAGCTACATGTAATTAAAATCAAATCAAACGATAAATTATTAAATTAAATATTATATCAGCTACATGTAATTAAAATTGAAGCAAACGATAAAAAAAAATTGAAAAGTAATCTGGTACGTGAAAAGTGATCCATCTAAAATAATAGCCTCTTGGGTGGCTAATAAAATTTCATTCGAAAAGAAAAATTGCATTTGATTGTTAAAATATTATACACTATTTTCATTTAACAATGCTTTTACAGTTAGGCATTAATTTTTCCAGTTTCATATAATATTTTTTAAAATTAACCTAAGATTTAATGTTCTGAGTATATTATGCTTCCTATGAATATTACCAAACATATCAAAGCAATAACTCGATCTTTTTTTTTAAAAAAATATGTTCGAATTTGAATCCATTTTTAATTTTGGATGGAAAAAAAAGTTGCCACGTTCAACAAATCGAAATTTTGTGCATTCTTGTAAACAAAGCAGTTGTGATCCTGCACGTCACATTACGTTTTTATTATTTAATATATTATTTAGAATTTGTAAGGGTTGTTTATTAACGTAGCACTTAGAAGCATTACGAGAAATATTGGCGACGAACCTCGTCACCGGTCAAATGATGAAAACGATCCCTGATTTTAGTTTAGTTTTTATTAATGTCGCACACTAGAAGCAACACGAGGGCTATTGGTGACGGACTTCGTAATTTTGAACCACGGTCAAGTGAGAAGGACGACACCTGAGCTGGCGCCCCCCTCTCCTAACATACACACCACACCAACGGGAGGACTTTGGGCCCCGACAGATTTAACGTGCATCAGCCCCGGCTACACGGCGGGTCTTTGGCAGCCGAGGATCGAACCCACGACTGAACGAAAAACGCCGGCCACGAATCTGAAGCCATGACCACTAGGCTACCGCGGCCAAGACGATCCCTGAACTGACACCGCCCTATCCAAACATCCACAATTGGAGCATTTGAGACCTCAACAGATTTAACACGTATCAGACCCATTACACGGCGGGTCTTTAGTGGCATCAGGGCTGGAAACTTTGATTCGACGGAAACAACGCCGGCCGCGAGCTCGTGACCATGGCCATTTGTAGGATCAGGGGGGGGGGATCTTTTTGGAAAAAATAAAATTTTTGCTTCATTTTAGCCGCTTAAAACTAGGAATTATAAACAAAGCATTTGTATAAACTGTAATATCTTATCACCTGCCTTTCCCCTTTTTTTCGTTTAATTATTAAATATTTACTTCGCGGAAAAATGAACAAAATACGTCACGTATGGCGACACGGTTGTTAGACTATGTGTCGTGGTTAACCGCTTAGTTAAGCACCACAGAAAATAGTGAAGACTCACGCTGCAGGTGTAGCATGTGCTGTGGAGAAGAATAAACAAGGTGGGTGAAACATAAGGAGAAAATAAAGATACTTCAAATTATTTTAAGAGTCTCTCTCTATATATAAAAGCATATGATTCTAAAAGAAATTTTTTTTACGCTGTATGCCTTTCTTTTCTATAATATAATTGGTTATACTGCTTCGAACACGTAATTAAATATTATTCAGTACAAGCAATCTATGAGGTTTTTTTTTATTTGTATATTTATAATGGAGTACAAAACAAGCCCTTTGAGAAAACTCCCTAGCTGAATTTTCGCAAATTATTTACAAATGTTTATTTTAAACAAGTCATCCTTTTTTCAATAAAATTACCACTGATCATTTTGGATTTCTTGAAATACTTCTATATTTAATTGTAATACACGTGTAATATTATTCCTCTGATGAAAGTTATATTATATAATTTTAATCAAAATAAAAAAAAAACCCGATTAACACACTAGTATTAAAATTAAGCCCTAGTAAAGTTGGTATAAACTGTCAACTTTTACTTCTTTGTCCAAATTCACTCATAAAGCGTTGAAAATTTATCATTTTGTGCTGCTAAATTTTTTAATTTTGTATGTGTACCTCCTTTATACTTCCCGAACAGTCTGTTATTATTTTTTTTAATAAATTTCTCTCTTCTTATTCCCAATCTCTACCCCTGGTTGATTTTAAAACCGAAGTTAAATTCAAGAAACTTTGAAATACTTTTTGTGAAACTTACAGTTTGGAGGGTTAACTGTTCGTTGCAAGAGAATAGTTTCGCGTAATCTTTGTAGAGATGTTCCCCTTGATTTTGATTCATCTCGTTACTTATGTTGTATTGAAAGGATATCCATTTATTTAGATTGCTTAGCATCCAGCGAAGTGTCTGACCAGAAACAGGAAGATGCTTGTGTGTAATCTAAATTCTCCAAAGCAAAGTTATCGAACATATCTTTGGCAGCAGCATCTTTTTTACAGTTGGGATACTCCTACTTCGGGACACAACGATTAAATCTCTTCGCATTTTTTTTTTTTCTTTTTCTATACCATGGTTCCACAAGGTTTTTCACTATAATCTAACTCGTTCATCTAATTTTCCCTTATGAAATTTAAAATATCTCCATAACAGCAAAGCACCTCTTCAAATTTTATCTATTTATTCCTTTTGTGTTTGTTTTCTTTTCGTAGTTCTTTATCTTTTGCTGTTGGCGAAGTTTTTCTTCTACTTCGTAACCCCACTGTACTTACATTAATTGCATTCTGTCTGCCCCAAGCATCAGAGATGTTCTCTAGCGACCGGAAGGAACGCTTCGAGAAGGCCAAAGATGCGATGAGTGAACGTACATCAGTTAATTATTAAATAAATCGTTACGCAATTTCACGAAAATGTGCTACTCCCATTACTAAATCATAATGAAAGTTGAGGGCAGCTATCAATGTCTTTATTTTCAGTGTTTACTTTGCTGTTTTATGTGTTGAGAGAGGAGGAAACATTTCTCTCTTTGTTGCCCGTATGTAACTTATCAAATAAAATACTGCTTCACAAACGCAAGCGAATACCTTTTACTGAACCTAAAACGACCACTTACCATAATTGTCATTAAAATGGATGCACAACGGCCCCGACAACTTTGTTTTATTCTAAAATTCTCTCTCATACAGCTGATTTGTGCGGAGAACACAAAAAAAAGTTGAGCTCAACTCAAGCTGAAAACTAAACCAATTGTTTTTGTTTACATTTAACGGCAGTGTGCACTCTTTTAAAAATCAGCGACATAGTATTATTTAATACTTAAAGCGCTTATATCTTTATTAATGTTTAATAAAAATAACAAAATTATTTGATAGTTATTCTATGAAAAGTAAGAAAAATTATTAGCATTACAATTTTGACCACCCACTATCTATAGAGTAACGATCTACAAGGATTTTCAAAAAGCAATCGTTCAATTTTGACCATGAGTGATAGTATTTTAACAGAGCAAAAGTCGAATAGGGCCATGCTACGCCAAACAAGGTTAAGCTGTGATACAGACGTTTAGGGAGGAAAAAAGACAAAAATTCATCGACAAGGAGGGTCGAAAATAGAGGATTGCTAGGGTATCCAAGGGTCGCATAGTAAACCCCACGGGAATGTAAGTGAGTGAATGTAAAGGTTACTGGCGCAAGAGCCAGATGTGGCCATGCTGCGCCAAACAAGATTTAACTGTGGTCTAGACATGAAAAAATTGAAGAAAAGACAAAAATCGGTTGACCTGAAGGAGGGTCGAAAATAGAAAAAAATCGCTAGGGTATTCCGGAAGAGCGTAACCCGTGTTTACCTCAGACAGTACACCCCATAGGAAAGAAAAAGATCATTGAGATGCCTCGGGCGAGTAATGCCCTTACCTACAAATATCAATTTCGACCATTTCCGAATAACACAATCGAATGTCTTTATCGTAATCAGGAATTGAATTTCGTTGGTGATGATGCTCGCCACTTCAAATCACTGAGCCATATTCGTCTCCCTGGTAACAACTGAATAAATGCTTCTAATTTAGTTTGGAGTAGCTTTATAGTAATCCTGAAAACTAACGAATAAAAAAAAAAAATAATAAAAACCTTAAAAAAAAAAAAATGAAAAGAAATGTCAATTCAGTCATAAGAATTTGAGACTTTATGATATAAGAATTTATTTAAACATTTTTTCACATAACATATAGTTAATTTTTTTTATATTCTGCTTCTTCGAACTGAGTTTACAAGATATCTCCCATTTGAGCGATGTTATCCCCCCTCCCCGATAAATCGTTTATTAATGTGTCACTTAGAAGCAATGGAGGGTTACTGGCGAAGTATCTTGGTCAAGTGACGAGGATGGCATCTAATCTAGCACTTCTCTCCAAGCTTCCACATCATTCCAACATGAGGACATCGAGTCTTGATAAATTTAATGTGCATCAGGACTCGAACTAGAAGTGCTAGCAAAGATTAATTTCATGATCCAACAAATAAGGTTACAAATAGCTAAATTTTTAAATGTCATTAACACGAATTTTCTTTCAAACAGTTATTTTCAATACACCCAACATTTACTTATATTATTTTGATTATATGAAATTTCTTTTTGCCAAGTTTCTTCTCTTCGAAGTAAAAAAATGTCAATGTAATCTTACTACACTTTTCATTCCTAAATTCATTCATTCATTGGGTACAATAAAAATTGTACCTTTCAAATTATTAAAAAAAAAAAAAAAAATTGTGAACTTACTTTTTCATTTTCAAAAACTAAGTGAATCCTTTTTACTGTTGCATTATATTTCTGCTGTTATATAAAGGACAAATATGAATTTAGCATTTCTTAGATGACAAATATAGATAATTTTTCAAGTTCTATATGTAAATACTAGATAAAAATTTTAGGATGTAGAAAACACACATCATAAATAAACTTTTATTTTCAAACATGTTACAGTTGTTGCATGGTGCTTTGAGTATTCCCATATTTTCAAATAAAAAAAAAAAATCATTATCACAGTTGCTTTTAATGCAACCACAATCCAAGTGAAATACAAACAGAAGTGCTGCTACTTAAATATTTTTTTTTTTTAAATATACAAACAATACTGTAAGCCATGGTTTTGAGCCACCATTAACATAACATTCAATTTAAAGCAGAAAATGTTTAGCTCAGTCAAAGAGGGCGAGGGATGATAATCTTTCGTATCTGTATTAAACTTAAAAATTTGCCACCTTTTTCATCCATCAAAATTGTTTAGAGCATTAATGAGTACACGAGAATATATAAACACCAATGCCCCCAAGCGTTTTTTACAAAGAATTTTTTAGCAATATTTCACCAGAAAAAAATGTTTTACAATTGAAAATTCTATACATATATATGTTTACATATACTCAACACAAAAAAATTAGGCTATTAACTCTTTCAATATAACTAAACATATATTTTAATTTATGAAATACATTAGTTATCACAGTATAAGAATATACATGAAACATTTTCATTACATAAATGTATAAAAATGAATTAAAATAAATACGGTATCACAATAAAAAAAAAGAGTAAGAGACTTCTATTTGAGTAATATAACAATATTTCAGTTCCCCCTCCCCCATTTGATATAAGGTACATTTCTAGTATAAACACCATACTTACTAAAGGAAGGGGGTGATGTTGATTGGAAACTTATCTATGATTTAAAAAAAAAAAAAAAAATGTAGTGGAGGCATTCAGCCAATTCACACAGTTTGGAAGAACCAATATATAATTTTTTGTTGAGTTTGATAACTTTATTGTTGAAATGGTTTTGAAATAACATTTAAATATGCCAACTATTAATATTGGGTTGGCAACTAAGTAATTGCGGATTTCACTCATAGATGGCTTCAGTTGAATTTTTAGGTTTGCAGAGGTAGTACAAATGTAAAACACATTTTGTTATTTGATAGTTGGTAATTCAGCTGTCAATCAGTAAAAAAAGTTTTTTGATCGGTTGCGTAGTTTTCGCTTAGCCTTCGTTGAAGAATGGAAAATCAAAAGGAACATTTTCGTCATATTTTGCTTTTTTATTTCCGCAAAGGGAAAAACGCATCGCAAGCTCATAAAAAGTTTTGTGATGTTTATGGTGACGAAGCCTTAAAAGAACGGCAGTGTCAAAATTGGTTTGCCAAATTTCGTTCTGTTGATTTTTCACGCAAAGATGAAAAACGCTCTGGTCGTCCAGTTGAAGTTGATGACGCCCAAATCAAAGCAATAATCGATTCGGATCGTCACAGTACAACACTTGAGATTACAGAGAAGCTTCATGTATCACATACATGCATTGAAAGTCACTTAAAACAACTTGGCTATGTTCAAAAACTCGATATATGGGTTCCTCACGAACTGAAAGAAACGCATTTAATGCAACGCATTAACAGCTGCGATTTGCTAAAGAAACGTAATGAAAATGATCCATTTTTAAAACGACTGATAACTGGCGATGAAAAATGGGTTGCTTACAACAATATCAAGCGGAAAAGATCGTGGAGCAGGCCAGGTGAACTCACTCAAACAACATCAAAAGCTGATATTCATCAAAAGAAGGTTTTGTTATCAGTTTGGTGGGATTACAAAGGAATTGTCAATTTTGAACTCTTACCACCCAAATGAACGATCAATTCTGATGTCTACATTGAACAACTAACGAAATTAAACAATGCAGTTGAAAAAAAGCGGCTCGAATTGACAAATCGAAAAGGTGTTGTATTCCATCATGACAATGCAAGGCCACACACATCTTTGGTCACTCGGCAAAAATTATTGGAGCTTGGTTGGGATGTTTTGCCACATCCACCATATAGTCCTGATCTTGCACCATATGACTACTTTTTATTTCGATCTTTACAAAACTCCTTGAATGGTAAAAATTTCAATAATGATGATGATGTCAAATCGTACCTGATTCAGTTATTTGCTAATAAAAACCAGAAGTTTTATAAACGTGGAATTATGATGCTGCCTGAAAGATGGCAAAAGGTCATTGATCAAAAGGGGCAATACATTACAGAATAAAGTTATTTAGTTCCATGAAAAAATTGTCTTTGATTTTCTAAAAAAAATCCGCAATTACTTAGTTGCCAACCCAATAGATTGGGATCCTTCTCTTGCAAATGAAAAGATGATTATAGAAAAATTATATTGCTGATCATACTCCAATAAAAATGGAAAAAAAAAAAAAAAAACTGAAAACTAACAAGTAACATGGAAGTATCTGAAATGACATTTTCATTACCTTTTGAGAAGTATTTAATAATTTTAATACACTGAACTAAATTAAGTTATAAGAAAAGATATAAAAAATATTAATATCTTTTCTAAGGACATAATTTAGTTCAGTGCATTTTTTGTTGTTCTTATTAATTGCACTACCGAACTTTTTAAAGTACTATAAAAGATAATAAAATACCTTTTATTTATACTTAAAATAATTATTAGGGAAGCAGACCAGTGAATGTTTTTAAAAATCTATCACAACTTTTTTTTTTTAAAAAATTGTGTAAGAAAAATTGTACAAAGAATTTACACCTATCATTGAGGATAAATAAAAATTATTTAAATACCCTACCATTCTTATGATATAAAGTTATTCATTAGAAATTGTATGTTGAAATTCCCATGTATTTTAGGGAGCAAAAACACTATCTTCAATTTTGGTATTATTATGCTCTCCACATCCATTCCCCCATTTAAATAAAAGCAATGTTTAAAAATACTATTACTTAAAATACACCCCACAGTTAGAAAAAGTTTTAAGAAAAATGTGGTAATATATAGCATAGTGACACACTGACACATTTTTATAAACATTTAAATTGAAATTTGTTTGGAATGTCCACATTTGGCACTTTTAGATTATTTCTAGAAAACTTGTTCTGCCCCGTCTAGTTTTATTCTCTCTCACATTTGAGTATTTACTTTTGAAAGAAGCAATAAAATATTTAACAGTGAATAAAACACAAAAAGATTAAATAAGAGATAAACAAAATGAATAATTTTGTAATGTACTCTAATCTATTAAGTACACTTTAACACATTTATAATAAGATTTTTTTTTTTTTTTTTTTTTGATGATTTTAACATTTTTAAGTGACTGAGCGCAACAAAAATAATTTTTTCACAAAAAATTAATGAAATTTAAAATAAGAAGGAACCTGAAGTTTTAAGTACTTAAATACCATCACATTAGCTCTAATGATGCTTCAAAAATTTATCCATAATTATGGAAACAAAGAAAAAAATTAAATTAAATACATGGATACTTTTCCAAAATAATTTCTAACAGCATGAAATTTCATTATCTTCTTTTTTAGATGATATGCAGAAATTAAGTAGGGTAAAAAATAGTTTCACAAATTGTAATCTTTAAGCTACAATCATATACAAATGAGATAATGAGAACAAGAATAATAGATAAAAATAATGTATGCAATAAAACAGATATTAAGATTTTTTAAAACATCCTGTTAGCTTGCTAATATGCACACAACTTTTTTTTTTTTAAAAAAAAAGACTATTTCACAATACCAAACAATTAATGTCAATTTAATAAAATACACACTTAAATAATTTAATTAGCCAGCTAAAAATCTCCTACAAGAATACAAAATATTTCATAGAACTCGATTTTTGTGAAAGTCTGTCTTCCCAAATACATGTAAGCCAAACATACTCTTACAGTTACCTCTTGGTAATTTGGCATATATCAGACCAGAGCACCATTGGATTACTGGAAAATCAATAATAAAATTTAAACTGCAAAACATATGTGTAATTGTATAAATTTAACAGAGTACATACAAATAAGGAGTCAAACACATGAAATAGCATAACTACAAAAAATTATATTGATAGTTTATATTAATTCCAATGAAGAAGACATGAAACCTTTTTCAATGTAATACGTTTCTTGTGAAAAAATGTCATATTACTGGCAGGGTCGGAAATGATAAGTGCCGGATTATAGAGGGATTACTGTATACACAAAAACTGGAAAATGAAGCATATGGAGATATGCAAATGTTTTACATAAAGTTTTATACATTTTTTTTTCACTTAATGTCTTTTAAATATCCAAAATGCACACAAATGAAGTGAAACAAGAATTTTCAGAAATCTGTCATTGGTTCTAACATAAATTGGTGGATATTATTAAGTCAAACTGTTAAAATTGAATTCTCCAAATCTATAAACATATAAAATAACCCAAATTTTGAAGCAATTCAAGTTATTAAGCATTTTTAAATACATCTAATAAAATATATTAGAAACTAATTTATTAAGCTAACACAGGAATAAAATAATTACCGAATTTCTCTCAAATGTTTAATCTGCTCCACATAAATTTCATTTGAAAGAAGAAGAAAAACTCAGAGGTGTAAGATTTTATAAGATTTCATACAGCTTTATTTTTCTTATCAATAACATAAACTCCCTAAAAAGTTTCATAATTTATATTCACAAATGTTTATCATTGATAAATGAAAAATGATTTATCATAAATGAATAAACATGCAACAACTAAATTCTCAAATACAAATGACTACAATAGTAAGTGCATTTTTTTATTGGTATGTTTTTCCAATGAGAACTTTGCTATGACATTAATAGTGGTTTAGTTTGATTTATAAGCCTCTGACAGTTACTTACAAAACTGACTTGAACATTGTGAAATTTTTAAAAAGCAAAGATGATCATAATCATATGAGATTATTATTTCAAATGAGTGAATTCAATTTTTGATCATACAATGATTGCCCACACACATATTTTACCCAAATAAATTCACCATCAGTACCTAAAAAGATGTTAGTCTAGTTTTAATGTGATGGTTTTTAGATAGACGATTGTACAATTTTTTAAAACAATTTTAAGATTAATATGCACAACATTCTGATAAAATGAAATCGAGTTTGAACAGAATAATGCATGCACTGTGCCTTGAAAACACCTTAACAAGAAAATTAAAAGAGGAAATATACAAGTACAGTTTTTAATCCCACCTTAACAAACTATACATAATATATAAAGAAACAATTCGAAACAAAATTAGAGATAAAATTTTAAAATATAAACAACTCAGCTTAATATTCTACAGAGAAGGCAATTTACATAAAATATAAGGATTATACAGTATTAATGTAATTAGTTTCATTTTTAATTAAAATTTTCATTTGATGAAACAAAATATAAATAATTAAAAAAACAAACTAGCAGTTAAACTGATACATTACAATTCCTATTGACAAAGCCAATGACCAGATTTTTTTTTAAAAAAAAAGAACAATTTTATTACATTAATAACCAAAAAGATTAAAATATATATGAAAAGCTAGAACAAACATCATTTTTACATATAAATAAATTCTGATTCAATAATTATTTCATGCAGCAACATTATAAAAGTAAAACTTTTTTAATAAAAAATTCTAGCAATATAAACAGAGATTCTCTTGTAATGCAGCAAACGATATGTAGAGAGCCTCCGTATTTTCACACTTTCTCTGAAAACCAAGTTTTATAGATCAACAGTTTCTTTTCAAGATATAAAATTGAGACATGTAGAATGATCATGAAATTTATTGATGATTGCAATCTAAGATCTCCATTTCAAGGAATGCTTGCAAAGTTTCAATTGTCCCCCAACACACTTCTTACATAATGCTCACATTTTTATGTAAAGGGGTTAATTTCAATACGTGATCATTTTTCGATATTTCTAAAGTAATTCATTGAATGATATGAGATTTTTTTATACTGCCAATAAACTGCTAGCTCCAAGTAGGATCATAACCTTTCCAATCTGCAGGAGGAGCAAGGTAGACTCTTCTTCCTTTATACATGAAACTTACTACCCCTCTGTAACCAGTTCGAGGAACTCCAGACTGAAAGGGGAAAAAAAGACATACTTTAGAAATTTTAATAACAAATATGCTATTGGGAAAATATGCTAATCATTTTCCTTTTGAAAGGATATTTTTTCGAATATAGTGATTTTTGTTATATTTTATGAAAAATTTGCTAAAAAATAATCAATTGGAACTTCACACATTTTCAGAGTTTTTTATGAATTAGTTTAGTTTATTAATGTCACACTAGAAACAACACGAGGGCTATTGGCGACGAACCTCGTAATTCTGAACCACGGTCAAGTGACGAGGACGACACCTGAGCTGGCACCCCCTCTCCTAACATCCATATCACACCAAGAGCTTTTATGGAAGCTTCAAAAACTCAAATGCAATTAAGGTAGCATAAATATATCAATTTTAATACTTAAAAGAAAGAATAATCCAAATCACTCATACCTTTGCATACTTTTACAAAATATTCACATGACGAAGTCAAAATATAATTAACATTCAAATTTATGAAAACAAACCTTGAAATCATCCATAAGACCCAGTGATTTGGCAGTTTTCTTGAAGACATCTTTATTTTCATATGTGATTCGAACAGGTTCAGAATGATCTATGTTGCCACGTTGCAGTTGACTCAGGGTAACAGATGGGACCCCATATATTTGTTTTACAAAAGCCACATCATAATTATCCTAATTAAAAAAAAGTTAATTAACAAAAATATTTTTAAAAGAGAAAGTAAATGAAAGTAATGTTTGCTTGATAATTCAGTAGTTTTAGTTCATTCTTAAGAAAAATAAAATCAGTGTTAATTTTATGCAGATTTTATAGAAAGGCCTTCCCTGCATGCAACTTGGATCTGTAGTTTGAACTACACATCCTTTCTGCTTATCAATATATTGATTTTATAAATAATGATTTAAATGTTTTCTTTAATTTTATTAGTGAAAGATTTCTTTTCCAACCAAATTTCACTATCAAACAAAATTGACCCTTTTTATAATGCAACTTTTTCAATTTTGCAAAATAGCTGTTTTTGCAAATTGAGTCTATGCCACATATACCATGATAAACTAAAATACATTAATTATATATAAAGGTTAGTTACTTGCTTCTGTTTATTACTATTAATTTAATAGCTGGCAATAAATATTTTTTAAGCAAATATTTAATATGAAAAAGAATTTTATCTTTTTTAATTAAGAATAATTTTCTCAATCAAAGTGTAATTAAATTTGTAGTAGAGTTTGGCATAAAATTTCAGTAGAGGAAACAAATACCAAAAAGTCTGTGTTGAGCCATACAGTTACACCTTTCTCATCATTCATAAGAATAACTTCTTAATGCAATGGTTCCAAACTTCTTTGACTCTACTCCCCTTTTTGAATTCAGGTTAGGGCTCTACCTTAAGTCAAATCATGACTTATCATAAGTAAGAGATAAAAGAAAATGAAACACTTATAACACTAGAAAAAATTGTAACGAAAATAAAATTAATAACTCAAACAACTATATTATTAAAGAATTTCATTTATTATTTCTTAACATTAAGCTTTAAAACTCGGCTGAAATTGAAGAAAAATATCCCTTCCACTTCGTCCTTATAAGACTGGGGAGAAAATTTATTTCTCTCCTTCCTACTGGGAATTTCTGTATGTAAATTTCTAGTCAGAAACAAATAGTCATGTCACAGATTCAAATGACATATCAGCCTTATTTTGGTTGTAGAATCTGAGGCCAAAATAAATCATGGGCACTTCATATTGCTTGCACCTGCAATAAGTGAACCCCCTCTCCTAACTTCTGCACCACATCAACAGGACTTTGGGCCCAGACAGATTTAACATGCATCAGTCCTGGCTACATGGCGGGTCTTTAACGGCATCAAGGCTCAAACCTGTGTTTCTATGAAAACCGACAGCCATGACCACTAGGTTACCTCAGCCACTCCATTTTCATGAAACCCAGGAATGAATTACTTGTGTTTCTATTACTTTAAAGGGAAAAAAATTACCTTTATACTCGAGCATAAATTAAGTTTGGATTATGAGGTACAAGTTTACATGTATATATGGCCACATGTTAGAAATTATTATTGATTCTTTAGGCTGCATTAATATTTTATTCAACAACTCAATTAAAAATATTTTTAAATTAAGAAATCTTCACAAAAAAAGTAAACCAAATTAAAATGTATTTATGAAATAAATGTAACAAAATAGACAATACTCTCATGCAGAAAATTATTTTACTACAATCATAACATTCAACAGAATCAGATCAAAGTTTATTAGTCTAGTGATAAAAACATATTTGTAATTAATTTCACCAATGTTTTTTGAAAACTTTTTCATTAAGTTATAGAATTGAATAGTAAAATTGCATAGTTTAGATATTATCATAAATTGTATTTTTTTTAAAAAAAAAAAATTATATCAAACATTTCAATAATGAATATATCTAAAATTGTTCAGAAGAAAATTATTTTATTAATATTACAATTAACAAGATATTAATGAAATACATTATGAATAAATGTTAAAAAAACCCACATAAAATAGTTTCAGAAAACCATAGTATAAATATATTGAATCTGTATGAGTTCTTGTATAGAAAATAAAAGCTACACATTTAAATATTTATGTTTAGAAACAAAAATTGGCTTGCGTTTTAATGCAATACATTTTTTGTATTTATTTCCTGAAATTTTACTAAAACCAGAATATTTGAATCATAACCATGCTTAAAGATAAATCAAATAACCATGAAACATTTTAACTCATTTGTTAGATTATTGCTTCATGTTGTCAAGCAAAATATTGATCAACTAAAAAGAATCTTTTAGAAGTTTACAAAAATTACTTGTACAAAGTCACAAAAATCTTTCTAGTAAAACTTTTAGAAGGTGAAGGTCTGTTGACATAGAAAGAGAAAAAACTCAAAGTTTGATTAATAACCCCTTATTTTTTTTTATGAGGGATTTTGGGAGAATTCTGACAATCTTCAATAATCATGCGATTTCTAGCTAACAAGAGATACTGCGACTCCATAGATACATTAAAATGATTTTTCATTGATTACTTTTAGTTTGATTATACAGAAAATATTTTTGGGGGTCCATTCAACTGATAACAGATATATGAGAATAATCAAGTCATTATGATTCCCATATACCAACCATTATGATTTTGTGAACATAATATTAATCCCTTCTGAATTTCTACTATTGACTTCAAATCTTTTCTATTTTATCTATTTGAATGCAAAAAATGTGCATCCAAAAGAGAAAGTAATAATAATAATGAAAGTTTCTGTGGAATTACAATTTAACATTCAATTTTTAAAAATATTTTTTCCTCTATTTTAATTTGTTTGTGGTTTTTCTAGCCTTTAAAAATATTTTCAAAAATTGAGAATCAACTTTTGTTGCTAAAACCATCTTTGACACAGCCCAATAAAAAGATATTTTTCATACCATGGGGCCCTTTTGTTCACCACACAATACTCCCTTGGACATTCTGGTGAACATAGGGGTCATGGTATTGGGTAATCACTTTCAATCCCCAGGTCTGAAAAAGTCACATATGATGCTTTTCTGACTTGTAAATTCCAGAGATTGAGCACAATTCTGTTGAAAAATAATTGGTGGACGCAAATAATGAAAGTTAAAGAAAGGCAAATTGTTCCAGCATATCGAAATAAACTTCTCCTGTTATTGCCTTTTCAACTAAAAAGAAAGGGTTGATAATCTGGTCATGTAACATGTCACATCAAACATTCACTTTTAGACTGTCAGGAACAAACTCCAGTACATGATGCAGATTTTCCAAGCCCCAGATTCATGCATTATGCCTAATCACTCTTTCACAAACATGGAATGTAGTTTCATCAGAGAAAAAAAAATGCAATATAAAAATTGAAAATCATTCTCATTGCAATGCAACATATGCATAACAAATTCTAATTCTGGCTTGTGTTAGTGCTGCACAATTAAAACTTTGTAAGCAGGCAAAAGAAGTTTCCTGTACCAAACACTTTCCATACTTTTTAGGAATTCCCACATGATCAATTTCATGAAACTGTTAGAAAACACCTTACATATTATTTACACTTGCTGATCTGAAATCCCTTTACAAGAACTGTTGGATGATTTCATTACACTTTCTGTTATCAGATATTCATGTCATGTTTTTAACATTTAATTCAGGAGAGCCTTAAGAAATTCCTTTCTAAACCTATGCTACATTAAAAGCGCCAATTGATATTCAGCAAAGCACAGAACAGATATGTGCTTTTTACCTGCATAGATGCCAATTTTTATTTTGGCAGAAGTTAACAATAAGTTACATGCCCACAATTGTAGCCTATTGCTTACATCATAAAATATAAACATCAGGTCAACGTTTTACAGGTAAGTGAGTGACAGCGGAGTTTATGGCGTAAAAACCAAAACAGATTATCCTGCGCCAAACATTTGTTAAAATCAATAAAACCTATATTATTTTAAAAATACGAAACAGTACAAGGTGATAAAAAGGTGAAAACTTTAAATATGGTGTAAAAGGATAATTGTTTTTAAAAATGCAAATAAGATATGATAGGGTAATTCCCACCAAGCCAGACAGGTTTAAAACTGAAGAATGAAAGAAATGCCGACGATAATAATGAAAGACCAGGCAGTCAATAAAAATATGATGAATTGTGTAAGAGACATGGCAGGAAGGATACTTGGGTGCAGTTTTTCCAAACAAAAGATGTTTGTGGGTACAGCGAGTCAATCTGACATCCACTCTCCGCATTGGAAGAATAAGTAATTCTCCAAAGATAGGCTACACCGAGTGTAATTTGTTATTGGATTGAAGACTCCCTGATTCCTGCCATATCTAATTAACACACTTTTGTCATCTAGCAGGACTTCGAGCTGTAGAGGATTCGTTGCCGATCATGCAGCTGAGTCTGCTCGATCATTGCCTAAAATACCTACATGACTAAGCATCCAACAGAATTTTATAATATAACCCCTGCTATACAGATTACAAATAATGTCGGCAATGTCAACCACAATAGGATGACTGCGATCGTACAGATGTACCAAAATTTCAAGGACACTCATGTTGTCTGTATAAACTACAAACTTACGAGAACTGGATTTCTCAATTAATCTAAGAGCTCCTTTAATGGTGACAGCTTCAGCAGTATAGATACTGCAGGATGTGTTGAGCCAGTAAATGTGCCTGATGTCATTCGAACCACAAACAATGTATCCAGTTCCTTTTGATATGTCTATGTAAATCAGAATAAAATCCACATACGGACCGTGATGGAAAGCAAATAAGCATTGGAAAATAATAGGATATGTGGTGCATTTTCTGTATGAGGCAAAGGAGTTATGATAAAGGAACCTTGGCATCCCAAGGGAGAAATTTTCTAAACTTCCACTGTTGGACCACTTAAACCATGGAGGGCAAGTTCCTTGATGATACTTTTCAACCTCTCAGAGAATTGATGGATGCAAGAAGGTTGAGCATCGTTTAGTTTCAGTTAAGGTGAACTGACGTGCAGGTCTGTAAAGGATGAAACTGAGTGGATGACATCCGAAAAAAATAGTGACAATTTTTATGCGTCGCAAAGCCAAAGATAACTGGTTACACTGTACAAGCAAAGTATGAAAGGCACCACAGTAGATTCTCGGAGCATTGTGGTGGATAGGCTCAAGTTTCTGCAAGATAGAGTTGCAATTTGATCTGTAGACTATACATCCGTTATCGATTCATGACAGAATCATCAACTAGTACACTTGTAGGTAAAGATGCTCGATCTACTCTTCACGAGGTGTTGGACAACACCTTCAAGATAATGAGGGAATTCTCATACTTCTTCTGCAGATATAAAATATGCAGAGGGAAAGTCAGTTTGTAGTCGAAAATTACTCTGAGGAAGCGGATATCCTCCATTTCTTGCAAAAATACACACAGCTACTCTAGCTGGCCGATATAATATAGCCATTCACATCACACCACGCAACCCGGTTATTGAATGCAGTCTGAAGTCATCACTCAATAAGTCTTATTGTCAATCCTTTGCAAAAAATCTGCAAGTCGTCAACATACAGGGATTCATGAACAGATGGTTGGAGCTGGGAAAGAATAGGAGACAGATGACACATGAGTGGGTCTCAAAAGGTTCCCCTGAGGAACTCCTTCCAATTGAGTAAAAGAGGTAAATAAAAAATTTCCAAAATGTACTTTGAAAGATCAAAAGGACAAAAATGTTTGAATAAAAAAAGGCAAATTACCTCTCAGACCATAACTGTATGAAGTATCCTATAGTGCCAAGTACGGTTATATGCCTTTCTTTTATAGAAGAAAATAGAAACCAAATGATTCTTCCATACAAAGCAGTATCAATCTGATTTTCGAGCAGAATGTTATCTAGAATTGATCTTTTTTACGGAAGCTATTCTAAAAAGGAGGAATGCATTGATTCTTTTCCATTTGATATACGAGACAGGCATGGACTATATGTTCCAGGGTCTTACAAAAGCAGCTTGTAAGAGCAATTGGTCTATAGTTGAGAGGGTTCTTACCAGGCTTCAGGATAAGAATAACTATTGCTTCTAGCCACTGACTAGGAAACACATGCTTCCTCCATATTCAGTTGAATAGGCAGAGACTTGCATGAGTATCCTTGATCAAATGGCGAAGCATATCATAAGTTATACCATCTGAGCCTGGATTGGTATTGTGTGCCAAAGACAATGCCTTTCTCAATTCCCACATGTCAAAGTTGCAGTTATAAGGGAGCGATTGCTGACACCTGAAGTTGATAAATGTCTGCTCTGCACAAATCTTAGTCGCTAAAAATGAAGTGCTATACCAATTGGAACTTGACACAGAAGCAAATGAGTCACTGTTTTATGGAAATGAAGTGATTGTAACATTAATCATCAATTTTTGATGAGTTTCTTTATGTCCTCCTTTCAACAGGACACCCTGTTTAATTGATAAAATAAAAATTGATTTATATATTACGTATAAAGACATGTAAATAATTAAATAAACCTACTTTTTTTAAATATGAGAGATCTATTTTAGTAAAAGGCACAGCTTTATCGTTTAATCTGATGAACTTGAGGTGCTTTTCATAGAAAAGGCCACTGAAAATAAATTATTTAAATCAGTAAGGTACAGTGTTTTACTATAAGAAATAAAAAGGAAGCTACGTACACACAAAAAACATTTAAATTATGACAATATTTAAAGACAATAATTTTAAATTCTAATTGAAATTGGTATATTAAAGAATAACAATTTTGCAATTAAAAATTGAAAAAAATTATGCATTGGAAGTTTTCACAAACTTGCTAACTCCCACTTTGCCAAACGTTTTAGTACGCGAAATTTCTGGGCGGATACAAGCTCTTTCTCTTCTTTGGGCAGGCTGACGAATCCAATCATCCCAAAACCTGAAAAAATTCATTATAGAAGAGTGATCTATAATTTCCATAAAACAGAAAAAGTAATTCAGAATAATTAGAAGAATTTTATTTTAAAATTCTTATATTTTTTTTTGTTCTAGAGATTATCAATACTTTTTAATTAAAGTGCATTCTGCTTAAGACTCACATTAAAATAATTTTCAATACATTATTCCATGTTCTCCATTAAAAAGTACAGAATTGCTATTATTTTTATCATAAAGTCACTATGAAACAAATAATGCAGTCTTTCACAACTTCAAAAAACATTGAAAGGGTTTTGAACGATATAAAAATTGAAAATTATAGAATTCTAAGATGTCAACCATTTTTGTTTAAGTTGAAGCATATAAGTTAAAAATAGTTTAAGCAAAGATAATTTCTTATGATAGGTACAAGATAATAAAAGGGTCACTATGCATGATTAATTTAGCATGATTATATAGGTAACTAAAAAATTAAAATGCATTCAGTTTGCTAGGGAGAAAAGAAGAGAAAAAGATTTTTGCTAATTTTCCAAACAAATACATTAATGCTCATGAGATATTAGAGGGGGGAAATGATGGAATTGAATCATGTTCAAATGACTAAGCATTACAGAAGAAGAAATCCAAATTAAAAATATTAAAGTTTGAAAAAGACATAAAAGACATTTTTCACTAGTAATGAAGTGAACTACATATATTTTCAATAAAACAGAAGAAACTGGCTTTAGTTTAGTTTTTTATTAACGCCACACTAGAGGCAACACGAGGGCCATTAAAGACAGACCTGGTAATTTTGAACCACGGTCAAGTGACAAGGATGATACCTGAGCTGGCACCCCCTCTCCTAACTTCCACACCATGCCAACAGAAGAAACTGGGAATTCATAAGCATATCTACCTAAGTTTCATTCAAAAATTATGAATAAATATACTTATCCCTTGCCTTTCCTACATTTGAGTGCCTTTAATACAATTATCAAGAAAGTTCTCACTAACTCAATAACTTACGCCTTGGGCCATTTAGGGGCAAGTTCCATCCAAAGTGACTTGGTCAGCATCCAGCCTAATCCAGGAAAAAAGTCTGATCTGTATAATAGTTCTGAAAGAAATTACATACTTTTACTTTCAAAATTAAATATATATATATATATTTATTAATCAAATAATTCTGCCACTTGATAAAGAGAAAAAACATTTATATGAAATAAAGAAGAAACTTAGTTTCTATTTAATATAAAGTAATTATAAAGTGTAAGTATCAGACATAGATCTAAAATCATTGCAATTCATTAAGTTATATATTGAAGTAACAGAAGAATGCACTTACAAAAACAACAAAAATTAAAGGATAAAAAAAACTCATAAAATATTACTAATTTACAAGCTTTAACGAATTTGAAAGTCTCTTTCGTTGTCAACTGAGTCATATTATTATATACAGCAAATCTGTAAATAATTACTTCTAATTAGAAAACATTCTGCAAGATACACATAAGCTTTAAAATATTACTACAAATTATCTTAAATTTTTTTTAGACATTAAGTTGTTTAGATATACATTGTACTCATAAGCATAATATAACCATAAGAGTAATTTCAAAAACCTTACAAGCACACTTTATTAATAAAATTTCACATTTTGTTAAATACATTATCAAGTACAGTAACTCCCTGTAACACATCAATCAATAACTCCCGAGACTAACATTGAAAACAACATTTTTTTTGCAAAATTTTTTTTTATTCATCAACATAACACCTTTTGTTAATCACCTTTTAGGGTGATACAATCCTTCCAACGCTTTTCCAAATCTTTTTTTTTTTTCGCAAGAAATCTTTTTTGTTGCGAGTAAATAGCGATAAACAGCTTTCTGAATCATCGACTCGTTGCTGTTTTTGTTCCATCGAAAGCAATCGCGGCACCCACTTGGAAAAAACCTTTTTCACTTCATTTCAAAAAACCTTTTTCAGTAAATACACTTCCATATGATATCTGTGTCATCTCAGCAATCTCACGGAGCTTCACTTTACGATCTTTCATTATAATTTTTGTCACTTCACTCACATTTTCCGGTGTAACGGCTTCCACAGGTCTACCTGAGCGTTCCGCGTCATTTGTGTCGGTACGACCACGTTTAAACTCGGCAAACCACCGACAAATCGTTGCTTTTGATGGACAAGAGTCCGGGTAACATTTTTCAATCCATTGTTTTGCTTGCACAGTGTTTTTACCCATTAAAAAACAATGTTTTATCAGAACACGAAACTCGGTTTTTTCCATTTTTTAAACAAACTACAAAACGACTTTACTCCAACCTCGATAACTCAGCTGTTTCTGGTCCGATCGACTTAAAATTTTGACACGTTTCTAGCAAAGGTTAGTACTCTAGAAAGACCTGGTTACTGGTTTACTACGAGCGCCATCTCTGGGTTAGTCTCGGGAGTTATTGATTGATGTGTTATAATCTGCGGCTTCACCTTTCCAGTAAAGCCAGTTATCTGATGTTTTTACACAGACAGTTATTTCAGCATTCTATTTCAATTGAATAATATAGAATATCAACACAAAGCAGTACATTTTTAGTAGTTTTAAGCTACTTTGTGTACTGTACTCAATTTAATACAATTACATATGTATACCAGAGGTAAAAGTACTTATGTCAATTTCTGAAATTTTACAGGTAAGTAGCTTTAAATTTTTTTTTTTTTTTTAATCAACAGCTTGCTTGTTAAAGAATATTTTTCACCATACCCTAGCATATTTTACCTTTGGAATTCTGACTTATAAATTATAATACTTTTGTAACTATTATAACTTTTTAAAACATGGACATAGTGCATTTTACCTCTGACATCTGCATCTTTTGCTGTTTCAATACATTATTATTAGAGATTTTCCAGTCCTTTTGGTATTCCAGAGGTTCTCTAGTCTGAGATCTGGCAGATTACTGAGAGTACTGTACTTTACCTTCTTTCACATAGTTTTAAAAATAACAGAAAATCAAAATACAGTGAAATAATCTTCATGTCTGTTTCTCATAAGTGCAACCAATTCAATTAAATTTTGTTAAGCCTGTACCTCACCCGGGCTACACTTTTACTAAAAAAAGCTACAGGAATTCTAATTTTGATTGTGGTCATATTTTTATTTACAGAGCTGCTTCATAAATAACAGTGGAATGTTTGTAATGATTATAAAACAATAATATGTAAATTCATTATCCCCCCCAATTAGAATATGTTTTGAAAAGAATCAATTTCAGAGTTTGTTGTTTTTACACATTTAATTTTTGCAAAATAAGTAGTTCAAATGGCTCCTTGTTTTTGGAACTTTTACCATCTACAGAGAATAAAAGAATACCCTACCAGACAAAGCAATGCATGTTTACTTATGAAGAATGCAAATGGAAACAGGGGGAGATGAAGTATTGTTGTAAAGACAGCAATGTAGACCACACATACCATGTTTGAAACTTTATCACAGACAGAGAAATTATTGAATTTTTTAAAAAATATTATAACTCTCATTTATATTGAATAAAAACATTGTTCACAGATAATGGTATACTGTAAATAAAAAATAGTAAATAGGCTTAAAATAATTTAGCGGAAGCTATTTTGAAATAATCTCATATAATTATTCAAATGATCTAAATAAGATCGCCAGATGAATAAAAGAACTCTAAATTCAAATGATCTAAATAAGATCGCCAGATGAATAAAAGAACTCTAAATAAAAATAACGACTTTTTAACGTTTAAGTCTTATATCAACAATAGAACAACATTTTTAAAAAACTGACTCATCAAAAAGAAAAATTAACAATGTTGCCACACACACACACTAAAATAAAATCTTAAACAAAAAACCAAACGATATGAAAATCTTTTGCGATACGATACAGTATACATTACTTAAAATACATATTTTACAAAATTTACATGTATTTCATAAATGCCTGTACAAATGGAAGAAAAAAAAAGTCTTAAATTACCTGGTTCAAAAGCAACTAAACTGTCCTTCCCATTGTCATTCCAAGCTGAGACACACCAAAGAGTTGGATCATTATTTAAAATGGGATGAGTTGCTAAAAAGTACTCAAAGAAATCAGGAGCAATATCTAAATCATCTAAAAAGTGAGGGGAAAAAATGTCAGATAATATATAAGGAATTATTAAAGAACTGTTCATTAAAAAAAAGCATCACTAAACACAACAACGTATTTGACAGCAATAAACATTACTGCTCATTTTTTTTTTAAAAATGGGGAAAGTCTGAAATATTTTGGATTGTTCTCTAAACCTCACCTTTAAACACATCTTAAAAGTTATAATTTGGTTAGGTTTTATTAGTGTCGCACAAGAAGTAACATGTCAATGGACCTCGTAATTTTGAGCCTCAATTAAGTGATGAGGATAATACCTGAGCCGATACCCCATCTCCTAACTTCTACACAGACAACTAACTAACCACAGATTTATCATGGATCAGCTCTGTCAGGCCTTTAAAAAGTTTTGAGTCAGTTTTGAAATCGAATTTCAATTTTTCTTTTCCTCATAACTACAGCACATCTGGATACATAAATTTTAAATACAAATAAAAAAAATCATTACATTCTAATTTTTAAAGTAGATAAATTATGATTAAAAGAAAGTCAAGACAAAAAGGAAACAAATATTAGTATATATATCCTAATTTTTGAATAAAGATTGTTTTAAAACTAACAATATCTATGAATTTTAAAAACCAAGGCCATTTAAACTAAAGCTACATATTTATAGCACACGAGAACAAATAATTTTTCTTATAAATAAGAACTCCTACATTTCTGAAATGCTAAATTTCTAAATACAGGACAAAAATACACAATTTAGAAAATTAATGAGAGTTTAAAAAACTTCAAATTTACTGTAATAGAATTAGTTACAAAATTTTAAGAATTGAAAAAATATATTTTTTAACAATATATTTATAATAAAGAAAACATCAGTAATAAGGATTTAAATGTTCCTTTTGCAAAATATTTAAAAATAAAACAGCTTTAACCAAACTAAGTGAGTGAGTGAATGTAAAGTTTATTGGTGCCAGATATGGCTATGCTGCGCCAAACAAGATTAAACTGTGGTCTAGACGTGAAGTTGAAAAAAAGGTAAAAATGGTTGACAAGAAAGAGGGTCGAAAATAGAGAAGGATCGCTAGGGTATACCGGGAGTGCGTCACCCGTGTTTACCAAAGACAGTAAACCCCATGGGAAAGAAAAAGATCATTAGGGTGCCTCGGGGTCATGATGCCCGTACTTACCTGAAGAAGGCAAGTCCCTGAGGTCCCCTGATATAATCCCCAGGGGCAGGGTGCCCGGCTATACCCCCAGACGCTGGGTACCCATTTTAGTCGCCTTTTACGACATGCATGAGCTACAGTGAGACTATTCTGTCATCCCCGGTCACCATACGGGTCTTAACCAAACTAAATAAAAGGTACCCTAATTAGAAATCACAATTAATCTGAAATATGTAAGGAATTTTAAAAACCCTGCTTGAAATAATATTTTTGTGTTTTTCTTTGATCCTAAAATCATAACAAATTATTTTGCACTTAATCATTATTCCATTTTTACTGGTAACAAAGCAAGGAAATTAGTTTGAATGATGGAGAGAGAAGTCTGTAAAATATTTTCTTTCAAAAAAAAAAAAAAAAAAAAAAAAACCTTACTACTTTTCTTTAATATATATTCAAGAACAATTATGTAGCAATATCTTTAGCCAAAAAAAATTTTTTTTTTTAGGGAGATGTTCACCAAAGATATTTAAATACTAAAATATCTTTTTTTTTACTCTCCTAGTCACAATTATGCATGTAACAAAGCTTTTTTTTAATACACATTAAAACATGAATTGAAGACATGAAACAGATTTCATTAAATAAAATGGCATTTTAATTTATTTCATTATTTTGTTGCTTATTTATAGCTCCCTTCAGAAATGATTTAAGTTAACTTTTAAAAACGAACACTGTTTTATTTTAAAAAGTACAGACAAAACTATAATAAAGAATTTTTTGTATTCATATTCAGGAGTAAAGAATAAGAAATTTATTTTATAAATGTAGCAATGAACAAAAATAATATTCACATTAATTATATTATAGACTGCATTTTTTCAAGAATTAATGAACAAGTATGAAAATTTACCTTCTACAATAATCACTGATTTAAAATTGAAGCGGAAGAAAGTTTCATTTAAAGCCCATCCATAATGTCGTGCTATCTTATAGTATCCTTTAAATTTCTTTTCTTTACCTGACAATGGAATGTCACTCTGGTCAGGATGCTAAAAACAAATGTATACCAAATAAACATCATGTAAAAAAATTGTTTCCGATTTCTCAATAGTGAAACTTTAACAGTATTTTGAAACCAGAAATTCACATAAGTATTAATGTTCTAAAAATATTTTGAAAATTTAATAATAACAAATTTTTTTAATTGAATTTAAACATGAGTTTCAGAACAAGTATCAATTTTCAGATATAATCAATTATCTTACTTGAATAAGTGTAAGTTGATCACCATATGATAATATAACCTTTGTTGTAGGTTCATGGCCACAATCTTGACTAACAATAATAGGAAACTGTTGAGGAGATGGCCTGAACCTAAAAGATAATTTAATAGAAAATTTTAATATCAATGTATTTATTAGCATTTACATCCCTACCCATAAAAAAAAACCATAAATAAGTATAAATCACTTCAATCTGTTGTTTAAACATCAATACCTTAAGTTACATAGTACAATAGCTGTTGTAGAAAAAGGAAAAAAAAATTCCTTCACATTTTTTTTAAAGAATATTTTTTAATAAAAGCACCAGGTTTATAAAAGAGGGGAGAAATTCAATAACTTGTTTATAAGAACAAAGGTAAAAATATATATCCTTAGAAAACTACTCAAAATTAGATTCAGAACTCATCAGTTTAGAAATAGAAATGCTTTGATCTATAATTTAAAAGAAAATAAATTTTCCCAATTACCTTTAGAATTTTAAATTAAATATCTTTTTACACCAAATAAATGAAAACTATACTGAATTCCCCTACCAAAGAATTAATCTGTTTCATTCAGTTAAAAAAAATTTGTACTTCATAAAACTGAATTTACTAAAAGTCATACCTGGACTATATATTTGACAAAATGAAATCAACTATAAAAACAGAATAAATTGCAAGTATTAAAATTCAATGTTTAACATAGAACTTTCCTAAATGAAACTTTAGATGCAACAAATAAATTTGAAAATTGAATTAACTATTTTTATGCCCCAAAAAGATATTGAATATATTTTTTAAATTCTAAACAAAATATGGTACTTTTCTATTTCACCAGCACAAGCGATAAAGTCACCAAAAATGATACAACTGACGCCAATCGGAATATATGTATACTATGTGTTGTTGCCAAGAACGTCTGCTTGGCGAGATTTGCACCAGCGAAATGGAAAAGTACGCAAAATATCTACATATTTCCTACTAAAAACTATGAAAAAGATTTTTTTTTTAAAAAAAAATTTACTTTTATATGTTTTACACATTTATAACAAATATTAAAATAAATTTATTGTAACATGCTACAGCAAGCAGAACAAATTATTTCCCCAGTCCATTGAAGAAATGAGAAGTCTTGTGAAAGCATAAATGCTTCCATTCCGTCCTCCTAACAATAATATCAAATACCTTTCAAAGATGAACATTAAATATATATACTAAAGTTACTGGGATGATTATTAGATACAATTGGCAAACACATAATTTAAAATTGGATCCTTACAAACTATCCTTGGAAGAAAATGTTAAGAAACATTAATCACTCCATACACATTTTAAAAGTATGTTAGTGATATCATTAATTTGTAGCAAGATGCAATTTTGAAAAAGAATTGAGAAAGAAAATATTCCTTTCATCAGCATTGGAACTCAGTTGCATGAGTATTATGTTTTACACTTCCATAAAGAGAAAGCAAGCAGTCCCAGGCTTTGGATTTTTAAACATTACCAAAAAAATAATAGTCAGCAACTTATATAATTAGATGGTTTTCAACAATGTTTTGCAATGTTATTGAGAAAGCTTGTTCTTTTTCATGTAAGGAATTGATAAGTCAGTGGTATCCAGAAAATTTCATAATTTTATTTACACTTCATCATGGAAGCTAAGCAACTTGAGGATGGCAAAATAGAGGCATAAGTGGAGGACGTGCGATGTTGGTATCTGCATTATGATTGTTACGAAAAGAAGCACACTTGTGCAAAATTATGAATGACATAGTGATGTGTGCATACTGGAACGTACACTTGAAAAAAAAAAGGAATTAGTAAATATTTAGAGAAAATGTAAAATGTATATTTACACAATGATGTTTTGTAAAAGGCTTCATAATATTACCACTTCTCCAGTTTGCAGAGAAATACCAGGTTAAATCCAAAGATTTTAAGAAAATATTTTTGCATTCTATCATAAATTGAAATATTTTTTTTACTCCCAAAAATTTGATACATTTTCATAACATAGGAAATTTTTAAGTCTTACAGTATGTTTTTATTTTGTTGTTCAGTCATCAGAAGAATAAAAGATATATTATTACTTAAGCATGTCATCAATAAACATTTGCAGTCATTTAAATTCCAGCTAATGGAAAGTGGGATTGGGTAAAGAGTCAGCACATTAAAGGTTAAACTATGATAAAATCCCTAGAGGTATGTTTAATTTGTAGTAGATGTAAAAATTACTAAAAAGTTAATTTTGCTATTTAAAGTAATAATCACTATCAGTTTACAGATTTAAAAAAAAAAAAAAAAATTCTTGAATTTGATATATTAGTTTGATTGCATCAATATTCGGGGTAAAATAAATGAATTTAAATGAAAAATTGAAATAAATAATTTTCTTACAATTCTTGAAAATTTCAGTAAAAATATTATTAAATGTTCCCAAGAATTAAGTTTTGGAAGAGAATCTACGAAATAATTGTGAATTAGATTTTTACTACATTGTGGATAAAGCAGTATTTAATATTTAACTACTACAACAAGAAAACAAATGACAATATAATAACATTGATGAATAAAATATTCCACTTTACAATCTCACTCAATAATTGATGTAACCTAATTTTTCAAATAGGACATAAGTTTATGTTTTTTAAAAAATTTACAGTATTAAATTGCTTTAAAAAAATTCTTTGCTTTCAGAGCTAATGAAATTAATTTTCATTTTCCAACTTTATCATTGCATCCAATTTTTGCTAGTAAATTCCTTTAAATAAAGAAAATTACATTTATTCTCTCAAATTAAAATTTTTTCACATCCACCAATTTTGTAAATTTTAAATTATATTTACTTAGTAAAATCATTAGTTTGAAATATTAAACTTCACTACAAAATAATCATACTAGAACACATTTATTTAACAGGCAAATAATTTACATGAATTTAAATATAATGACAATTTTCAATAAAATAAATGCTAATATTTTTTATAATAGGTAATCAATTTTAAATTTATAAAGATTAATTAATATTACACTTTATAATTTTGCAAATCATTAATATTTGCCACTGAACCTTTTGATTGTTCAAAAAAAGGAAATTATTTTGAATTATTTATGAAATAAAAATTTAAGCTTCCTTTTCCTGTCAATTTGAATTTGACAACACTTGGATGTATAAAGAAATCACAAAAATGGTAACTAAATAAAAATGAATCTTTGGTTAGAATATTTTAAAATTCATTTAAGAATTGAATGGCTCTAATAAGTTTCCTTGGCCTTTTCAATACATTACATATTTTAATACATGTAATATATTAAGAATTTTCATAAGCCCAACATCCTGTTTGAATTCTAGATTACTTATCTAATCGAAAAAGAAAATATGATCTTCATAAACACATGTTTTAAACTCAATTTGAATGGATTTAAAATACCTACTTATTAAGATAAGAAAGAAAATAAATAAATAAAATATTGATCAATATAAAATAATAGCTTACTTGAGAAGTTGATCTAAATTTCGTTTAACAGTTACACGATTACAAGCAAACACTAACACACCAATAACTACATTGCTAAAATCTGGACCTTTTTGATCTTGGGTTGAATTTTTCAATATTTGAATGCTGTTTGAATATTCTAAAATAAACAAAAAATCATATAAGTCTATCTTATATATATTAAAAATACAAGTACGCTGACTAACTCCAAATTTTTTTTCACATTTTCCTGTACTTTGAATATTATTGCATAGTGGACACAATAAAACTTTAAAAACAAATTTAACAAAAGAAGATTTTACACATACTTTTCAATTAAGAAATCAGTTTTTATCCCTCACAAAAAACATTGTTTTGAAATATTATAAAATAAAGAGCCAAACAAATTAAATCCATTATTTAAATTTGTTAAGGGGAAAAACAAATAATTTAACAACAGAATTTTTCTTTTTACATAATGAAAGTAAAAATGGCAATAATCATACAATTTCAATAAAAATAATAATTGTAATTCACTTTCTTATAACAAATTTTTTTATACATTTAAAACTTAAAAAAAAAAAAAAAAATCAGATATACAGAAAACTTTACTTTACTTTAAAAGTAACTTAACATTTAACCAGTTTTACAAGACAATTTTAATTAAAAATTGTTTAATTTTTCTCATTTATGGTATGCTCATTCCAGGTGAAATTAGTGAAAGAGCTGCCAATTGATCCAAGAAAATACTTTGAAAGCCTTTATGTTCATCTAAGCTTAAAGAAACTTACACCACATCAATTTCATTACAATTTAGTTTAAATATTTTGCATGGATTTAAAGTTCCAAAAGAAGTATAATCCTTCAGGTTACAATTAGGAACTTTATCAATCTATACCAAAGGGGATGTCTGCTGCATCCAGACTAAAGATGGATGCAACAGACATCCACCTCCAATCCTTATAGTGTAATAATTAAATTCTGGAATAAATCAATCGCTAAAACTGAAATTCTTTCTTTTCTTCATATGTTCCTCCCACTTCCTATCTTTAGTTGTAATAGAAAAACTTCATGGTATGATGATTTTCATATCTTAGAACATAAATATATATACAAGGCGTTTTTATTTCCCACCAATTTTTGGAAAGCTTACAGTAGAATAAACCACATCATATGTAGCAAAAAAAACCCAGACATATCACTAGATAAATATCTTCTCCAAGATTGTAATTACAGATTTGGCTGTTTAATGACATAATATAAACGCAAATGATTTCTATAAAATTGGCATTAACTATTGAACACCAAGCCTACTGCTTTTTCTAATTAGTTGGATATTATTGGTTACAGCAATGTGCAATTCTTCTTTTAAGTATTGAATAGAAGCATCTACAAACTAGACAATTTAAAAAACAAAAAATGTCTGTCTGTTGATGGCAATGAACAGATTGTCTGAGACCATTAGATAGGACAATAAAATTGAGTACAAAACATTTTTCAGGAACTCTAAGAAATAAAACTTTTATTTCATCACATATTCATCAACAAGTTGGGAAGAGCAGACATTTCATTAACTGGGTGGTTGTCTATTCTTTATGCACACTTTCATGTGAAAACATCAAGTTTATTTGTTGCAAATGGAAATACAAGTTGGGATAAAAATAGTAAAATCTAGATTTTAGAACCAATATATACACTATCAACAAAGGTATCATACAAGACACATGTAAATTTTGAAATTCCATACTAAATGATATAAGTATTTTGGCTTATTTGTCATATCTTCTTAATTGTGAGCTTATAAAACACTGGATTGAGTAGTGAAACTCTGTATACATCATTCTTATTACATTCTACTTTAAAAACGTTTATTTTTATTGTAGGTTACTCGTATAACACTTCTATAAATTATTCATAAATTATATAAGATATTCAGATTTCCAATACTAAAAAAATTCTGTTTTACAAAAGGGAAAATAACAATTTAAATAACATTATTCAACTCGTATTACTAATGTTGCAATTTTCATAATTCTATACATCTGATTGTTCATGAGTTAAAACTATTTTTACAAGTAAACATATCAAAATTAATACTTGATTTGAAATTTTGAAGAAGTCCCAACAATTCATTATTTGAATTCAATTGATCCTTTAGCTCAACTTCAAGCAATTCAAGTTGTTGCTGGAATTTTACAGAACGTTGAACCTAGGAAAAAATATAAATAAAAATTTAATAGAAAGATTAAAAAAAGTTTAAATGGAATATAACTTGACATTCAAAACTCACATAAGTTTTGAACACACACAATAATAAAGTTTAACTTTATCAAATATATATATATATATATATATATAATAATTTAGTGAAATAAAAGATAAGCCTACATAATTAAGAATATATTGTATATACCTTTCCCTGAGGCCTTTGTAAAAATAAACGATATGTAACAGCTGCCCATGAAAGCAAGGCCAAAGACACAATAAAGACAAAAGTCCTTCTACGCATTGCCAGGAACCACCGACCCTTTATTCATTATCTACGAAATATAATATTTAAAATGTAAGTATAATGCATCTACAGCATTCAGTAAAATACCTAAGGTATGATTAAATATACAAATTTATTGCATTATTTTAGCAAGAGAAGCATTCTTACTAAGCTTTAGAAAATAAACAATAAAACATTTAAGAAATATAAAATTTGACACAGAGGCATGTTACAGTAAAAAAAAAAAAAAAAAAAAATATTTCTGTGTAGCTTAGATCACAAAAATAAAATATTAGAGATGTTTATAACTTTTGAAAGCAGGTATAGCTTAGACATGGATAAAATTTTAAAAGTTCTTTGAAGGCAAATATTTTTAATTTTTTGTTAAATTATAAATTAAAATACTATCAATAAAGAAAAAATGAAAACAAATCTTTCTGTTCATGCTTTTTCCCATATTAGAGTAAAAGGTGTGTACTGATCAGAAAATTAAATAACAAAACAATAGATTGTTTATATAAGAAGTAATTAATACAAAGACTATAAAAATATTTTTGTTCATATAAAATAACAATAACATATGCTTATTTATTTTCTAGTTGATAGAATTGGGTGGATCTTAATTTACACATAAAAAAACCATAGTAACCATTAATTATTGTGGTGAATTGGCAGATAAAATACAGAATTTGTAATTTCATTAACATTGGGTTTTTCTTTTCAAATAAGTCATGTTTTCTCATTTTTTTCCTAACTAAATAATGAAATTAATACTTCACATTTCAATTAAATTTCACAAGTATTATTAATATAAACTCTCATTGAACTTTATTGCCCTATTATGCATAAATTTTTAATCCTTCATAAATGTTTAAATAAAACATTTGAAAAGTAAAAGATGAATTTGAATTTTGATCTCCTTCCAATTAATTCTAGTAAATAAGCACTGCAAATAACATACACAATTAGTATTTCATTGGTATAATCAAAATGATTTCACAAAAACTGTTTCAACTTTCAGCACACTTGTTTTACTTATTGTCTAAGTTGCTATCCTATTTTTCATTTGAGATAATTTATACATTCAAAATGCTTTTGATATAGTTCTCTTTTTTTTTCAATGTTACTTTAAGGTAAGTCCATATTCCCACGTTAAACTTTAATGTAATATCTGAACTATTAATAATTTACTTGAACTTCATTTATAATTTAAAGTATGCTAAATTTTCAGATTTATAAAAGTATAATAAGCAAAACACAATAACAGCATCAGGAAATTAATAACATTCAATTTCGTTATAAAAGAAGCAATACTGTTAATTTTTAAGGGAGCCAACAGCTGCAAATAATTTTTTCTAATATACACAAATTATAATTTTTGTCTCTAGAACTACAATAGATAAAATAAAACAATCGACCTAGTCATAAAAATTTCCTATGAGTTATATTATTCACATCATAAAATAACATTCATGAAGTTGAGTTTTGATTTCATAATGAGAAATAGCTTTCATAAAAATAATAAGTTTATTCAAATTTAAACCGAAATATTTAAATTTCAAAAACTGTTCATAACAAATGATGCACACAACATACTTTTAAAATTTATATAAAAATTCATATCATACAAAGCAATACATTACATAAAATTTCAAAAAACATGAACCTATGAATACAATTTTCCTCCGTATAAAATTGAAACGTTTAACATTCAATAATCAAAAGATTTTTTATTATTTAAAATACAAAAAACATACAATAACTTAAAAATACTGATAATCCAATACTTACCGATGTTGCCCTATAATTTCTCTTCGAACAAAACCTAATGGGACTCAAGCTGATGTTTTACAGAAATTATTCGAGTAAAATCTTGAATAAACTTTAATTTAAACCTATCACTTTGGTAAACAAAGTGTTCGATTAATACGAAAACATGCATACGATTAAAAAGAAAAATGTTTTTAGTACATTACGATACATATACAAATGTTGTACGACTCCTACCACATTACATAGCGGAGTGGATCTGCAAATCACCAAATAACAAATACACAGACCACTAATACCGTCATCCAAATCGAATATCCAAGCTGCGTGAGCGTTATTTTTGTTGCCAAGCTCAGAAAGCTCAATAAAATATAAATAATACCAATTATGAATTGCAGCGAAAAAATTTCAACCCTGTAATAATTCAAAAATTATTTTTTGTGATTTGTAGTATGTGAATAAGCAATAATAAGCTATTACGAAAGAGTTAGAAAAGTTAAATTTCCCATTATTTGACTTGTTCGGCAGTAAATGATTCTCCTGTATTATTCTCTCTCCTTCAGAGGAAAAATATTTTTTCATTTCTTGTTTCTATCATGGGTGCCCCTAAAATTTTGAGACAATTTTACTCAAAATGATGAAAAATGATTAAAAAAACATTTACGAATGATGCATGTGTATCTTAAATGGCCATAAGATGCTCCTTACCCCAAAATTCCGAAATAAGCTTAAGTTAAAAATCATAAGTACCCAGCATTTAATTAGTTTCAGATTTCACAGGAATTGATGACAAATATGATCTTCTCACTAACTATTACAAAAAAGCATGTACATATGAATGCTTCATACGCCAAATCGATCAAGTCCATAAAACAAGGAGTTGAGAAAAATGATAAAGTATTAATTATCGTTAAAATTCTTTTCAAATTAAAAATTCAAAAATACGACGTAGACTGTATTCCTGCAGACGCATCTTTTATCCAACGACATATAGAAAGAATAAGATAGAATATACTTGGAGTAATTTTTATTATTACTGCATCGATTTGGCAAGGGAAAGAAGATTATTTATTCAAATTCAGTCTTCGAATTATTTTTTTATTATGGAAAAACTTAACTATATTAATACATGTTTTATTAATGTCTTTAGCCAAAATGAATTACTTTTCTGTTACTGTTACATAATATTGCGAGTGTTATTCCTTTGTTAAAATTAATTTATCATCAATATAAATAATGTTTTCTTCGTTAGCTGTATTTGAGCTCCAGTCATGGCGATTTGTCCTTAAAGTTTTATAATACTCATGTTTAATAGGAGGAATGAATTTTTTTTCCCAACAAGTTCATCATATCTTTTCTCTTGTCGCAGTTCTACCTTTTAGATGCAATAAAGGCTGGTTTACATTTATAAGACATAGTGTTCTACCTGCTACACATTTTCTTATATTAATGGCATTAAATTCGGTTTCTTCGTTAAAGTCACACTTGAATTGTATGAGGTGGGGTTTCGACTTTTCTAATTTTATCCAGTACATATTGAGCCAATTTACTGGTATCCCTGTAACTGTTACCTTTCTGGTTATTAATAGAATTTTCTGAAGTATTTGCAGAGAAATAGTCCTGATGCGTCATTTGAACAATGTGAAACGGTGCTTTCTTTTTGCAGGTTTTTATTATATAATACCAATCATCTGGCGAAAAAAATGTTCTGGACTTTTTTTGCTCAGATATCTCCGTAGCATAAGAAAAAGAGCGCAGCGGGTTAACTAGATGTTTATTATGCTATAAATACATTATAGTACGTAGTTTATCAGATTGTATTCTGAAATAAATTATTTATTATTCAATAGTTAAAAAGATTTTGTCATTTAGTGGTGTTAATACTTATTATTAGAGAAATTTGTTTTGAACATACACAGTTGGGAGCTAATCAATTGCTTTGATAATAAAGTTTAATAATATTCAGAAAATGGAGTTAATCGATTTGGCAAGTAAAGCATCCATATATATGTGTATGTGTGTGCGTGCGTGCGTGTATATATATATATATATATATATATATATTGAAGATTATTAAAACAATGCTGATGTAGTCAAAAATATTAGTCATAAACCGACTTACACAATTTATAGCCATAATTATGAAAGTCCTTATAATTTTATTGATGTAGAGCAGATGTCTTCAACCTGGATTCCCAGGAACTTTGACAGGAGTTCCACAAGTAATCACGGTTTGTTTTATCAAAGCGCCAAAATTTTAGCAAAAGTTTTATTTTTAAAAATATAGAATTCTTAAAGGCACTTTGCTTGTGAAAGTAAATATAAATAAATATTTTATAGATAAAATATAAAAGCTGAAATTTTGTAAAAGTCACGTGCTTCAAATACATTAATCGAGACGCCTTAGGTTATATATTAGTCTCCATTCTTTGGCTTAGGTAAAGAATCGCCCACTTATTTGGCCATTTATTTCACTATTTTCAAGGTATAAAGCAAAATTGATGCCACTTTTTTAAAATTGAAATTTTGGGCAGATTGCATTTTGAAAAATAATATGGAATGTTTTCCTAATTCTCATATTAATTTAGTAGACGGTAACGCTTATCCAGATAAAAATGTAAATATTGGTAAGGCCCAACATTTATCAGATCTGAAAAAAACATTTCTTGAATATTTTCCTGTTCACAAAGAAAAATTATCTTGGATCTAAAATCCTTCTCAAAACTGTGACAACTCCGAACTCCCAAAATAAGAAAGAAAATAACAAATTAATATATCGACCGACACTGAATTGAAACTAAATTTTAGTTAAGTTGATATGCAATTATGCATTTCTGGATTGACATAAGAAAAGAATGTCTTGAAATTGCCAAAAGAGCTGTAAAACATCTAATATAATATGTTTCAACCTGTATATGCTAAAATTCTTTCTCTTTGTACGCTGCGACAAAAACAAAATACAGAAACAGATTGGATGCTGAAGATGACATTAGGTTACAGATTTCAACACTTATTCCAGATGTAAAAACACTTTGCATTAAAAAACAATTATTCAGAAATTTTCTTTTTATTAATTTGCTAAGATTTAAAATGTTGTTTTAGTCTATTATTCATGGAATAAATTTTAGAATGCCAAAAAAAAAAAAAAAAAAAAAAAACCATTAGTTACCTTGCCTTTATTATTTTGTCAAGACGTTTCTATTGTGATAAAAATAGATGCAATGGTAAATTTGTAAATTTGAATAGAATAAAACTGTGATAGCCTGCTTTTTCTTCTCATTGATCAAGAGGTTCCTTCAAGAAAATGGTAAGTTCAAAGGGTTCCCAAGGCTTAAAAAGATGAATACCATTGATGAAGAGGATCTTATTAAAGTTTTAAGAGATTTATCATACTAATAAGTTTATTGCATATGAAAACACCACTTATGTCAGCCTTAAAAGAAAATTATATGTTTTAAATAATAAGATTTATATAACAGATCAAAGGTATACCAAAAACTGAGCCTACAAGTAATTGTTTAGCCAACATTTATTTTCATTTCCATGAAGATATATATTTTTTATTTTAATAATTTTAGAATGTTTAGTTATATTGATGATGTTATTTTCTTTCAAACTAATATTAACATTGAAATTAAATCTTTCTTATCTTTTTATACATGGTATTTAAATTTATTGTAAGCTAATGTTAATTTAAATGAAGTGGAATATTTAGATATTAAAAAAATGACGGATAACAAAACTTCTGGTAATATGAATGAAAAAGGGACATTTTCTCTTTTGGTAATCATGAAGTTCCATAATTTGGGAATTCATTAAGTTTGAATATTTTTAGAAATATAATGTATAATGAAATCTTACTCAATATTGGACTTGTAACTAAAATACAGAATATTTACATTTAACTTGGTCAAGTTAAAAAAAAATTTGAGTGCAGAATTTCCAAAAATTTTATTACGAGTAATTTAAAATATATAATAATTGTAAGGCTTAGTTACATATGTTTTTTCTTTTTTAAAAAATTGCTATTTAAATATTGTTTTTAAAAATCTTTTTTTCTTTTTTTCATAATTTTAATTTTTAATTTTTGTTAATGTTTTTAATACTCTTCTACAATAGTACACCTTCTCTCATAAAAGGCATTGCTACACTCTTGATATTAGCTGGCCCGGAAAACCTTGTTTTTTGTGCGTTTAATTCTGCGTTGTTGTTGTTATGCATATTGCTTCATTTATTTTTTTTAATCTAGTACAATGATTTTCGGACTGTTCTTTTATGCTTTCATTGGTTACACAAAGGGTTTATCTCTTTGTGCGTACATATTTTTTCTTATTTCCACTACTGCAATGTTTTTTCCCCCTTTCCCTTGATCTTGTTTTTTTTTTTTTTTTTTTTTTTTTTTTTTTATGATTTAATTTTTTTTTTTTTTTTTTTTTTTTTTTTTTTTTGAATTTATTGAATGTCAATATTGTTTTGTCACATTTTTCTGTTGAGATTACTGGGCCTGTAAAACATGTTTAACTAGCTAATCTGTTAAAAGCCAGATTCAGAATTTATGAACGTAATATTTCATTTTCTCCATGTTTTTTCTCCTTTGTTTTCATTGCTTTTTTGCCTTCGTTTCTACTTTTTTCATGATTTGAATTTTATATGCTTGTTATTTGTGTTTGTTCAGTATTCTTCCTTATATTTATCTCTTTTTTTTTAATTATTTTGTTGTGTAATTTTTTTCTTTTCTTTTGTAACAGGGTTTGCATCAAAATTTTTTATCTTTTCTTTCAATCCCTTTTCTGTAACCTAAAAAAAAAATGTGTAGGTTTTCCTTGAAATTTTAAAATTTTTTCTTATGTTTTGATTCTTGGTTCTATAATAACTTCAATTAGTTACATCAAATATTTTGTTTATATATATATATATATATATATATACCCAACTCCTTTTTTACACGGTTTTGAAATAACACAGTTCACCAATACACATTTTATATTCTAGCACGAATCACCCCAATTTTTTTTTCCAAGTATTCAAATGCTGTTTTTACCGCCTAGTACCACTTCGTTGATTCAACCACTTGATCAGACTATTAGAGAAATATTTAAAATGTACTACATGAAGGAAACGTTTAAATCTATTTTAGACTCAGAGGAAGAAAGAAATTTGAGTTGTGGAAGCACGGAGAAAGTTTACGGTTATGGATTGTATTACACATGCTTCTTTTGCCAATCGATTGCGCCCATCGATCTTAAAAACTTGTTAAATTTTTTTTTTTTGCCATCTAGCGTCAAGAGTGGAAGTTTCGTAGTATAAAAATCATCTGTGTGTTCTGAATTTACAACTCTATCAAATGCAATTGTTGGTGAAGGCTTTAACAACATGCAAACGGCTGACATCGAAAAATTGAGGCTTGTAAACCCTTTGGATAAGAACGATTTGATCGAATTTAAGAAATTTTATGATAATAAAGAAGTCGATGATGACGAAGTCGACTTTTTTACTCGAATTTTTTGCACAGTTTTCTAAGGAACGTATCTACTGTGTAAAAAAAGAATATGGGTATATATATTTATGTATAATAATTATTATTAATAATAATAAAGTAAATAAAATACATTTCATAACATTATTTATTCATTTTAGCTGAGGGAGGGAGAAAGGCAACGAGAGCATTATATGTATCATACATATTCAAATCTGATATTAGGATGGATAACATTTTATTAATGAAATATGAGTAACAATTCTGTGACAACATGACATTTCTATGAAACATGACAACAATTTAAAAACCAAAGTTGAATTGAATTTGTAATTCTAAAACTAAATTAAATAATAATTTTCTTTCATCTTCTAATTGAATTTCTTTAAATCAAATCCGTCCCTTTCCTTGGACTCAAAGACACCTAAAAATTTAATAACGTGACTTAACCTCCCTTCTCCCTGCATACACCTGTGGTAAGGTATTATAAGAATTTAATAATAAGGAGGCACATTCCGGGAGCTTTTGCATTTTTAAGCAAACTAAAACTAATTTAGAAAAAAAAAAAAAAAAAAAAAAAAAAAACTTACTTTTAATTTGAACGAGAATTTAAACGAAAGCTTCCATGATGACGAAATAACTATCTTGCTCCCTACAATCTCCCAGATTCTTTCGTTGCTGTAGCCATTTTGGTATAAAAATGTCATTTGAAACTTACTTGGAGTATGTATTAGCATCCTGATTCATGTTGAAATGTGTCACTCTGATATAAAGAAAACATTCCAAAAGTCAACCTGATTCTGTATAGCTGAAAGCCTTTCTGGAATAAAAATTAAGTTCCGTTCATCATATTGGAAAGTTATCTCAGATTCTGTGTTACTGAATGCCAGAATGTGATGGAAAGAAGTGTACATCTATCATTGAAGAGAATCGTCTTGATCTCATAGTACGAAGTGCACCCTAGGAACGAAAAATAAAGTTCTGTTCAAGAAAATGCTTCTTCATTTACGAAGTGCCATTTTGGCATGCAGAAGAATTCTGCTATTTTAATGTAGACGTGATTTTAAGCTCTGTTAATTGTTTCAGAAAAAAGAGCCCGAGATTCGACCTAATTCTGGCTGCTAATCTGACAAAGGTAATCCTCTTGTTGTGAAAAGGTTTTTAAAAAAGGTGTGTATTAATGTGCTTTATATTTTTACATGTCACGTATTCTCTCCAGTATCTTCATTATAGTTACATTCGTTAAGAGTTTCGTTATAGTATATCTTCATTTTACTTACATTCAATAAGAGCACATGTTTTTTTTTTTAAATTTCTATTTTAAAACTAATACAACAAAGTAAAATTCTTAAATTTACTTCAATATCACATTTCAATTTATTCTCTGTAAGGAATATTATACGAGAGGAAGTAAGCTTATCACTGACCTTTAACAGTTACTGAAAAAAAAAAAAAAAGCTTGATCGTTATCTGCCAATGCCTCATTTTTTATGTAGATTTTTTTTGCACTCATAATCTAAACAATATTTGCTGTTAACGAATGATGATCATTAACTCTGGTTTCAAGTGAACATAATTTTTGTTCCGTGGATGAAAACGATTTTTTTTAAATACGTGTTGTTGCCAGTATTTTTTTAAAATTAAAGCAATATTTTTAACTGTAAATTCTAGGAATATATGCTTTTTTATAAAATACCTTTGTATTTCGCCCTTAACATTTTATCAAAAAATTTGTTTGCAATAGTATTTGAATGATTATCAGTTTGAATTATATTCTAACTTTTCTTTTAAATGAAATTGTAAGTGAAAGTTGGTTTACATATATCTCTTAGAAAACTTATCTCTTATAGGAGTTGAAAATAATGCTTTTCTGCTCGAAATTTAGATGTAACCAAATCTTTATCATTACTTTGAATATTGCATATTATTTTTATGTCCACATATTACATCTTGTGAACATAGTGATTTTGGATTTAGCATAACTAATATTTCCTTTTTCGCAGAGTTAATTAATATTGACTTAACAAAACAATTTATCCCCCTTCCTAATTTTAGTTAAAATTCTATACCAGACTTTTCTTTTTCTAAACAGTTAATGTATATATATATGGCATTTAACAACCTTATTTCGCGTCAAAATGTCTTTTTCGTCGACAGTAAGAAAGAGGACAAATTTAACTAAGCAGAGTGAAGCTTAGAAGCAAAGGCTTGCATGACTAAATCGATGTTAAAATGTTTTACAAAAAACGTAGAATACGAAAAGGAAGACACCGAATTGATGTATGATGACATCAATTCGGTTTCGGAGAGGAAAGGAATGAAAAAGAGAGAAAAATGGGAGAAAACACAGGGGAGGGGAGGGGGCTTAAAGAGGCAAAAGAAGAGAAGTGACAAAATGAGATAGAGAAGCTAAGAATTGAAACTCAGATAAATTCAAGTCAAGGGACTTTCACGGGAAATATTCGTACCCCGAGTAATGAATTGAACAAATTAATATGAACTGGGATATCAGTCTATATTTGATATTATTTGATCAACAAGCTGTATAAAGCTGTATATATCCGTACCAAGAGAGTTTTGGATCACATCAGTTGGATCTAGTCCCACAAAAAATAACACAATTACTCGAGAGCCGGAAGAAAAAGCAAAAGATTAGGATCATCTGAAGACCAGGTTGCTTGAAAGATTCAAATTAACTCCTGTTCGGTGGCTTAGTATTTTCAAAAGTATAACACAAGAAAATAAGGCAAAGAACAGCACTCTCACACGGGACTAAGTAGACTATTAAGTTCTTAATTATTTTGCGGTGAACTTCATTCGACTTTTCCCTCGTAGGAGTCCAAGGATACTAAATACGCTAGAGGGCGCTTTACACTCTCATTCATGTGCATTAAGCAACTCCAAAGAAATTTGTTTTTCATCAGATGTTTGTCCTTCATCTGAACAATATTGAAAAAACGAGATGCGACTTTTACCAAGAAATTCAAACATTTTTTGACAGATGGATCGACGGACTAAAGGTCAAACATTTAAACCAGATGAGAAGTCTGATAATAGTAGACCAAATGAAGAAAAGAGTCCACGTTGAATTCAAAGAATATTGCTTTGTCCAAATACCGGCTCATCAGTAGAGTTAGCTGCGAGGGTTGAAGAATTTGAGGAAGTCTGGAAGACATTGAAGCCAAAACCATGCATCACTCTATCTTTTCAAAAACAAGAAACTAGAGTATCGAATAAGTTCATAAATTTTAAAATATTTGAAAACTGAGAAAGGAAAATTGAGAATTTCAAACTTATAAGAAAATACTTTGAGACTCATCCAAGTAAAGATTTCGCAAGCAGAGTACCTAGAAAATGTTATCTGTCATTCTCCAGACCATTTGAGTTGTAATTGTTCCTAAAGTGAAGAAGGAGTTGAAACCTGCAGACCATCCGACTCTCAAGTGCAAACATATTCTGTCATTCTCCAGAAAGGATTACATCTAAGAAATATTACACTTGTTGATAAAACCATACCTGAAATTAATAATTCAGGCAGCTCAATTTGTCTCATCCGTGAAGACGTAAGTACGAAGATTTTAGACCATCCGAAATTTCTGAAGAAATACATTGCTATATTCAGAATAGGAAGATCTCAAATGTAGACGAAAGGTTCTTTTGGTCATGATTTCCTCATTCATAACGATAATTATCCTTAAACCCGGCATATAACGTTGACAAAGATACTAAACTTTCAAGCCATCAAAGGCATATACATTTTGGAAAAAGCTTTTTAAAATTCTCTCCAAAAAGACGATGAGTTCCACAAATATGAGAAAAAGGCATGGCAAGTGCAATTATCTGAGTTACATCTTGAAGTCGAGTTAGATTTGAATTACATCCTCAATTCAAAAGTGAAAAAAGATTCGAAAAGCATAATTTCCTTGAGAAGAATGAAACCACAGAAGATACTATGAGAATAATTTTGAAAGATGATATTCCAGTTTATGAACCATTTTTGAGAAGGAGAAGTCAACAAACTTATACAAGGAATCAGGCGTAGTTCATCCAAGTATACTAGTCCTGCGTTAAAGGAGGGGAAATAGGGAATTCCAAACTTTGTGTCAACTACTGTAAATTAAACCTTGTCAAATATGTATTCCCTTTATCTGTAATAGATGATTTTGACGACAGATTACAAGATGCGAAAGTATATATCATCCCGGATTTGAAGAATGATTTTTTCATGGGTTGACGTTAATGAGGACGTTCAAAAATTCACTTATTTCGTTGTTACCGGTGGGTAATTCGAATTTAACAAGGTATCATTTGACTTAACTACTATCCGTAGTGTTTTTCAAAAATACTTTTAAACCATATTTTTAAATTAGATGATTAAAAGTACAATAAAAATTTACATGGACGATTTGATAATTCCATTAGCAAATGAGGAAGATGGGTTGAGTGTTCTCGAAGTTGCATCCAAATAAGGTCTTGAAATCCATTGTAAAAAAGTGCCGGTTTCTAAAGAGAAGAGTAGTCTTTTGGGACATATTGTTGAAAATAGTACTACTCATCCTTCATTCACTAAAACACTCTATGTAAGAGATTTTCTTAAACCAACAATAGAAAAACAAATTCAGGGGCTCTTAGTGTTAATTGATTTCTTTCTAAACTCATACCGAAATATTTTCAAATTGTGAAACCATTTAATGATCTCTTAAGAAAAGAGAATCATTTTAATTTTGGTCAGTCTCAAACAGAAACTTTTGAAAAGCTCTAAGAAATTTTGACAAAGAGTCCAGTATTAAACCTTTTAAAACAAGGGAAAAGAACTGAATTGCTTAAAGGCTCAAGCTAACATGGTTATGGTGCTGTTCTATTGCAAAGAGCAGAAAGCTACAATCTGTCCACTACATGTTTAAGAAGACAATCATAGATGAAGAAAAACACAGTAGTTATGAGTTAGAAGCCTTTTCTATTATTGAAGCTCTGAAGAAATTGCGAATTTACTTATTAGGTAACAGATAATAATAGAGATTGTTAAGCATTCTAATGAACCATGAACAAGAAAGACTTAGTCTTCCCGTATTTCTAGATGGCCATTACTGCTGGAAGAATTTGGTTCTGAAATAATACACACCGGCCAGGTCAGATGATGAAGCAAAGCAAATGAAAACTTTGAACAGATGAAAGAGGGAAAAAATGAATCAACACACAGAGTTCGATCCAATTAGTTTTAATTGAAGAAATTAATGGATATCGAACTTCAGTTATATTAATTCATATACTATACAAATACTCAAATTTATAGAGCGAATAATAACAATAAAAACAACAATATTTAAAAATTATTATTTTTTATTTAGAGGAATGTGTGATGACACCATTTTTAATTTATTTACAAAAGACATTTGGTAATTATTATCGCATGATATATTGGTAAATGATATCAAGTGGCTTATAGTAAAATTAAGATAAAAGTATTTATCCAATCAACATAAGTCAGTCTTTATCAGAATGCCAGAGTTAACACAAACTAATGATAGATTGTTTTCTCTCGCATATTTAACGTGTACCTACATCTTACAAACTAAGCATTGCACCTATTTTCCAGCGTTAGATTTGCAGCAGGTATCTCCTCATGCTTAAGCAAAACTACTCATGCACTTTTTTTTCTCCTTAGATTTAAATTTCTTTTTCCATAACCTTTTCCTTACACTTTCCATTTTCTTGAATTCTTTTCTTATTAATTATCTCTCCATATCTTCTTAAATTGCAACTTTACATAAAAATTTATTTACAGCAGCTGTTTTACTCTTTTCTATTTCCGGAAGTGAGTATACTTAATGTGAGTATTTATTTCCTACTCAAAACTGAACATCTTCTAATTTTTTAGGCAGTAGTATGTGTAATCAAGAAAATTTATATTCCTTCATAGATTTTACTCATTACTTTATTGAAAAGAGAACAGGAATGAGCACATGTAAATAAATAAGTTATAGAATCCCATATGTTTTGAAGAACAAATATGCTTTAATATATTGGAGTTGATTTGAAATAAGAATGAAATTTGTGACAAAATTTCTTAAATTGTTTTTGGTAATTGACTTAGATTTAAGAACTGTGTATTGCAATTGCATTCCTATGCTCCCCTCTAACTTATTTATAAAATGAAATACCTTTTCTACGGATATATTAGTGATTTCTTTTAAAAAAATTGTTATAGTGGGTTGCTTACTATCTGAAATTGGGATATTTCGGTGTTCTGAAGCTGCACTTAGAGGCAATGGGACAAGTTATTAAAAAAAGGGCATATAATCACATTATGCCTGCTATATTCAACTTTATGCATAATTTTCCTGTTAAGTTGGCAGTGGCCGTGAGTTGGAAGTTGTTCAACAAGGAGCAAGTTGCAACATGTTAACAACTTGCCCCGAGAATTAGTAACAACTTACTCCATTGTATGGTTTCGGACCTTTTTTGTTAATTAATAAAAATATATTGTGGTTAGTAAAAAAATTAAAGTAGCATTTTAAAACTTAATTCATATACACGAGAAATAGACAAAAATAGTTTTTAAAAATGAATTAACTTACCTTAAATCAAAACGAAATACTTTTTTATCCACTAATTAGCTAAAATGGAGCCCGTGTACATAGCCTCTCTAGTCGTCAAGGCATTGATTGTGTTTACGTTATAAAGTCCATAATAAGAATCATGTTTAGTAAAAATTTTGATTAAAAGTTTTGAAGCTAGTGAGTAACGGGCATGTTACAACTTAGCCTTTTTACTACTAACTCCTAGCTCCCCTATAATAAAACTTATTTAGAAAGTAAATAATAGATGTCAATAGACGTCTCACATATAATTTACTCAATTTATTCTCACTATTATTAAATTTATTCTATAATCAATCCCTAATCTCTGATTGCTAGTTAATCTAGTTAGAATTGGCAAATAATTATTCAATAGCAATGGATAGAGGAGCATGAGTGCAATTCTATTCCCATGGAAAACTTGACATGGTAAATAATTTTATCACAGTAATTCATAATTTTAATTTATATAAAAAATGGTAAATTAAGTAATTTCAAACTCGATAGTTCTGATGAGAATTTTCGAGACCCTCAATTACAAGATTTCTGTATGTTGTATTCTTTTGCCTAATCAATATCTTTCTATCTGTATATCATATAAACATTTGAATGAGATAATTTACTTATTGTTTAAAATTTATAAGTAAAATTAATAGTTTAATACTTTTACTAGTCACCAAAAGGGTTTTTGTTTTCTTCAAAGTTCAAAATGGCGTTACTGACTAGTTTTCAATTTTTTTTTTAATCATGAAAGTATTTTGTTTTATAACTTCTGAAATGCATAAAAATACTTAATACTGCCACTTTCCAGTTCCATTCAAAAGTCATAATGTGATAAATTTTTTTTAATATTTAATTTCGTAATTTTGGTCTTGAAGTGTATTTATAAATAATGACTTGGAGTAGATGAGTTTGATTTTTGTAATAGTCAATATGGAACATCTTATTAAACGTAAATTTCCTTTATTTCAAAATTAAAGTTATTTAATTCGTGATTAATTTTCATTTTCCTATCTTAAGTCTTGATACAAAATCGTTACTCTATCAATATATTTAAGCTATGGTTAATAATGCAGGCATATAAATTAAATTATCAAAATGCTTTGAAGTTATCTAGATATACTTTTTTTTCTTCAAAATGTTCCGACTCATAATTCTTATTAATTAAAAAGAACGACTTTTGATAGCAAAAATGTAAACCACACAAACTTAGTTTTCATTCTTAACAAATTGAGATATTGTTCATACAATTTCAAAGTTTAGTCTTTATATAGAATGCAAGTGAATAAGTTCAATTTTAAACTCTATTTTGAAGTGTGTACTCGAAAAATGATTTTACAAACAATCAATTTCATGTTATTTTTTTTGTGAATTCTTATTATTTAAAATCATGATTCTTGATAATTACGATATAATAAATATTATTCTGGTTTTTTAACCATTATTACTGGAATAATATTCAAGTAATTTACACAATAGTCCTTATAAGTAACATAAATAAATAGGTTCAAATGTTATACCTACATTTGAAGTTATTCAAGTATTTACTTCTTAGTAATTATGGCGCATATTCTTCCTTATTTAAATTTTTTGTTTCATTAAAAAAAGGAAGAAAAAGAACAATTCCTAAGCACCTTCGGTGGCTAAAACTGTTCTTTTCAAAACTTTCTCTTTGCATTGAATAATTACTTTTAAGCTTTAAAATTAATTTCTTAGGTTATTTTACTCAAATTGATATTTTAAATAAAATCATTTAAATTATTAATAATTTGAATTAAATGATAAATTTATATAAATTGAAATTATTTTCGTATTTTTTTTTTATATTCGATTAAAGTACAATGCCTACACACACATATTCTTTCTGATGCACTGTTTGAAGCTTAATCGGTATGTCGTTTTCAAAATTCCTTGTTGTTGGTGCGGGAACTAATATCTCATGTACAATAGCTTAACTTTAAAAGATATCAATAAATGCTCAGATCGGTGTTATTCGTGCGGTTTGATCATTCTTATCTAACGCTTCTCTCCGGTTACATATCGTTTAGACAATTTTGCAAAAAAGAAAGTCTACGTAAAAAAGTTCCAAATTTTAAAGTCCTAACATATAGCATGTTGGCATTTCACAAATTGAGTATCATAAAAAGATTTTGTAATAGCATGAAAATACGTAGAAATTTCAGAATCGTATGTATTGTAACATTAAACCGTCTGGTGTATTTCCTCCTATGCACACTATTGTAAAGCCAAGAGTAATGGATAGTTAACTTGATAACTATTACACAAAAATGGCAGCCTTACAAATGTTTCTAAAATCTTGAAGGTTTATCCTATTTTAAAAAAATGTTTTAAATAACTGCACAAAAAATTTTCAACCTTTATTATTAAAATACACTTTCCCCCACTTTAATAAACTTTTACTTGATTTTATCAAAAGCTTAGTTTTTTTAAATTTTAAAAGCCCTTTTTTTAATATTCTAGCTGTTGTGATAAATATCGCAGTGATAAATTATTCACTTTTTCGTTATCGAAAGAATACATTCTATCTAGAGTGGGGGAAATGAGAAAAACAAACTAAACTCTATTTAATACCAACATCTCAATTTCTTACAGCATTTTCGAATTTTAGTCAAATAATTAAGGAAAAAAGACCCAATATGCAAGTAATTTATTTAGTATGTTTCATATTTATTACAAATTCATGAATATAAATTACAAATATCATTTCATATTTATTATAAATTCATGAATATCTTAAAACATTTCATCTTCTATATTTAAGTGCTTAGACTGATTCAAACATTATATATTTATGTTTCGAATTTTAAATTAAAATTAAAAATTATTTTTGTTTGCATTTAAGTCAGAATTAAGTGTTTCTCTAATAATATGGCAACACAATGCAAAAGGCAATGCTATTCAAGAAACTAAAAAAAAAAAAAAAAAAAAAAATGTTAAAGATTTGCTCTCCTTTCGATTTAATAGCTCTTAGTACTCGTACTTTTTGTGTTAGTTTTATTTACATAAAAGATTCGTATTGCTTTTTGTTGCGTAGTAAATTTTTTCTTTTGATGTTTTGGAATAATTTGTATTGTTTAATTTTTCCATGGCAACATTTTGTTGTTCATTTAAATGAGAATGAAGGATTCATTGCAGAATATTACAAATTATGCGAATAAACATTTCGAGCATACATACCAAAAGTTGCGGTAATTTAGTAAAAATGATTTTCTGAAATGCTTGAATTTTTAATGAACAAACTTCTAGCAAATACCATGGCAAGAGATACTTAAATGCTTTTGCTATGAAGTTTTAGTTCAGATTGGATATTACAGTTTGAGTTTGAAAATATAGCCTTTTTTTAAACTATATGAGATTAGAGCCCAAAGCTCTTAGAATGCATGCTAATGAAGAATCGATGAAATTGTTAACATTTTCAGTTTATTCTTTTTCGGAAACCATGACATACTTTTTCAACCATTTAAGAATGATTTTGGATGAAATTATAATATAAAATTTATTCAGTTGTAGTTTTTTCTGCTCTAATCAAATCAACTTTGATCATTATTTGTGCAAGCGTTAAGCTATAGTTTTAAAAAAGTTTCCATCTAAAGAAAACAAAATTCTAAAAATTAATGGAACAAAGAGTGAGATTCTAAGATGTAAAAGAAGTATATTCCATACTTATATTTTCCTCCTATTTTCCCTCTATTTTTATTTTTGAGAAATAAATTTTTACACATTAATAATTTTTCAATTACTCTTTTATCAATAAAAATTAAACAGTTCCGACACTTTAAGCAACGAACTAAAATTTTAAATAACTCAGAAACTTTAAATTAAACTCCAAAACTTTAAGAATAAAACCTTAGAATGCTTTGAATTCTAGCATAGAAGATACCAAAATTAGATGCATTTGAGATACATGACATCATATGTGGTATAACACGAATTTCTTTTTTGCGTAGAAAAAACGAAATTAATTTTTTATATATATTTGTAAGAAATATAAATAAATATAATAATAAATTTGAAAGTTTGTTCGTCTATTTGTTTGTTTGCCCGTTATAAAATCCACACCATTGATCATATCACTGTAAATTTTTTAAGGTGCTTCGATTATGTATGAAAGAAGCCATAAGCATATTCCCACAGAAAAAAATTAAAGTTATTTATAACAAAAATATAACTGAATTTTCAGATTTATTTTGGGGATATTTTTCGAAACCCACCATTTTTCCAATTTTCTATGTTTTCCAGCAAATGCAACAATTTTTTTCCAAGCCTTTTTCCTCAAAAAATGTACATTTTAATGATTTTTTTAAATTTTTTTTTATCGAGATTTGATTTTTTAAAATAGGTCCAAAATAAAAGATTAAAATTAGTTTTTGTTCCACTCCAAATCTATCTACATAAATAAAAGGAAGAGTTCGTGTGCGTGTGTGTGGACACAACGTAGCAGAAAAATAAGAAGGCGCAAAAGTACGAAACTTAGTACATTAAACTTATGGGTGATAATAACATGCACTCTTCGGAGACACTCTTTTGAAATTGGATTTAGATTTTTTCAAAAAATTAATGTTAAAGTTACTGATAAGGCAGATTTTGAGATTTTGTCTTCACTGCGCATAATCTGGTGCATATTACGTCACATGGCATCGTGTTCTGCATTTCATCTGGTATCTATATTCACGAAGTTTTTTGAAGATTATTTATTTATTTGTTTGTTCTTTGTAGAGCAGGATATTGTTATTATTATATACTTTTTTTGTTGTAAAGTTAAGACTCTGTTCCGATTTAATCATTTAATGATATCCGACTGAACTTATATTAATGTTAAACAGTATTTTCAACAGAAGGCTCCTAATTTTTACAACAGTATCTATGATATTGATAATCCTTCATTCAAAACATTCCTATTTATTTCTCAAACCTCAGAATTGAACGTTCGCAAAATATTCTTCTCGATTCTAACGTTGCATAATTTGTTTTTCTACTTCTTTTCTCTTTCCTAACATCAGATTCGGTATGTTGAACAATATATCTACATTCTAACTTCTTGATTTCGGTTCAATTAAGCGCTTTATTTGTCATCCGCTTTGCATTTATTTATTTTTATGCGCTGATTTCGGATTACATAAAATCTTTTTAAATTTCTTTTTCTCCAAGTTATTTTTATTTTTTATTAATTTTTTTTCATGTTTCTGTCTTAGCTTTCGAACGATACGCTACAAGATAACGATTTTTGCGACATATGAAACATCATAGTTATTTTGCGAGTGTTGTTAATATTCTTATTTATGGCGAATTTTAGATAACAGCGCTACAAAAAGGAATTTCGGTTTTTTAAAAAATTCATGCCATCCAAAAATCAATCATTCCAAACAACACGGTAATCATATTTTTTTTTTTAAAAAAAAATAGGTGGGGGGATATCGATTGGATGATTTTGTTCGAAATTTTAATTGCAGGTACAAACACCAGTTATCGAGTTTTATTTTCGTTTTTCCACCACCGCTTTTTCGCTATGATTTCCGCTTCGTTTCGAATACTAATTCTTGCACATTATGTCACAATCCATTCTGCCAATTTATTATTCCCCCAGATTGTCTTACTTATTCATTTGCTGGTCCGCATTAAAAATTTATTCAAAAATAGTTTACAAATTTTTTATTGCGTTTTATTTTAAATATTCATCCGTGCGAAGAACTGGTACTCTAGTAAGTGTTTGAAATGAAAAATTTTCAGATTTTCGTTGCTTTACTTTTGGAAAATATTTGTCACGTGAAAACTAGAAATAGCGGACAAAACAATACGAAAACTTGTTGAAAATTTGAAAAAAAAATTCAATGATCATTTAATTTATGCCGAATATTTGATTTTCTGAGTTTTAGCATTATGCATGACATTTAAAGGTAATTTAAAATGTACTCAATAACAAAGAATAAAAGTAATACTATGCATTGAGCATAAAATTTTATATTTCCCAACGCAATTTGTAAAGTGTATTATGGACAGTAATCGTTACCACATTATTTTTTTTATTTAATGTCCACCAAAGTTATTTTTGATAAATTACAGCTTTTCCTCCTTTACCTTAAAATATGTAGAAAAACAATAAAAATTGTGTCAGATATTGGAAACTTTCAACGCTTAAGTTGTAGAATATGAACATTTGGTTAAACATACTAACAGGATTTGCTTTTTTCAGATATGAATCTGCAATAATGGATTAATTTGCTTAACTACTCTAATGGCAGTATTTGATGAACTGTAACCTGGCAACTTGAATAATTGATGATTGCACTAAGCATATTCAAAATGTTTTCAAATATGCATAGCGCAATCATCCATTTTCATTCTAATGATGACATTCTGTCATCTTCAAAATTTGATATGACCTTGATGCTGGTCTTTTCGGTAAATAATCTATATTAAAACAATTAAACTCAACGGAATAATACAAATAGAGGACATCATTATGGCTCCTGTCTACGAGTCATTTTTATTTCATGAATCCGATGGAATTTCTAATTTCCTTCTCGGATCTAGATTATTTTTTCTATTTGAATGTAATGAAGTGCATCCGAAAGAGCACTAAATAATGGAAGTTTCTGTGGAAATACAGTCTTCTCTCCGTTTTGTAAAAATAATATTACGTCTATTTTAAGAAATCGTTTATTGGTTTTCCAGTCTTAAAAATATTTTAAAATGTTTTCAAAATTCGCTGTGAAAATGTGATTTTTCAGACACCTTCATTATTTTTTACTCTTTCGGATGGACTTTATTGCATTTCAAATCCGTGCAATAGTCTAGGTTTCAGAAGAAAAGTACAAAATCCATAGAATTAACAATATATCTACGAAATCGAAATGTCTGGTAGACGGTAGCCTTGAGAAATATATTGATGATCTTCCTCGTCAACTTATAAAAAAAATATACAAATGTGCTCTGTCTTATTTCGAAATGTGTTTATGATCAACAATGTGGTATTACAATTAGTATTAAAAATAAGAAGAGAAAATAAAATTGTTGCTTCAAATGTTGAAAATTTCAAAAAAAAAAAAAAAAAAAAAAAAAAAAACCAATTTTGTTATTAAAAATATTATATTATCAAAAATAAACCCCAAAACTAATCAAATAATGAATTTCTCAAATATTACTCTTAAACAATGATTGTAACATAAAAATAAGAAATTGTTAAAAATCTATAGCTATAATATAAAAATTCACTTTACATTTTACTTTTAAAAGACTATCAACGTTTATATATATAATAGTGATAGTTATTATTGCAGTAGTTTTATTGTATGGATCTCGAATTTTTTCAATATTTCTTATATGTTAGCTTATGAGGAGAATTCATGAAATACCATAAAAAAAATAATGAATTAAAGTCACGATGTATAAGTAAAGTTGAAACACTATAAATGATATTTTTATTCCTATTTATCAAAACTAAAAACTTCAAAAAAGGAATTTAAAATATTACTATTACTGGGAAATTTTCACTTCTGAGAATTAAAATTTAAGCGTTCTCTTTCATTTTGAAATAAATAGATGATGCTTATTGTTTCTTGTTGAACTATTGATTGCTTAGAAATTAGAAACTTTAACTGAATAAATAATCAATAACATATATTTATGTATCATACACTCATAATGATTAAATATCTTTTGTAAGAAATCTAAAGAAGTGGCTAAGAAAATTTTTATGTGTTATGTCAAATTTTCTGACAGAAAAATTACAGCGATGAGACAGCAATGAATTTGTTACTAAAACTATAATTAGTAATGTATCAGTAATTTATCACAGATACATATTTGTCATAAAATTCTCAACTAAAAGGGAATTTTAACAAGTTAAAGGTTTCATAAAATATAGCAAGCATTTTATTATAAGTTTATTAGAAAGAAATTTGTTTGTTTTTCTTGTGTTCGGAAGATTTACCTGAGTTCTTTTAATTTACAATAATTTGGCTCACTGAATGATGCATTATTAATGAAATAATTTATTTCAAAGAAAAATAGAGGTTTCATTGCTTACAATAAATCAAAATACTCATTAATGTATTTTATAACTAGTGGTGACTGTTTATTCAAATCTCCGTTTAGTTCGACAGCATTCCATGCGACATATATCATTCTTGGACACCCAATACCCATGGAAAAGGTCCATTAGAAGACCATCACTGGTTTTGCAGGTGTAATTTGATAGATGTGGCTCTTTGGAATGCCTTGTTATTTTATCTCATTAAAAAAACTAATGACCCTTATTTGTGGATAGAGACACTGAATAATTATTTTGTATTTTACTTACTTCCTTTTATCTGATCGAGCCGAAATTTTGTATACACGTATATCTTCGATGACAGTAGAATAGTATGATATGCTGAAGCAGTGATGGAGTTAAGGGATGGGGAGAGGGCTGAATTTAACGTCCAATTAATTTAACATTTAGCACACACGTATAGCTCATGTAATTGCTTTTTAGTTTTAAACTTCCTGGCAAAAAAGGTTTAAATTAATATAAATAAAGAAACATTTTAAAATTAAGCTTTTAGTAAACGATGTATTAAAGATATAAAGATTTTTTTTTTTTTAAATATAAAATAATATTTAAATTTATAGATGCTTAAGGTGTTAATACGTCTTTTGTCGGTCGTTACTTAGATATCTTAATTAAGCGCCTCAACTTTTTATAAATTATATATTGTTTTCCATTTAAAAATATTTTCATAGCCTTTAGTCTAACTTTAAATAACGCTTGATTTAAAAATATTTTTTTACTTACATTTATTGAGCATGCATTTTATTTTGAAAGGCAAAATGTTATATGTTTTGTTACTGTAATTTGCCCATGTGCTGAGAGACTACAATAAAAAAAATTTTCGGAAATTTTACTTAGAAAAGCCAATGGTATACAGCAGCATCAGATTTGCGCAGTACACAATTTCGAACATAGAAAATTAAACAACGAAAAAAAAAAAAAAAAAAAGGAAAGAAAAGATAGCGACTAAAAAATGGCAAATAGATAAACATATGGTCCTACAAATACAATTTCTAGTCGTAAAATAATTACGTGTTATTAGTAATAATTGTAATAATTGTATTAGTAATAAAGTTATATTAGTAATAATTGTAAGTAAAAGAATGTTTTGAAATAAGGACTGAAAAAATATATATACCAACAAACATTAAATTGTAAATGATGTTAATATACCTAGAAAATATCACAAATGATAGAATATGATGGAGAGAAGGTTTTATGCCTGTGATAACATATGTAATCAATGAGGAAGTAACAACTTTTGCCATGTCACAACATGATTTCTGATAGTTTAAATATATTGAGCATGAGCGATGTAGGTATCAAACCTGGGCAGTTAGGAATATCCCCTCCGATTGCGCTGTTAACTCAAGGTTAAATAAAAGAGCTGAGGCATTCTTCTTTGTTAAGAGAAGTAGAATAACGAAGTGTTACAACTGATCTCTATATTAAAATTAATCTTTAATTTCTATGAGATATTTTCCAAAACAGGATCATAACGATTCTAGATCGTATTATTCTAGATCGTATTAAAACTATTAGTTTATGAGAATGTATTTGAATCTGTTGCCTCTGTTTTACTTTACCCATATACAGGCGTTTTGGATATTTATTAGTATTTCGACGCGGAGAAATAAGAGCCTCATCTACCTACAAAATATTCTACTGTCAATTTTTGTCAAATAAAATATTTTTATACACTTGAATCAGTACTTTCTTGAATTTTGGTGACACTGAATCTCAAACGGTTAATTTTTTAAAGGTTTTACAAACATTTTTGTACTGTTGATTACAGCAAATCCAGATGTTTAGATACTCTTCTAGTACTCCACATTCCAATCTCCCTTTGAAGGTTTTTCTCAAAAACTGCCAAAGCAATGCTTCCTAGCATTTGACCAATGTAATATGGGATACTAACCGTCTTCCAGAATTAACATGCTATGATTCTTGAATAAAATATTCAATTGTTTTACCACTATGTGCTGTTTACAAAGCCATGCATTCACCTATCGATTATTAATAGAACTACTTCCTTCCTTCATTAATTTTCCCTTAATTAAAAATATTAAATTACATCTACCCTGTTATAATGTTGAATTATATTTACCATGCAAAATTGGAACTGTTGTATTTATTGACTCTTTTTGATTCAATTCAAGGCACTTTAATAGTAACCGTCCTGGACAAGTAAGAAAAACTCGTACGTTTACAACGTGTATCTAAAAACTTTAAAAGTATGCTACAAGCTAAAAATGTATTTACCTTTATTCTTAAATTATATTGCCATGCAGCTGGCAAGCACTTATGGATCCGAGGTGGGAAGTTCGTCTACAGAATGAGAGTTCTCGGGTTCAAAACCCAGTGCTAATCACATTACAAATTCATGTAAAGGTTTTGTGTAATTGTTCTCTGTTTTTCATTATGGTCTTTCTAAAAAATTCCAGAATATTCTTTGCGTATCCAGAGCAGTGTTCTGGAATATTCTATTGTTATAAAGCTATGTATTCTCAGTCTGAGAGAGTTCTCATCCACAAGTGTAGTTGCTCTTTATTTGTTTATAAAGCCACGTTATTTGTATATTTCTTGTGTCTTCAATTAAACCAACTAAAACATCTAATTTATTATGGATCAGCGTATTGGATTATATGAATATTGACAATGTTTTAATCGTATACTACGAATAGATTTTATAGAAAGAGCTATATATCAAAAACCAAATGTACCTCTTTAAAGCGAGCAATGTCTCTTGTAAAAGTAAATACAAATGTAATAATAAGATTACATTTATTCTGTTACTCGATAAAATATTAGTAAATAAATTTTTCCAATGGAGACATAATTACTTTCTACCTTTATTCATATTTAGAATGCATTAAAAGTCCTCCCAGCTTTTAGTGTGATGATTAAATTACCCCGTGAAGAATCTTGTCAATTAAATTATTCTTTAAAAACTCAATTCTCGAAATTCGGCTGAATAATTAAATGCACTTTATTTCTACAAAGATAAACACCTACAGCTCTCGAAACATTTTATCTTAAATCAAAAGCTATATTGAATAAAATATGAACTAAAAATAACACACACACATTACTTATATTCTTCTACATCCGTTGGAACAAGTGAATAAAGTTGTTCCCCTTTCAATTCATAAAAAAGACATGTTAAGATAAAAGCCTTTTTACAATTTTTTTTTCAAATAAAGTTAAATTTATCCTTAAGTTATAATGTTAAGTTATATCTTTTTGGAAAATTAATTTTTCGGAACAATCTAAATTGTAGACGCACCTTAAGGCTCAAATCTAAAGGCCATTTTGATTTTGTCGGCTTAATGTTAATTCCTATGGTATTTCGAATTTTGTTCTCATATCTTAATATACGATCAATTTGAATTCAATAAAGTGCATCTGCGAGAGCAAAAAATGAAAAATAATGAAGGCTTCTAAAAATAAATATTTAAGAATATTTCTTAAAGACCGGAAAACTCAAAAACGAATTATTAAAATAGGGGTAAAAATATTTTTAAGAATCGGAGGGAAAAAGTAATTCCGCAAAAACCTTCATTATTTTTTGCTCTTTCAAATGCACTTTATTGCATTCAAATAGATCAAATAGTAAAGATTTGAGAGCAAAAGTGGATATTCATAGGATTAACAATTCGTGGGATTATTTTTAATCCCACGAATTGTTGAGGATGGTATGTAGTAGAAATTCCACGAATTGGAATTTCTACTACATACCATCCTCAAATCTATACTATTTTACCTATTTAAATTCTAAAAAGTGCATTTTAAAGAGCAAAAAATAATGAAGACTTCTGAGGTATTACATTTTCTCACCGATTCTTAAAAATATTTGAGAATATTTTGTAAAGATTGGGAAAATCCACAAATGATTTATTAAAATAGCGGTAGAAATATTTTTAAACATCAGAGGAAGAATATACTAATGTAGAAACTTTCAATATCTTTTGTTCTTTCGGATGCACTTTTTTGTATTCAAATAGATAAAATAGAAAAAATTAGAAGACGGTAGCAGAAATTTCATAGGATTAACATTACGCTCACGAAATCCAAATAGCCGGTAGACAATAGCTTTAAATTTTCAAATACACTATCATCCTACTATAGTGATATTTGATGGATTACTTGTGAATATTTACTCAAGAAGTCAATTAGTTCATGAGTCAATTTGTTAAAGTAGAGAAATCAATTAGTTCATGAATTTCTCCGAACTAGAAAATATGGCTCAGATGAGATTTTTTTTTTTTTAATACATATCGAGACAGTTATTTTACTAAAAGACATTTTCCAACTATTGTAACTCAAAATTAACAGATTTGTTACATTAAAATGTAACTCATCTCTTGACGATGAAAAATTAATCATTTTATTATTCTGCAGAAATTTGTCACAGATTAAAAATTAATTCGTTTAATGATTCAAAATCATTAAGCGAATGATTATAATGACATTTCATCACTTATTTCTTAAAAATTAAGGAAAATTGATAATCAATAATGAAATCGTGGTACTAAGAGGTATTCAAGTTTTATCTTAACTTTTTAATTGAAAAATTTGGATATAATCAAGCTCATCATTATTTTTAAACATGTTTTAGAGAGTGTGGTGTAAAGGTGTTCCATACGAAGAAAATGAAATGCTTCTACATATTCAAAAAATTATTTTGAAAACAAGAAAAACGAAGTTATTACTTACTGTGGTCACAATCATCGAATAATTTCCCCATAACTGACGATAGCGAGGAGATCGAAACTGAATGCAGTATCTGCTTTTCTATTCACCGGAAGCATTTATAACTTTATGTTTCTCTTAGTTTATTGATGAATAAAAATAAACCCAGCGGTTGTGAGATGGAGGAAAAAAACCCCGTTCATTCCATTCCCCTGTGGAAAACTAACGGCCTTTTTACATTACTCAAATGGGAACAAAAAGGAGATAAAAAACTCGAGAAAGAAATGAAAGTTGCGCATGGATGAGGGTAAAACAGAGGCATTACCCGCATTTGTTAGCGTCGTTAGCGCCGTTAGATAACTAAAAGAGAAAAAAAATCATGTTTCTTTTTATTCCTAGAAAATGCGTAGAATTATGGAGTAAAGGACTCGAAGAAAAGTAAAGGTAATACTATTAAAGTTTTATGGATATATATATATATATATATATATATATATATATATATATATATATAGTTACCTTCAGAATTCTAAAATATATCTATGACATGGGTTGGCAGCCTCTGTTATTTTGGAAAATCACATTAATGCAATCCAATAAAATTGAATTGCCTGATCTATTGCATTAAAGAATTGAATAAAATATGTCCAAATATACTTCAGCTAAAGACTTAAGATATTGAAATAACATTTAAAAATAAATAAATTCCATACTCTTTCTTTTCAAGGGCTTAGCGAGAAATTTTTCATCGAGGGGGAGGGGAAGGACTTCTTGCACTTCAAATCATACCTGAAAATGAATTTCAAATTTCATTGTTTATTTTCGAGGCGAAAAGAATGTTTATGTAGAGAACGGGATTTCGCATATTAATTTTTTTCTAAAATTTTTTTTAAAAAAAAATCGGTATAAAAATAATTTCAGTATACAGCAATCCTTGGAGGGGTGGAGGGAGGGGGTTATCCCTCCTCCACCCCGTCACTACTTCACTGTTCCTTTTTCTCTTATCAGTTATAGATAACAGTTCTGTCATTTAAGCAAAGAAATTAGTTACACGGAACTAAAGTCGTTCGAAAAAAAAAATCAATAACAAATTAAATGTTAAAATATATTTTAGATAGACTATATAAATCAAAAGAAGCATTTATAGCGTAAAAAATAATGGCAGGCAGTCATTGGACTCATCCGTCTGATGGAAGAAAGAACTTGGGTACATTTTCGTGATTAAGCCAAGAATTTTCGAAATTTTTTCCCAGCTAAATCATTTTATGTACAGATCCGCTACTTTGCAAAAAACATAGGTATTTTTCCGTTAGTCGCGTGCAATGATAAATATCCAAATACAGAACATTTTATCTATTTAGTTTATACATCTTAAGTATATGAGGGAAATAATTTTAAATGAAATGATCCTTCTTTTTATGAAAACGAATTGTTTCATTTCTGAAAATGTTTATATTACTGGTTTATTGAGTCGTCGAAAAATCTGAAATTGGAGAAATTTGCACCCGGCTGACTGAAAAGTACCAAAATGTACACTACAAATAATAATAGCATACCACAGGTAATGCTCACATAAATATAACATTGGAAAAAGAATATTACTTTAATTTTCTAATTCCCATTTTGAGTGTTTTGAATGCAACCTGTACGTAAAAAGAAAAATATAAGTCATAGTATTGCTTTAAATTTCGAATCCACTTTAACTCATTGGAATGCCTGAATGCATACCATCATCACCTTCAATGTATTTCATTCTAGAATTTACGTCCTCTTCTTATACGAAAACGGTGGCCGCAATGGTGTAGTGGTTAGCGTGTCCGTTTGCGAGCTCTATCGACTCAGTTCCGATTCCAGGTGGTTTTAGCTCATCATGGTTCAACTCAGCCTTTTTTTTTTTTACACCTCCAGAATAGATGAATAAGTACCAAGTTCTCTTAGGAAATTACCTGGAGGTCCAGCGTTTGGCTAGCCATCCGGCCTGGATATTAGCGCCCCAGGCCCAAAGGCAAAGGAGATGGGCTCCACCTGATGTGACTGCTTAGGCTCGGACAGACTTAAACAACTTAATATAAAAAATTCGTCTTCGCTACCATCGATGCAGTTACTTACGCAGAACTTTTTAAAAGTGCGAATAACCACTTCGGCGTGAAAATGGGATTTGAATTTTGTGAGTAGATTCTTAAAGGAAAGAAAACACACCTTCAACACGTGTGACGCACCCCCGGTTACTCTAGCGATCCTTCTCTATTTTCGATCTTCCTTATTGTCAACCAATTTTTGTCTTTTTTTCATTTTTTTCACTTTCAAACCACAGTTAAATCTTGTTTGGCACAGTATAGCCACATCTGGCTCTTGCACCAATAACCTTCGCATTTACTCCCTCCTTTCCTCTGGAGTTACCCGAAACAAATATCCAATACTAACCATTCGCGTCATCAGGAACTTAGTTATTATTTCGAAATTTACAGATTTTATAGATCTACTATAATAATGTTTACTATAAAATGAACTTTACGTCACTTACAACGATAGGGATATTGTCAAGTATTCATGTGCAAGAATAATTACACTATTTTAGTTCTTGATCCCGTTGCCCCCCCCCCCCCCTCATTCGCAGGACCCCGGTACATAGCATACGCCGCACACCCCAGATGGCCGGCTCTGTGTATGACATGAGAGTAAAATAAATAAATAAGTAAACAAAAGGATTTATTTTGCAAAATGTGGGTTCATTGTGAAGAAAAGGTATATTTTACGTTATCTGTTACCATTGCACGACCATTATTTGGTAAATTCAAAATAATCATCTTAGTAATGTGTATTCTATAATCATTTGAAAAAGAGTAATTTCGATACAAATAAATCATTAAGGTGGGACTAAAAAAGTTTATAAATGAGGGAAAAAACAAAGAAACGTTATTTATCGAATCCATTTCATAATATATACTTTTCAGAATAAGCACATTATGCAGAAAAAGGACTGTTATAGAAATAATGCAATACTTTTTATGTGACTGATATTTCATCCTGTGGATCGAATAAATGCTCATTACCTCTGATCATTATTATGATTCCTGCTTCCGTCTCTTGGGATTGCAGTTAGTTGTGTTCCGGTATTTTCAGTTCACCTAACACAAGGAAGTCACATTTCAATTGTGTATATTCTCATTCGAAAAGGAAACTCAATCTGGGTGTGGCCAGAATCATCTTTCAGAGTCTTCGTGCTTTTAACGTTGAATGTTTATAGCTGGGTTATTTGATTTTTAGTTAAGCGAGGGAAAAAAAAGTTCTTGCAAGCTATAAAAATCGAAACGTATCTTTTGTTACATATGGCAATCAACTAAATATTTACTTCAATCTTGTACAGCTGACAACAAATGAATTTCGTGCAAACATTAATTTGTCACGCAACGCGAGAAAAAGGCTCTGTAAAAAAAAAAGAAAAAAAATCACCCATCATAGTACAATTTTTTTCAAATGTTTAAATTCTAACTACATGAAAAATGATGTATTTAGAACACTCAAACGTGTTTCAAAAGTTAATATAGCCCCTTATCTTTCAATCTCAAGGACAAAAACATTTATTAAAATGTTTCTGTTGTTGTTGTCACGGATTTTATTCAAAATAATATACCAGTACCCAATGTTCTAAAATGCTCACTATTTCACAAACACATAAGTAACTAGTATATTTTTATTATTAGCATCCAAGGGACTATTGTTTTAGTTGAATCACTTTTGGCGTACTAGATCACTTTTCATATTTTTTATCGTTAGCTTCAATTTTAATTACGTTTAGCTTAAATATATACAATTTAACAACATATCATTTACTTTAATTTTAATATCGGATAAGTTTACTATTGTCAATTTCTCGATATTTCATCTCGTTTACTTTAGTTCTTATAAATAATTGAGTAATTTAATAATAAAACAAATCACACCTTGGGTAGCTAAATTTTTTCAAAATTTTGTATACTTGTTATATATTTTCTTTTCTTTTTTCATCGTTATTTTTATGTTATTTAACTTACTGGATTCAAATGCATGCACGTATTTCTTTCCAGTTAGAAATTTGTCCTTGAATTTTAACCAACTTTCTTTCATCCCATAGAGCTTGAAATTTTGCATACGCGTATAACAACGAAGACAATGTCATACCAGCAGTGAAAGACTTGAGGAGGGCGGGGGCAGGCCTCCAGTCCATAACGTCCAGTTTAATAAAAAATTTGCACACACATACAGCTCACGCAATAGCATTTTAATCTTAAATATCCTGAATAAAAAACTAAATAAATATGAGTATATAATTTTTTAATCGATCTTTTATTTAAAGACGGACTAAAATGTATAGAAAAAGTATTTTTGAATCAAAATAAAACGTAATTTATGAAAGCTAGAGGCGTTGATATTTCTTTTTGTTTCATACATAACTATCTGTGACATTTAACTTATCGGTAATTACCTAGGTATCTTTGCTAAACGTTTCAAGTTGTCACAAATTATAAATTGTTTTACATTTAAACAAACTATTTTTATATCTTTAATTCAAAATTTAAACAAAACATTAATCAAATTTTTTTTGTATATATTTACTTTAAAGTTTTAAATTTCTTCATAGAGGAACAAATTTGTTAAATAATACTAAATGCTTTTTAGTAAATTAATAAATTCAAAAATGGCAAAAAGTACTCATGCTTATGATCCATTAATTCTCAAAACATTAATTAGCCTACTTTTTTATTAAATAATTTCCTTTTAGTGTTAACTGTAATTTTATTCACCTTGTCAGACATTGCATATTTGCAGGAAATGCTGAACCAATATAAATTTTATCCGATTACAGAGAAATAAATCTATGCAGATTCTCAAGAGAAGCAAACTGTATATTTCGTAACCGTATAGATCCGAAATGAAAGATTTTTGAAGTGGAACATATGAAAAGGAATTAAAACGTTATAGTTGTAAATAAATAGATCGTAATTCATTTAGATAACAAAACACAACGCATAAAATAGTACTTATGCGACGCTGAAAAAAATTACTTAAGGAGAAAAAGATGTAGCTATTTTTGAAGGTCATGTTTAAAGAATGCACTGCATGAATTATAAGCTATGCAGCAGAAGGGTTAATACCAAAACAAATAGTTTCAACCTGCAGAACTGTTAGTCAATACATCAGATGCATGATTTCAACAGCTTCAAAAATACGAATAGTTAGTCAAGTAAACATACAATTACGAGTACAACAATAAAACTTTCACACTGTATCGATAATGCACTTAGCATTCAGCAATTACTGAAGAAAATAAATTTGTTAACGGTTTTTAGAATCCGTTTCATATATTGTTATTCTAAAAAGCTAATTTGTCGAACCATTTATTTTTGTTTAAATAATAAAGCCCTACCAATGTTGTTGTTACCTCTCGGTCTTTCTATTTGCATACCTGTGACTTATAATTAAAATACAGTTACCTTCAGATCAAATAAAACGCACTTCTTACTTAGTAAAAAAGTTAGCTGGGCTTAACAAAAACATTACAATACATAGGCAACTCATTGTGTGAAATTTGCTCATCCTCGAATTTCCCAGAAATGTACCCTCAATTTCTTTATATTTGTGGTAATATCCAAAGGTGTTTTCTGAGAATATAGTTTATCTTAATCAAATGCTATGGGTTGAAAAAACTTAATTCAATTTTCGATGAATAGAAATTTAAAATATAGAAAAAAAAAAATCTAGTATTTTGTAACGCGATTTTGGTCCAGAAATTGAATAGTCAAGAGGGAAAAAACTTTTTTTTAACCAAAAGTCAAACAAGGAAGATTCTCCTGTTTAGAATTAGATTCTCCGGTTTAAATTATTTCCTCGAATAGTTTTGAATTTAAAGAACGACTCGTAAATATATTTAGACGTGAGCAATAAAAAAATTTCTTGAACTAATACATATCGTATTGTAAATCGATGCCTTGAGAAATTTATTTGCAGAAGGTAGGCAAAATATTTACACATATTTTTTCCCCTCAGTTTTGAGAAGAGGAGCCATTTTAATTGAATTATAAGTTAAAATACAAAATGTTTGAAGAATTGTGGGTTTTTGAAATGAAATGTTAATCCCTCTGACAAAAATACATTTAATTTTGGTAATAAGACGACATGAAATGAAATTTAAGTTTGCAAAAAAATCCACCAGTCAATAAAGTTAGGCAATATTGTGATGCAATAAAATAAATATTTCTTTTTTTTTTTTTTGTTATTTTCCTCCATCGTCTCGATTTAGAGGCATAGCTTGGAACAATGAAAGCAATGTTAGCAAGCAAAGTTTTAAATTTAATGGGAAACGTTAATTTTACATATTTTATTCGCATAACATCTGTCTAATTTATGAAGTGCTGAATCAGAAGTGCGTAGCTATTACTCATACTTATCAAAAAGACTTACGAATTCCTTAAATTTTTTGGTAGTTTATTTCACATTTAAACAAATGAAATATGTATAAAAATTACAATTTTTTGGAATTTTATTTTTTGAAAGCGCTAAGATGAAATATTAAAGCAAATAAAACTAATCAACTTACTTACCTACTTAAGGCATATCTTTTTATAAAAATTAGCATATTTTATACCTACACTAATTTTTATCAAAGATTATAAACACTCTGACAATTTCATTTTGAACACTTGAAATAATATTCTTAGAGTAGAATTTTTTTTTGTTTCTGTATTCTATTTGGTATTTTATATCAGAAGAATTAATTAAAAATATATGTTTGAAGATGTAGTAAGTGTATTAAAACATTCATCATGAGTTCCCCTTAAATGCTTGATAAATATTCAATGATATTTTTTGACTGCAATATCGGAAGTTAGAATAATAATGCCTTAGTAAGTGTTTACTAATTAACAATTACGTAATTTAATATTATTAATGCTTTATTTTACGCAGAATGAAATCAGTACGAGGCGAAAGACGTGCCACATATTTGTAAAGCTAGATGAGATATCCATTGTGATATCTTAGGATACAATTAGAAGAAATATCAAATATTTTCCTACGAATACTTATCCATATATATGGTATTAAAAAAAGCATAAAAATAACATGGATACAAAGCAAAATTGTAGAAGTTATATATTGGGACAAATAATTGGTCATATGAGTTCTTCATGACGCTGTTTCACGAAAGCCGTTTTAGAAGCTTTCACGGAGTAACCTCGCAGTCGAATCAGTTGCAGTGGCTCATATGACTCGGATGTTACACAGCTGGCCACTTGGGTCACCTGATATGACCCCAAGTGATTTCTTCCTTTGGAGGTTTGTAAAAAATAAATCATATGTGTCATCATTGCCCACAAATTTATTTGAACTTAAAACAACAGATTTCTGTAGTTGTACGATAATTTAATACTGACGCTTTACAACGTGTTTGTTAGAATTTACACATTAAATTGACATTACACGTGTAACTTAAGGAAGTTATATCGAGGACTTGTACAAAAAAACTTCTATCTTTTCCGTTAGCATTCATATATTATTTATCAATCTGCTTCGTTTATTTATGAAAATATGGGATTTGGAAATATCGGATGAATAATCTCACACACACACACACACACACACACACACACACACATATGCATAGCTTAGCTTACAAGCAGATATTAAGTAAAGAAATAGACTGAAAAAGAGGAAACTACGAGATATCAGTTTATTAAAAGAATTTTTGCGAAAAAACACGCAATTAATGATACTGTTTTGCTATCTTTTTAAATATCTTGATTTTAGTTTTGTTCTGGAATGATTTTCCCATTTCTACCAGATATATCACCGAATTCAACGGAAATTTTTTAATTTTGAATATATTTTTGTGGAGTTATATTTTTACTCAAGACGTAATGTTATTGAAACACTATCTAGGAATAATGCTTACTAAAATTGTAAGAAAACGTAAGGAGTATAAATAAATCGAATTACGGTCTGTAGAAATTATAAGACAATTTTAATTTTGAAAATTATGAAATAAATAAATGTTCTAAGAATACTTTGAGCAAATCAAATCTAATATTACACCATATTTAATTTAATAGGTTTCAACAATTTTGAATAAATTGAAAAATAATTAAGCTCATAAAAATGTTAGAAATAAATGAAAAATCTCTGTTAACAAATTTTTGGACAATTTGTTAAACAAAAAAAAAAGTATGAAAATGAACGTCATTTTGGTCTTCAATTTTTTCTGATAACTTCAAACACTCTTGTTTTTCATCGAAATGACCAATTGGTTAAGCTCAGTTTCAGTATTGTTGTGCTATATTACAACGTTTTCACGTATTTCTCTTGGTGTCTGACGATCTGTGTGTGTATCAGTGTGTCATCAAATTTTCGATCGTTAATTTAACCAACTTCCCATCAAGCTAGAGCTCTGAAACTTTGGGAATCATTCTTACTTGCCTAACAATGCAATATTTAGACATTTGCGACAAGTTTTAACTAATATTTCAATTTTTTTTTGGCTACAGCAGCACTAGGGTCAATAAATCTCTCAGGATCAAGGCTGGCATGGCGAATAAATGCCTACTTTTGTTGTTGTCTTGCTCACTTCGGCATGAAAAAAAAAATGAAATAAATTATAAGTAAAATAATGTTTACGGTTAGACCTGGTAATCCAAAAATATTTGGAAATTGAGAAGGAAAGGCTTGTATGTGCTGTAAAAAATTTCAATAAAAAATATTCAATAAATGATTTGAAATTATAATTAAATTTTTTATGCGTTTATCATGTGTATGTTTTGAGTTTAATATATAATAATTAATAGGCTTTGCTACCATATAAAAACGTTGGTTTTTTCCCGAATTATTTACTGTGGCTACTTCCGGATCTTTTGGGCAGTCTGTTTATTATTAGCATAAATTTTGTAACACAGTATTCCCCAAATATTTTTCACTGAGTTCAAGCAAGGATTTTGACTTTGTGACGCCCTTCCTTCATTATTTAATTCTACTGCCATCTTTCCTTCTAATTAAACAGTTAATACCAACAAGAATTCTTTTGAAGATACGTAAGAGTAGGATGAAATACTTTATTAATCAATAAAGAATAGATATGGTCGCTTTCCCTCGAATATCACTTAATCTTAATTTATTAGTTGATCATAACAGGAGATTATGATCAACTTATAAAACCAAAGCTTATCAATGCACTCATTCTGATTCAAATACTTCCCAATATCAGTAGTTTCGCATCTTAGTACTTAGACTAAGAAGCACTTTCGTTCAAAAGATCAATTGCGAAGTTTCATTGAAAAAACTAATAACTATCAACCTGCCGTTATCCTCTATCTTCCTTCTCTTTCCTTTCAATTCTATTTCGCTTATATATCACTATTTCAAATTGAATTCAATGCACTTTTTATTTTCATCTAATTTATTTTATGCGATTTAAATTACAAAAAAAAAAAAAAAAAAAAAAATCCCAGAGGTTAGTGAAGAGAAAATCGCCCAACGTAGCAACTTGACCATGGCAAAACATTAACTTGTTCTTTTTTGAAACCATTCCTGGGTGAATTTAGACATATGGCAAGAAGTGTAGCCTTATTGAAATATACAATTAATATAATTTAACACAGCCCCAAATAGTATCTGATGGTAATATAGCACAGCTTGATATTGTGCAGACTCCTGATGTGTAAAAATTCGTTGTAAATCGCTCAATCCATCATGACTAAAGGCTTCTCAAATCATTACTTACCCCCTTCCCATTTATCGAATGAAATGTTTTTTCGGTTCATTCCTCAATCGTGCTAATAGAGTTTGTAGTCATCGTGACCGTCATGGTTAAATTTCTTTTCATCATAAAATATTGTTTTCTTCCGTTCAACGTTCTATGACATGACATTTTTAGCCCATTTAAGTTTTTCTTTTCGAAGATGTTTCAGTAATGTGGGTATTTTCTTCATTTTCATAAAATTTACATTAATATTTGATTTAAGACTCTTCCAAACTGTGACATGTGGAGTTTCTTAGCTGAAACGTTTCGAAATTTGACAAATCGGAAAATTTCTTTTTGTCGAAAAATTTGTCGATCGTCTTGTGCTGTCAAAATCTTTTTTCATCCTTATCATTTTATTTTGTTTGAATCATCTTTTTACATTATGGCAATGTGAATGGCACTTATTTTAGAACGCTTAATAAACCTAGCTATTTTTTTTTTTTTTTTTTCAGATTTACCATTACCCGCATAAAATGAAACTTTTCTCACTTCATCCGCAGATGACAGTTTACCTCGAGGCATCTTTAAACAATTCCTGAATAACACAATCAAAACACGGACCTTTGCTTGTCAGGTAATGCCGTCATGAAATAACAACGCATGCGTTTTGTAAGGATTTTGATGTGATGTATTTTTGCTAATTTTCTCCGGTGGTCATAAATTATTCTTTTGCAGAAACTTCATTAATTCTTTTAAAAAAATGTGAGTAGATTAAATTAAAATTTAGATTAATTTCTAAAGTTACAATTAGTACAGAAAATGTTTTCCGATCCATTTTACATACACAAGCTTAAAAATTGCGTGTTTCGTCTTCAGAAATGTACAAATTCTTTAGTGGTCTCATAGTCATTTGTTATAGGTTTCTTAGTCATGCATTAACTTAGGGTAAGGAACAGTGGGAAATCCTTGGATCATATAAAGCGGCGCGAGTCGGAAAAGTTTGGGAACCCCTGGCATAAACAACATGAGATGGGGGATATATTTTCATGAGAGGATGACGAATTCAAATTATGATTAAATGATAAGAAAGCCTACTCTCCAAGAAGAGGGTATTATAGGAATTTTTAATGGAATTTGAGAATAAGAAATAAAAATCTGTTCCGACCTTAGAAGCCTTTAATTACCGAAATTAAAATAATTTAAATTTTAAATAAAAATATTTTATCTAGTTTATCTCTCCTTCAATATAATAAATGAGTTTGAAATACATGCTTTATCCATTAAAAAATCCCATTATCTATCTCATCTTAAGATGGTGCTGTCTTCTAACATTGTAGCAATCCTTGACATTGCCAACTTTCAAGTAGAAAAAAAGAGTTGTTTCTATGCTAGCCTTTTTTTTTTCTCGCAAACTAGTTTCGCTTAAAAGGCTGCTGCTACAGTAACTTAAGAAATAATAATAAAAAATAAATCTTGAGCTACCATCTGAAAGCTTTAAAACTAAATCAATATTCTTCTTTTATTTGTCTTCTCTCAAGGTGCCACAGATAGCGAAGGGTATCAAGGTCATTGGGTGACCTCTAAATATAAAGAATTAACAACCTCAAAACTAGAATATTAAGAAGAAAGTGACTTGAGTGCAAAAATATGAAAATGTATTTAATGTATTGTTCGGTAGTCTGAATGAAGAGAAGTATTGGGAGAAGAGATAAAAAGAATTTCTTACAAGAAAATTGCATTTAATGTATTTTCTAATTTAAAAAAAGAATATCGCAGTGTGTGTGCAAAATGAGAACATAGTTTTATTTGTGGAATATTGCTGGAATATTTTAGAAACATTATGTTAAAATTAGTGTGAGAAACAAGAAGATAAAAAATTTTCGTTGCAAAGTTTTGCAAACAGCATAGCCGCCCAAGGTGGTTAATTTTTTTAAATAAATTAATTCATTTTTTATTCAAATCTACCATACAATGATTTGTGATAGCTAAATACACTATCACACTCTCTACACAATTTCAATTCAGTTTTTAAACTTTTTGTAGAAAATATAGCGTCGATTGTAGTATTTCCACGTGTCGTGTAACGTTTTGGATTGATTTGTAATTCTAAATCAATTATTTTAAATTATTAAATTAATTCCTCCCCTTCTCCATTTACAAAGTTTTCATTGAGATCTCCATCAAGGACCGTTTTTATTCCATCATACGATTAATCATCCAACTTTTCCAACACTGTTTCTACAATATCGTCCGAGTTTGTTCCCGGAGGAGCGAACAAAACAGCCAGTCATATATATTTCAGTTTAACAATTGGAATTAAAATGAGAGAAAATGATAAATCGTTAAACTGAATAATTTAAGTAAAATGTAACTGAAATTATATGGAATTGAATATAATATAAGCTACATGTTATTAAAATTAAGGCAAACAATAAATTGTTAAACAAACAGCATATATTTTAAGCGAAATGTAACTAAAATTAACGGAAACGGTTATTTATTAAACTGATATATTTTAAGCTAAATGTATTTAAAATAAAAGGAAACGGTAAATTGTTAAATTAAATATGAAAGAATGCAGGAAAAGAATTAACATTAAACCTATGAATAGAACCGTAAAATTGAGATATTTGTATAATATGCCAGTTAATACTTAAAATTACCTAGTGTTTATATTTAACATTAAAATTAAAACCATTATGTATAATGTAAAAGAATATAGAAAAATTTAACATAAAGTCTATGGATAAAACCGTAAAATCAAGAAAATGAACATAGTTATAAAAAAATCTAATTAAGGTATTAAAAAATTGAAAAGTGATCTGGTACTCCAATTTATAGTCTATCGAAAACAATAGCTTCTTGGGAGGCTAAAAAAGTTAAAATGTTTAGTAATTAATTATAATATGAGAATGCTTCTCACAGAAATTTTTTAAAATCCTGTAATTGTTTCAAAATTTATGGATTTACTTCCTATTCAGTTCATGTCTTAACTGAATGTTGCAATAAACACGATGAATCTTTGCATAGAAAATAGCAACTTTTTTGAGTGGAATTATTGTAAATTAGACGAATTTGTGTTTAAATAATCTTTATAATATATTACATGCTTTTACCAGTATACGAGCATATTGCAAGGCAAGTTACAATCTTAACTCATAGGATCACTTCAATCTTTTAGATATTTATAGCGACTTTTAATACTGCAGTGGATATCGTTTTTCTTTGGTATGAGGCAATGGATACGCATGGGAAGTTTATATTGTCACAGGGAATCGATCAATTTGATACATTTAAATTCAGTGAAGAAAGAAAAATTGCGTATGGCGGCCGTGATGAAAACTTTGTGGAATATTTTTGTAGAACTTGCAATACGTCATTTATTAAAAAGATAATCGGCATGAATTTATTAATAAATATTAAAAGAACGAAACGTAATAAATATTTGGAAATTCGGGATTGTTAGCAAAGAAAGGGTGGTTTCATTTATGAATTAAACTGAAACTAATGGCAAAATATTATTTGAAATATATCCAGGGCCGGCCATTAGGAGAAGGGGAGGGGTACGGTGCGGCTGATACTATGCACCGGTTCTCATGATTGAGGGTGCCCCAACAGGCTCAAGAATTAAAATAATATACTCTTGCATATGAAACATTAACAATATTCCTATCGTTGTCTGTAAGACGTAAAGTTCATTTTATCGTAAGCTTTATGAAGGTAGATATATGAATTTTGAAAGTCTTTAAATCTTGATGATGCCTATGGTTTGTTTTTGTTATTTGACTCGGAGAACTCCCGAGTGTCCCCACCTAAACTGTACTTTTTACTCAAACTTGTGTGCCGAATACTTAAATGTACTTGCTATATTAAGCATCGAAAAAGAAGTTACAAAAATTGTAATTTTTCTGAAGTAACTAAGGTATTAGGAAAAACAAACAAATCACGCATTAAATGAACATGGATTAGTATTATTGTTCATGTTTGTAATTCCTTTTTGCTTTACAAGAAAATTTAGGGTCCCAAATGGTTTCTTGCACCCAGGCCCCTTTGTAGAGAAGGCAGACTCTGAATACATCAACAAAAATTTGGAGTAAGACATAAAATTAATAGGTGAGGATAAAGATGACTGAAACGAAAATATAATACATTGGTTTTTAAAATTAAAGAATCTATATATAGCTTTTTTTGTCGCAACTATTCATGGGGTTGGTAGTCTAATAACACAGTTACAAATTAATATATGGAAGGTAAGGGCTCGAGACCTTAATAAACCAAAGATAACAGAGACTTTTATTACCGGGTTTCAAAATTCCTAATAGGGTTTGAGTTGGAAGTTTTGAGGGTGAGGAACTAGCTTAGGCACCTTCTTAGTTATCTGACTTTTAGACAAGACTTTGGAGATTCGGTTGAACCACTGTGCTGCGAAATTAATTCACTTTACAGCTTACCGATATAAAATCGCATCTTATTACAATAATTCATTATGTTTTCATTTTCAAAATACTTTCATTTCGCCTTCATGTACATAAATTTGGTTAATTTCCATAGTTAACTGTATTGACAGACCTAATATTGTTTTTCCATGTGTTTGGTTCATCCAGAAAGTAAGTTTTTCGGCGTAAAGAGATACGTAACATAATTTCCTTGAAATATATTAACTGAAAAATAGGCATCACTCTTTAAGCAACGAGTATCTCTCAGCATATAACATATCGAAATTGAAGCACGTGTCATACCTTGAGACCAATTTTTCTATACCGATGACGATTATTTTTTGACACTGGTATACAGAAATTGGTCAATTGGTATGAACTTCTTTCAATTCCGGTGATTCTTGCCTTCTGGAGGCTCATTTACTTTTGATGAGAACTGGAATCACCCATTCGAGGGACTCCGAGGATCTTTACTCTCTCCCTTTTCTTCCCCTCCCTTATATTTTCTTTGTCATTTGTTTTATTTTAAGGAATTTTCTTTTATGCTTTTGTGCAAAAGGTCCACATTATGTTTTCTAACCTGTTAGGGTTTTTACTATCACTTTTTTCCATTTTTATTTTTGAACTATTTTGTAGCAACATATAAAAAATTATAAATAATTTTCAAATTAAAAAAAAGTTTATGATACCCAGAGTTACACCCATTCTAACAGATTAATAGGACGGTGGCGTATCAATACCGGTCTCCTGCATGACTGTCTTTGCCATAAGGGGTCTCAATACCTCGTTTACGGTGGTACTGTGAGGGAAACCATTTGGGCATGGGAAAAGACCCTGTTTGGGGGAAGATCTGTGGTAGAAAAGTTGCGTACGAAGTCGGTGAGAGTTTTGGCATATTTTTCTGAAAACGACGCCAGAGTTTGAGTCCCTTGGTTACTTTTACTTGGGTGTTGGGGATTCCTGGCATTAACGAGAAATCCTCTCTTGGGACCGTGCACCAGGTGCACGTTATAAAGGATTTCTCGTCGTCCAGTTCATGAAGACTGCGGATATTACCCTAAATACGCCAGAAAAAGGTAGAACAAAGGGGCCTATCGGAGACCCCGTCGTTCCAATGTTACTAACAATTCATTATGATGACAAAACAGTTTTCAGTAAACATCTAATCGTCACATTCAATAGAGCGACATTCACCAAATCATTGAGAATCGAATTAGTAGTATACCAGTTGTCCGATTCGCACGTACATTCCCAACTCTTAGTGCTGTTTTTGGAACCAAAAGTTTGGCCCTTCTATTCAAAAATACCTTGGTCGCCAAACTTGTGCTTGATGTTCTGTAAGTGTGCACGAAAGCAGAGACTGCAATTAGGAATCCATCTGTCCGAATTGCAATGCAACCACTCTGCCCATTCTCGAACATACTCTCTCTGAATCGCAGAAAAGGAAATATAGACAGTAAAAATGAACCATAAAATTCCATTCCCCGAAGCTCGAAAAATAGTTAACGAATATATCATATGCATCTACACTTGGAGTTCCATATGCATCTGCATTAAGAGCACAAACTTTGCCCATTCGTTTCTAATCCTCCAAAAATAAAAACAGTAGATACAAGTACCCAAACAGTTGTACAAACAGAATCTACCTGTTAAGCCACACACACACACACATCTCGTGGACTGTTACTTCGATATCTAAACCTTCTATTACTAATAATCAATCATCAAATAAAGCTCCACCTTCTCGTTCTAAAAGTGCCATCTCAATTCGAAACCAAACAATAAGAGCATACCCAAAAACAAATGATAAGTAAAAAAAAAAAAAAAACAACAATAACTACGCACTACCCAGAAATAACTCCCCAATGAAAAATAAAACAAATTTCTTTAAAAAAAAAACTGAAACCAAAGCATTGACAAGTCTAAACTTGTTGATGAAGAAGAATTATTGAAAGTTTATTTTTCAGAAAAAAAGACGCTAACGGATGACGACTCTTCTGAATCTTCTCCAAATTAGAAATTTCTTTTCTTTTCTTTTTCATTCCCTTTACCATGGCCTCCTTGATTTCTTGGAATTGAAGAAGATATAAAAATAAGATCTCAAAATTGAAGAATATCAATAACATATCCAATCAAATTGCAATTGCCCTACAAGAAAGACACTACCAGTATCCACAATTATAACACATTCAGAAAAGAAAATCTTACTCTAAAACTCAGTGGAGATGTCGCAATATTGACATTCCAGGCTTTTCCGGTCTTTCAAATTCGTTTACAAACCTCGTTAAAAGCCATGACTGTCAGAATTCATATTGAAACAATATTAACTATCTGTATTTGAAACCTTCCTCCTAATACATATATTGATATATCACGCATATGAACAACCTCATCAATCATATTCCTCTGCCATACAGCAGATGTATATTCAGCCTTTTGAACATTGGGGAATTCTTTGAGCTTACCACTACATTCAAGGAACCTCTTGATCAAAGAGAAGAAAAAAATAGGATATCAAAGTTCTTTATCCTACTCAAATTTACAAAATTATTATTGCATTTCAATTTTGTCATAATAGAAATGTCTTATAAGATTAATGAATAGTAAAGTGGTTAATTTTTTTAAATTTTTTTTTAGTTTTCTAAAATATAGCCTATGAACAATAAAAAAGCAACAATATTTTATAAAATATAACAAATTAAGGAAAAATAAATTTTTTAGTGACTTGGCAGTGACTGTTTTTTATTGCAAAGTATTTTTACGTCTGGAATAATTGTTGAGATCCACAACCTAATGTCTTCTTCAGCATCCAATCTGTTTCTGTATTTTGTTTTTGTCGCAGCGTACAAAGATAAAGAATTTTTGCATATATAGGTTAAACATATGATATTAGATGTTTCACAGCTCTTTCTGCAATTTCAGGATATTCTTTTCTTATGTCAATAAAAAATTCCTAACATCAACTTAACTAAAATTGAGTTTCAATTGAGTGCATATCAATTTGATACATCATTCAAATTGATATACACTCAATTATTTCTTTTACTGGGAATTCGGAGAATTCGCAGTCTTGAGAAGGATTTTGAATCCAAGATAATTTTTCATTTTGAATAAGATTCAAAAAAATGAATAATATTCAAGCAATGTTTTTCAAAGATCTGAAAAATGTTTGACCAAACTAATTTTTACATTTTTATCGGGATCAGCGTTACCGTCTACTAAAACATTATGCAAATTACCAAAGCGCTTAATATTATCATTCACAATAAATTTTGCCCAAAATTTCAATTTTAAAATGGTGATGCCAATTTTACTTTTGTACTTTGAAAATAGTGAAATAAGTGGATGATTCTTCACCTGAACCAAAGAACGTAGACTTATATATGACTTAATGCGTCTTGATTAATGTATTTGAAATATGCGACTCTTACGAAATTTAAGAGTTTATTTTATCCTTAAAATATTTATTTATATTTATTTTTACAAGCAAACTGCCTTTACGAATTCGATCTTCTATAAGAATTAAAACTTAACTAAAATTTTGGCGCTTTGATTAAGCATATAGTGATCTCTTGTGGAACTCCTGTCAAAGTTCAAGGAACCTTAGGGTTCCGTGGAACCCAGTTTGAAGACCTCACACAGGAATGATCCAAGGCTAGAAAAGAAATGGCCGATTAAATAAAATTTGAATTGAATACAATCTTATCTTAAAAATTACCATTAGTAATGATTAATACCATTCACAAAATATGCGTTTATTTACGATATCGTTGTATTCGATTAAATTAAGCAAATATGTCTAATTGTCTCAGAATGTACATCTCCTTCCACCCATTGTAAATACAATGCTTTTTAACTCTCACTTATTCTGTAAAAGGAAGTTAATTTTTCATCTTTGATTAACAGCAGTTCTCTAAAAATACTTATATTCACAGCAATACAAAACAATAAATATAACAGTTGTAGCGAAAAATTTCATTTGACAACAGTAAAAAGAGTTATGGAGAATAGCGTGTAATGACAGATGTTATTTGATTTATTGCCCCATTAGGCGACTAGTTGTAAGAGACAAGTTAAAAGAACGCTACTGTGTCAACAAATTTTACCGAATGAAATGTATTGAGTAGAATGTTTTCTCGGATTTCGTCTTTCTATTCCTAATGCAACGAATCATATATTTTAACTTAAATACTCTAGTAAAACGAATGAAAGATCAGTGATGAGAATAACATAAAGCACCCTTTTCTTTTACAAAATTTTCAGAAAAATTTTGAAACTGGGTCAAGGACTTTAGAGAAGTATTGTATTTTTTTTTTATCAACGAAAGGCTCATTTTCAGCAACTAACAACTGTATTTTGAATTTATAACGATAATTTTCTTTCTGTACGTCTAATTTGTATTACGACGGACTTAAATGTAAATATTTATTAAAGAAAAAAAAAAAAAAGGTAAATATAATATTCACATAAAACACATGGAAGATAACTACAGACTTACTGACGCCGATGTGACTAGGGAAGTCGTTGCTTGATAAGAGTTCTCATTTCATGAATAATTCAGTGAGAGGGAAACGCGTGAAGGCTTTTACCACTTCTGTAGATTTGATCAGCGGATCGTGCCGCATATCGTGAGAAACATTTAACCTTCAGGAACTTCAATTTGAAGTTGTCTATTCCGTGGACGGGATGGTTTCGTCTGCCCATCAAATTTTTCGCTTAAAAAAGAAAACTAGAAAAAAAAAAAAAAATGCGCGCTTTGATTCTCTTTTCAGAAATAAATTTCTCTCTTTGTTATTTCTATAAAATATTATTACACCTAAATAATAAAAAGAAAATACCGATCGCATAGGTTAATTTTCTTTTATTAAAGTCGCACTGGAAGCAACATGAGAGCTATATTGGCGACGAACCTAGTAATTTTGAACCTCGGTCAAGTGACGAGGACGACACCTGAGCCGGCACCTCCCCTCTCCCATCTTCCACGCCAACGGGAGGACTTTGGGTTCCGACAGATTTAACGTGCAGCTATCCCGGCTACACGGCGGGTCTTTAGCAGCCAAGGATCGAACCCGCGACTGAACGAAAATCGCCGGCCCCAAATCCGAAACCACGACCACTTGGCTACCACGGCCACAACATTTTTGTTGGATTGCAATGTATATGATAATAAATAGACTTATAAATTATGAATAAATATCTGAATTAAAAAAATATTCCAACCGAGGTGTTTCATGTTATGAGGGTTTTTAAGGATGGCAATTAAATTTCATGATTATTTCTAAAATAACACACATGCCAATGACCGTGCTAAAAGACCAGTTCTATTCTCATCACCGAAGTTAAGCATCATCGGCCGAGGTCAGTACTTGGAAAAATGATCACGTGGGAATCCCGCGAGCCGCTGGCAATTTTTATCAAATGATACCACTAAAGACCCACCGTGCAGCGGGGCCTGATGTACGTTAAATCTGGTCGATGTCTCAAGTCCATTGACGTGGTGTGGATATTTTGAGAGGGAGGGGCCAGCTCAATTGTCATCCTCGCCACTTAATCGAGGTTTAAAATTATGAGGTCCGTCACCAATAGCCCTTGTGATACTTCTCAGTGCGATGTCAATAAACAATTTCTGTTGAGAACACATAAGTAAAGAAAGGCAAAAAATAGTTAAATTTCAATGCTTTGTGCAAATATTTGAACTTCAAACTTCTTTAAATTACAAATTGTTTTTAAATTGAAATTATTGCACCCAATTGATTTGAGCCATGTATCTTAAACTTTTTAAAGACATATTTTACTTTAAGATTTTTTTCCTTCATAAGAATAGGTAAATATTCAGATAGAAAGGAAAAAGAAATCTACCTGTCTTTTCAGGTTCATTTGCTACCACATCGTTCCTGATTTAAATTGACGAATCGAGTATCAAGTTTCAGCTAATTTAAACATTGCTCTAGAATTGGACTATACTCTAGACCAGCGTTTTTAAACATATGGTACGCGCCTCCTAAGGGATATGTGAGAAACCTTTATGAGGGTACACAAAGCTAAAAAAAGTACAAAATAATTTTCAAATATCAAAAATAATTTTAAAAAGCAGGTGGAGATTTTTCTTAAGTTTGTCAGTTGTAACACTGTTGATTCCTGAAAACGAGAAAATTTTGTGCTAATGCTGCATCGGATTCCACTCCAAAAGGAATTTCTTCAATGATAGTGAGGTGATTGAGGATGTTTATTAACAATTAAAACTACATCACCGCTCGAGAAGTGATAGGAGGGATATTAACGACGGACTTAGGACGACACCTGAGACTGTAGCTCTCTCTCTCAATATTTCCACACCACGCCTCGGAGGGACTTAGAACCTCGATCAGAGTTAACGGTCACCAGACCCATTACACGGCGGGTCTTTATTAGCATCAGGGCTCGAACACAGGACTGGATGGGGAAAAAAAAAAGAGAAACACCGGCACTGAGACCGCAACCATCTTCAATGGTGAACTGAGACAGTTTTGGGAAGGGAGACTTCGCGTCGCGGTGAAGAATCTAAGCACCACATTGAATTTGTTGCCGTTTGCGAGCACAGAATTTGTTTCACAGGCTTTTGTTTCGCATATTTACATAAAAAAATAATTTAGAATCAAATTAAATGCAGCTCCGGATTTGAGATTGTATTTGTTCTGTTTTGTGAACTAATTTTCCAAAATTTTGAGATTTAATGCTGTTCCAAATTATTTATATAGCGCATTCATTTTTCTTTTTTCGCATCCAATATTTGTGTTAGTTTTTGTTTTCTTACTTCAAATAAAAACCCCTATTCGATAAAAAAAAAATTTAATTTAATTCAACATGCCCCTTTTTTGGAAAGTTCTTAGAAATTTGTAATGGTTGAAACACATTGTGTGTGTGGGTGCCTACAAGATTCTTAGTTGCCATACGTGGCATTGAGCCAGCTGGAGGGGGGGGGGGTACATGGACTGGAAAGGGTTTGGAACCCCTGGGCTAGAAGTAAAACTTCATTTAAATCGAAAAAAACGAAATACGAGGATGATACTTGAGATAATGTACAAGTCTCCAAAATTCGACTCCCGCATGACGAACATGAATATTAAATTCATTTAGTTCAGTTATCGTAATACGTCACAATAGTACTTAAATATAGGGATTGATTAAGTAATACTTATCTCAATATACATATAAATTTGAAACATGTAAATAGATATTCTTTTTAGCTAGTATTTTGATTAATTCATGCACTACACTTGTTTCACAACAATTGCTTGTAATTATGAAAAAAGATAAAATGTCTTATGCTCAACTGAATGTATAAGAGTTTGGAATCGAACGAGGATTTATACTATAATTTGAGTTTCGAATAGGCATTGCGCTATTTGGTACTGGTATAAACGGATTAAAAAACTTCCAAAAAGATTGTTTTGTATTAGATTAATAAATATTATATATGATTTAACATAGGACTTGCTTAGTGCTTTTTAAACGCTTTTATCGTCCTTTTTTTTAAACTTATGTAATTCTTTTTTAATATTTGAATAGGGAAATTTGAAAATTAAAAGTAAGGCCTAGCTAAGAGAAATTCTGAAGCTTTTATTTCCGAAATCTTTATAACAAATCGAAATTTTTATAAGAAAAAAAAAAAAAAATAGTTCTCTGTTGTTAGTTTTGAATTTTTTACATCGATTACAATAGTCATTTTTCCGTGTATGGACTGATTATATTAAAACATTTTGAGGTATATTTTAAAATATCACCTAAAAATGTTTTAAAACCGACTTTTCCAAGAAATTAAAATTCTCACTCTTTTAGAAAATATTTCTCCCCCTTTCCCCTCTCAGGAAAAAAGATAAAAATAAAAATGTTTGTGAGATATTTCAAGACCATTGTCAAAGCTAGGAAATTCTTTATCTTTTGACTATTATGAGGAAGATGCAAACAAATCTTTATGCAAACAAATCTGTTCTTAAAATATTCATCTGAAATCATTGGTTTCATAAATTCACTAGTGTGATCTACAATTTCGAATTTATGAATACATAACGACTGAAAAGTATGTGCGCAAAAATCAATGGGAAATCATATTATTTTTGAAGTACTATAATCGCAACGAATGCATACAATATCGATATACCAAAATTTTACTTTTATGTGATCGATTTCACTGGAATTTCACAAATTTATTGGTTTCCGATTGTAAAATTCCGGCAGCTGTGTATCCTGAGTACTTATACACAATCTGGAATACTACTACTAACTACTATTTTTTTTTTTTTTCGATTATTTGATTTAAATAGTAGTTTCAAATTTTCCTGATTAATCTAAGCTTTTTACGAGGTAATGAAAAATTAAATACATTCGAACCTCGTTTACTTTTTTCAAAATAGTGAAAATGTTAAATATTTTAAATTTTAATTTTTATGAAAGGATTATCTAAAACTTATATTAGGATATATTAGAGAATTGTATACTTAATTTTGAGTTCATTTCAATTGCATTTTTTTAAAAAGCGTATTGCATTGCAATTTTGTGAAGATTGTGGAAATAAATAAATAAGTTATATCTTATAAGTTATAAGTTATAGTAGTCGAATGGTCATGGTCAAGAGTTCGCGGTCGGAATTCTTTCCGCCGAGTCATGGGTTTGAAACCCGATTCCATTCAATACCCTTCGTGTAGCGGGGCTGTTGTAGGTCAAATCTACCAAGGCTTCAAGTCCTCCTCATGACGTGGTTTGGAGAGAGCTTAGGTGTCGTCCTCGTCACTTGACAGAGACTGAAAATTATTAAGTTCGTCGCCAATCACTTTCCTATTGCTTCTTAGAGAAAATTCAATAAATAATCACTCAATCAAGAGGGTATAAATAAAGGTCAAGCACCATTTTATAGTTTTGCATAATAAAATACTATCATCTCATTATGACATATTTTCACTGATAAAATTATAGTTAAAAATTATTTTCAAACGCTCCTTATTTCTTAAATAAAAAAAAAAATGAATGTTTAGTAACTTGGCATATAACTTTCTATTTTAGAATATTAAGGAAAAGGACATTTCTTTTTCAATCTAAAACTAATGCGTTAATATTTAAGATTAATTAAAAAAGCTATAAGAAATCCACCAATCAGGTAAATATTATTAAAAAAGCTTCCTATATTCTTATGAATCATATTATGCAATATTTAAAATGCAATATAATATGGTGGCCTCGGTAATCTCGTGGACATGGTTGTGGACTTGCGGCTGGCCCTGTTTTCATCGAGTCGTGGGTTCGAATCCTAATATTACTAAAGACCCACCATGTAGCAGGGCTGATGCCCGTTAAATATGTCGAGGTCTCAAGTCCTTCCGATGATGTGGTGTGGAAGTTTGGAGAGGCGGGGCCAAATGAGGTGTCGTCCACGTCACTTGACTGAGGTTCAAAATTACGAGATCGGTCTCCAATAGCCATAGTGTTGCTTCTCAGTGCGACATTAATAAGCAATCACGCAATAAAAATACGATATTAGCAATAAGGACATTATGAAATAATTCAATAATTTACAATAAATAACAAAATAATTACAAACAGCAAAACAGAATTTTATATAGTGGGTAAAAATTGTGATATATCATAAAGAATAGTTGTAAAAATAATTTAATGGTAAACACTAGAGTTAACACAGGCAAAATTTAGAAATATTTTATATCACTTCCTCGTTTTACGTGAAAAATTTCGACTGCAAGAGAACTGATGCTGAAATACTAAAAATATTTCAGTCGATTGCAGAACAACCATAGCCTGAAGCGACATTCTTGGTTTTCGTGAAACATTCGACAATTTTGTCATTCATATGAAAATCTTTCCATTGTATGAAAATGAAGTAAGGCGCTAGGACAAAGATAATTTTTGACTTATTTTTGCATGAAATGCGATAAAAAAAATACAAAACCAGAATAGCAATGTATTGAGTCTACAATTTTGAATAATTTGAGTGCTGATAAGAATGAAAATTTTGAACAACGGATGTAACTCCTCTTTCAAGTTCAAACGAAACGAAAAACTTAGAGTAAATGAAAAAGCGACATTAGGTTGACTGAAATATCATTTCAATATTTTGGTTAAAGAAAAGTAGACTTGAAGGTTTGTATTTATAATAGTGTTATGACGTTATCCTATTTCCTATATTGTCTGTCATCTAATTATAAGATCTAAATTTCATTTTAAATTCAAGCACATAATGAGTAAACAAAATAGTCAATTATTTCTGTAATTTATGTTTATTGACTAATTTAATAAAGGCGCGCGCTCAAATAATTAATTTTTTTTACCCGTAAGATCTAACAAGTTACATAATCTTTTAAGGAATACAATTACAGTAATAAGATTATGAGAACTCTCTGACGGAGTTGATTCCTAATTTATGGACACCTGACACTTCCGCGCCAACACCAAACTTTTCTCAACAACGTTCTTCTTATTACTCTAACCTTAATGAATTTCGATTCAATTCTCTGTCACTTTCATACGACTCGATTATATTTATTGACTCCACTGCTGAAGTTTATTTATTTGCATAGCGTTCCATTTGATTGGGAAAAAGTCGGGAAGTAAAATATGAAATCAGACTATGATTGCTTACTTACGTCGAACAGGGATACAACATCAAGACAACTGGCAACAGATCTCGTAACTTTGAATCGTTGTCAAGTGACCAGGACGACTCCTGAGCAGGTACCTCCTTCTCCTAACTTCCCCTCACGCCATTAAGAGGACTCGGGATCTCGACAGATTCAATCCGGGCTCGAACCTATGACTCGACAATGCCAGTATTGACCATGACCTTTTGGTTACCGCGGTTATAATACAAATTCAGAGACCCCAAATGGTAGTTGAAGGGAAATAATTCGCGAATAGCTTATGTTACAGTGTGAAACAAGATTCTACTTCCAAGAAATATGAAAATAATTCAATGAAAGTTATATAATGTATTTATTAAGATGAAAAATTAAAATAATCTAATTTCAAGGGAGTAAATGATAACATGCAAAAGTAACACCTTTTAAGGTGTGATTTACGTAAAATTCAAAAAAGAGTATAATCACTGCGTTTATGAATGAAAGTAATTACGAATGCATCCCATCGCCAATGCATCGGAATATGTCTATAATTATTCTAAAGAGAAATCAGCATTAGTAGTCAGCTGAAGATAAGCCTCTACCTATAGTAATACTCCCCACATGTGTTTACAATGGCGGTGGTTCTTTTCAACAACAATGGAGAAAGTTAAAATGCCTTAATAACTAATTCGTGGAAATTCCTTTCGGCTTAGTTGATGTGCACGGCAAAAGAAGATTGGCGGAGTTTTATCTGGACCGACAGATCGAGGGTTCGAATTGTCCCTGTCACTCAAGGTCAACCGTCTTCCAATCACTAATGTGTTGGAAATAATCTCCCTCTGAAATGAATTATTCTGAATTGTCAGCAATAGTGAAAGTGTAATTTCAAACAGAATTCAAATTTTATACAAGAAAATAGGTTTTAATTTAAAAACGTTTAAAGTACCACATGTTTTTTTATTCCCAAAATTTCTTATAACTCCTATACAATTTAGAATTGCCACTAATGATTCGAATACTTATATAATTTTAGTTGGTAAGACTTTACAAAAAATGTTGTAATACATTATTACAAAATCTTAATCTGAGATTCAGAATAAGATAATTCTGGATCGACTGATTGTTTATTAACGTCGCACTTAAAAGCAACATAAATATTATCGACGGCTGATCTCTTAATTTTGAACTTCGGTCAAATAAAGTGACTGTGATGGCACTTGAGTTGGCTCACCCCTCTCCAACTTCCTCTCCACGCCAACGGGAGGATTTGGCATTTCGTCTGATTGAACGTACATCAACCTGGCTGCACGGTGGGTCCTTAGTGGCATTAGGATTTGCACTCACGATTCAAAGAAAATCTGGCAGTAGCTCGCGTCCATGACCACTAGGCTTCCGAAATCATTCAGTATTCTAAGAGTACATTGATTAAAATTTTTTTAATGATGATAATTAATGGTTAATAAAAAGTAATCTTTCGAAAAGCTTCCGTAAATTATGACAATCTACATCCAAATAACCCTGTAAAATTATCAACTGACGAAAAGGTTTATATCATTTGCTCGTAAAATTGTATTCGAAATATCTAGCCTTCTTTCAATATCACAAAGTATTAAGTGTTTCTTTTATTAGGTAACTCATCTACAGATTGATTTAGTATACACAAACACACTTTCCTCTAATTTCCTTCAATTTTTTTCTTTGTTACACCCCTCCCCCCCAAAAAAAACCCATCCTACATATTATTTATAGCAAATCTTTTTAAAGGATTGCATCCCTTATTTGTTGCATGTATTACTTATTGTAAACGATGACGAAGTGTTTCTGTTTTTTCATAATGATATTCTAATTCACACAAACATGTGTCTCTCCTTTGCATTATGTTATTATACACACTTACCCCCATTCGTTTATTTCAATAGTTTACCGTTTTTGTATTTATTTCTCAAACAACAAATTTTCTTGCAAGTGATGACGAAGCGTTTCTGTTTTTCTTCATGTTGCAACATTCTCCCATGTCCTTATTTCAATAAAAATAAATTATCATACATATATATTTTTCGCAAAGAATATTTATTGCTAGTTACATTACTTTATTAAGAACCGTGACACAAAAAAGACCTTAACGATACATTTTGCTTACAAGTACTGACATAGATTGGACTTGACTATGTTCAGAATCCTGAGGAATATTACAAATAGTTCAGTTTATAGCCCTATTAGGTAGCTGCATTATAAGAAAACTGTTATCAATGATTTAAAATTAGTATTTTTTAACGGAAAGTGAACTTTATTTAGGTCGTTTAAGACTTTCTTAGTTATTTTCTAAATTTAGATAAAGAAAGACACAGTTTTACAGGTTAAAATTTATTTTGTATAAAAAAAAATATTGCTCTTGAGTAATAATTTTTTTTTTACTTTTGTCAAATTTTGTTCAATTTTCTTCTTATATATATATATATATATATATATATATATATATATATATCGTAAGAGCAATCCATCGTAGATTCAGGATGTATAATCTCATCACCCATCGTCTATATTTCTTCTT